>JANRMT010062791.1:59034742-59045935 GCA_026402145.1 Polypterus bichir lapradei | reverse complement strand
ATATATATATATATATATATATATATATATATATACTAGCAAAATACCCGCGCTTCGCAGCGGTGAAGTACTGCCTTAAAATTTTTATTAAGAAGAAAATTAAACCTTTTTAAACTGAGGGAAAATATGCCAATAATTATTTGTTAAGGATCTCTTTGTATGCCACGTTGTCAGTTCGGCCCTCCAGTTGTAATATGACCAAGCTGTAGCTGTGCGCTGAGCTTACTCTTGAGCATGCAACGTACAGTTGGCCATGTGAACAGTAATCTTGTTTCAAATCTCACAGCTTGGATTGCTGCTGTCATAATCGGTTTGAGTTTCATGGTTTGTTTCAATTACGACAGTATTTGTAGGACTTGTGTTGAAGAGACATTCGGCATCTGTCAAGCGTTGTAAGTATACAACCAGTTTCATTGATAACTTCACATCCAGCTTTTGAGAGTTTAAACATTTCTAAACATCAAAGTGTCCATAACTGAAATCGTCACCTGTGAATCTAAGATGTTTAAGAGGCATTGGCGGTTGTCCAAAGGTGTAAAATATTTGGCCATTTCGGTACACTTAAGCATATCACTGTTCTAGTGCTCCTGTGTAGTATAATTATCTACTGTACTGTCATTAGTCCACACCTTGAACCTGTCCCAGTCATTCAATGCATAAGACACAATGTTCCTCCGGATATCAATAGTGAGCCTGATATGGCCGTGCAATATGTAACAAAGAGAATGGAAAAGTCAGGTGCCATCTCCGGGCATGGAAACCACTTGGTAAGTGACAGTTCTTTGATCAATGGTGATCACCTCGATATATATGTTAATGGGGGTACGGTTGGAATGATAAAGGAAATGGGTACCTGAACAATGTAAAGTAAGTCTAAAATACCTATACAATAACTATAATCGTAATAAATGAACAATAAAACAGCGGAGAAGCCGTGGATTAAATAAAAAGGCTGTAGTTATCAGCAGGGAGACGTGAATACCATGGCGAAGCAAGGAAGGGAATGTAGAGACTGGAGCGACAGACAGCCTTATATAGGCAGGCAGCCAACAACGTGGGAGGCGTTGGGATGGGGGACCCAACGCCGCCTCACACAGTGACCAAGCTGCAGGCTATGGACGTATATATGTATGTAAGTAGGATTTAGTTAGCGTTGAGAACCCGCGTACCAAATTTCTTGAAGATGGGCCGATAAGTAACAAAGACCGTTGAAAAGTTCAATATGGCGGCCGACAGTGGCATCATATCACCGAAATAAGTACCAAATTTCAGCCTTCTACCTATGAATAAGAAAGTTCAACATGGCGGACGTTGTTGACCGTTATGACCGTTACGCATAGAATTTCGAAATGAAACCTGCTTAACTTTTGTAAGTAAGCTGTAAGGAATGAGCCTGCCAAATTTCAGCCTTCTACCCACACGGGAAGTTGGAGAATTAGTGATGAGTCAGTGAGTGAGTGAGTGAGTGCTTTGCCTTTTATTAGTATAGATATATATATATATATATATATATAAAAATATATATACATACACAGTGATCCCTCACTATATCGCGCTTCAACTTTCGCGGCTTCACTCCATCGCGGATTTTAAATGTAAGCATATCTAAATATATATCACGGATTTTTCGCTGGTTCGCGGATTTCTGCGGACAATGGGTCTTTTAATTTATGGTACATGCTTCCTCAGTTTGTTTGCCCAGTTGATTTCATACAAGGGACGCTACTGCCGGATGGCTTAGAAGCTACCCAATCAGAGCATGTATTACGTATTAAATAAAAGTCCTCAATGATATACGATATGCTTCCCGTGCGGTGCTTGATTGTTTGCTTTTCTCTGTCTCTCTCACTCTCTCTACGCCTGACGGAGGGGGTGTGAGCAGAGGGGCTGTTTGCGCAGAGGATACCGACGCTCCTCTAAAAAAAAAAAGCCACTTTATCGTGGTGCTTCGGCATACTTAAAAGCCCAAAAGCATGTAGTGATTTTTTGATTGTTTGCTTTTCTCTCGCGCTCTCTCTCTCTCTCTCTGACATTCTCTGCTCCTGACACGCATTATTTGAAGAGGAAGATATGTTTGCATTCTTTAAATTGTGAGAAAGAACTGTCATCATTGTCTTGTCATGGAGCACAGTTTAAACTTTTGACTAAAGGGTGTTATTTCATGTCTAGAGGGCTCTAATAATGTTAACAGTGTGGGAGAGTTTATAAGGGCTTAAAATATATAAAAATAACCATACAAACATATGGTTTCTACTTCGCGGATTTTCATCTATCGCGGGGGGTTATGGAACGCAACCCCTGCGATCGAGGAGGGATTACTATATATATATATATATATATATATATATATATATATATATATAGTATATAATTATCCTCCTATCCATTTAGTCATGTATACTCATCGCCATGCTTTTTTCAGTTGCTTAATGTTCATCCCATGTCATTCTTGATGCTATCCAGCCAATGGGCCTTTGGTCTCCCTTGCTTCGTTTTACCACTTAATATTCCAAGTACAGCCTACTTTTCTAGTGAATTCACCCTCATCATATGACCAAAATAGGTCAGTTTTTGTCCGGTGATCTTGTCTTCCAGGGACAACTCTAGGTTTATATGATCAAGAACATCTTTGTTGGTGATCCTAGCTATACCTCCGATTCATAAAAGTCTTCTCCAGCCCACCCCATAGCACGAAGGCATCGATTTTTCTTCTGTCTGCTATTATGAATGTCCATGTTTCGCAACCATATGTTGCAATTGGGAACACAATGACAGTGATCAGTCTTTGTTTGATGGTGACCGAGACATCCTTACACTTCCATATTTGGTCCATACTCACCATGGCTGTGCTAATTTACACTTGATCTCTGCTGTTGAACCTCCACAGTCATCAATGAGGGACCCAAGGGAAACAAAGCTGTCAACCACTTCTATCAATTCATTGTTAATCTTTACGTGGACTTTCTTGTTGGCGGTAGTCATCATCTTGGCCTTCTTGATGTTCATGTAAAGTACCATCTTCTTGCTTTAATCTTTCAGCTTCAGGGTCAACTTCTTCAGGTCCTTCTCACTCTCTGCCAGCAGGGTAGTATCATCTGTGTATGTCAAATTGCTGATGGTTCCTCCGCCTATTTTCACCCCAACACTCAAATAATCCAAGTCCAACTTCCTCATGATTACTTCTGCATAGATGTTGAAAAGAAAAGGAGAGAGGATGCACCCTTGCACTCAAGTTATTGTCGAACATTACATGCCGAGGGGTACTACAGTCACTAGTGCAAGTTACTGGTGGAGACCAATGTGAAGCCTGGTATGCAATCCAAGCAGCAGGGACTGCTGACTCAAGGAGTCCTTTTGCTACAAGACAATGCCCGCCCACACACTGCTAAGAACACCAAGGCTTGTCTGGAGAAACTTAAGTTTGAGGTATTGCCACATCTTCCTTATTCACCAGATGTGGCACCGTGTGATTTCCACCTTTTTGGACCGCTAAAAAAACATCTAGGTGATTATTGATTGAAAACAGATGCTGACCTGAAGAAAGCAGTGATTGTGAGTGATTGCGAAGACAGGACAAAATCTTTTATTCTACTGGAATCCAGGTACTTCCACCAGGCAAGTGCCGCAAGTGCATTGAGAAGGGTGGATACTACATTGAAAAATGATATTATCAGTTTTGTTAAGGTTCATTCAATTTTCTAATAAATCTCATTTTGTAACTTTAGATTGACTCCCCCTCGTATTAACGTCAGGAAACATTAATTTAGTAATTAACATTCTTTTTTTGCCTCCAAAACTGCTTATTTCAAAACTAGATCCTAGGAAACCTAACTCATCTCCAGCAGAATAAGATGCAAACAGAAACAAACCCTGGACAAGCACCACACACACACTCAAAAACACTGATATAAGATGAGTTTAGAGTTATCTAATTAACCTGTTCTGCAAATCTTTGGGATACAGGAGAAAAAACACTCAAAGACACAGGGGAAACATGTAAACTCTATGCAAACAGTGGCCTGACTGGGGATTCAAGTCATTGGAGCTGTAATTTCACTTTCATAGAAAATAAATACATATTTTCTTCTTAAACTAAACTTTGTGCCAATAATGCCTTATAGCTTAAAAAACGCTCCATTTAAACTATTCATTCTTCAATGGCATACTTCATTAACATGATAAACTGCTGTATCAGGACCTGAGATTTATTTTAACTTATATTACTATAACAAGCAGATTGAAATAATGCCATATTCAACATATTTGTACAAATAATATAACCACAACATTCTCAAACCTGCCTAATAAAATTCTGGGATATGGGATTAAACTTTTGTACTAGAAATAGTGTAGAATCAGTGTGGAACTGTTGAAGAATGCTTCACAAAAAATATGTTTATGTACAAAATTACTCCTTTTAGCAGAAAGTTGTCAACCACAATCTACTTCTACTGCTCTCCTGTAGATGTGATTTTATATTTCAGTGCCATAAAACAAAACTATAATTACATCACCTGCACCTCAGTCTGGGCTTCAAAGTTGTGGACCATAGCCAAGTAGCATTTTAAATCTTGGTATTGCTAAGCTAGCATGTAAAACAAAAAAAAAAAAAAAAACACAATACAAGGTAGGATCAAGCAACCCTGCTTTTACACTCATGGCTGCTTTTTATTGCTGAAATGGCACCTTTTGTATAGTATAAATTCCAGAATACATAATGTTCATTAAAACTGATATAGAATCCAAAAGGTCTGGAAATCAATGCATTGTAGAAAGAGTTAATGTGAGGATGTTTAGATTTGTCAGAAATTGGAAACACCAAGGTTCCACTAAGTGAATTTGCACCTCAAAATGGGTGCAACTTTGTGTCTTCAGTGCCACACTCAGCTCCTTAGATATGCTCGGTTTATAGGTAAGGGAAACCAATCAAATTCATTAGTGTTATACAGTATTACAGGACATTCATGATTAGCAGCTAATATAGTATAATTAACAGTTGCATGGAATACAGTTTTTTTTTTTGCTTTTTTTTCCTAGGGTAGACAAACTGCACAAACAATGGCAAGCAGCAAAAAGGAAGTAACAGATTTATATTCTCTTTTCCATTTTATTCATAGTGTAATAAAGTAGTAAAGTTTGTGAACAACCTTTTTTACTATAACACTTTAAGAAAAGGAGGGTAATTTATAGGTTAGAAACGTACAACAAAATTACTGCAAAATAGTAATAAAGGTTCACAACGGTAAACATGAGGTTAAGCTACAGACTCTGCCACATATCAGTGTCTTGTTTTGTCTAACACCTAAGCAAAGCAACCTCAGCTTTTATCTCAAAGTGGCACTTAACACAGAGAAACTTTTAAAAGATTAAAAGGTTTACTATTGCAGTCAATAAACCTCTTGAGACATAGACATAATAAAGTTCTCTTAGTTGAGATACTGGAGTCAATTAGTTGCTTGATTAATTGAGCTAATTGGACTGACTGGTATCTATTGTATGTTTTCGCACAAATCTGATGAAACTGAATCGGTCATGCAAATAGTTAAATGTTCATTAGGTCAGCAATGGATATGTACTTAATCTTTTTATGTTTAGATTTGTTTATTTTTACACTATATTTTAAATTAATGGAGAGCATGCTAAGCTCATACTGTAAGTAAACATTTGCTTAATAAGGACAAGCTGAATTGATTTTGAACTGGACAGAAAATTTATCCTTAGTTTTTAAACTTTTAGTAAGTCTTTGGATGGCTTTAATAAAAATGAGACTAAAATGCTGCAAGACAGCAAATCTAGCCTCCATTATACTGTGTTGTATGAAATTTCAATATTGTATTTACTTTTCATTTTGTGTAACTGCTGCTGTCAATATTCAATCTTGATACAAAGGAGATGCTTAATGGTTAGGGTTAAAAATCAAGTGGAGGAATAGATGAAATAAACCAAGGAGGTAAATAGTCCTTTAAGGACTAGGCAGGGTTCAAGTGTGTAAGAATATCTTGGTATATCCTGTTGGTACCTTTGGTAAAGTATGCTGGTTTACTTGCTTAGAAGTGATGAGAGTAGTTGTTATAACATACTATACCTGACTACTTCAGTAAAGTCGTTGTAGAGGTAGGTATGAGGGTGAGCCACCCCACCAGACAGATATTAGTTGTAGGCAGGCTAATTTACGCATACATTTCTTATTTTGTCATGACTTTTGTAACTTTGTGTTCGCCACATGCCTGTCCCTCCATTATGTGCATTAGGAAAAATAATGGCACACATTTTTCGCACCTTGGATTTCTCTACAATTATTATAGGTATAGAGATCAGCAAGATAACACAATTATAAGATATAACCCACATATGATAGTACAATAGCCAGTCTCAACAACAAACCAGTACTCAAGGAAAGGGAGGCAACAGAAATGACGTGTAAAAGCTCAAAGTAAATTGAACAGCTGGTACACTTACGCTCCTCTTCTTTAGGGTCCAGTTGTGTAACACTCACAGAAAGGCGATCCACTCTTTCCTGGAGGGAATTTACACGGAATGAAAAGGAGTGGGCTTCATTGAAGAGCTCGCCAAACAAGTCTTCAGCAAATTTACCTTCAAGAAAGGAACATGACATTAAATGTATTTCAACACAAAAAAACAATCTTTTCTCTGAAAGAGAAAAATGTGTATTTGAAGTTAGTCTGAAATCAAATGATAATATACTGTAAAGTAGGAACCTTTACATGAACTTTTAATTAACATGCTGATACAATATGACAGATAGCAACAATTTACTTTGACTCTTTATATTTAAATGTCTTGAAAATGTTACATTAAACAATTTTGGACAGATTTGTGGTATAGCAAGTCCACGGCTCAGAAAATGGCTCGTTTAAATAAATAAATAAATATCACACTTTGTGTGGAGGCATGGTAGCGTGGTGAGAGCGATTCTCATGTGCAATGTGGGAGTGGATGGCCCTGCACAGGTCTCATATGCAGGACCCTGATTGGTGCCAGGAGATACTGATTGCCCGCAGCTGTGCCACGTCCCTGCTTTAAAAGGGAAGCGCGAGTGCAGGAAAAGGGAAGGAAAAACAAGAAAGGAGAAGGAAAAAAGAAACCATAAACTGAGCTGAGAGAACAGCATTGGGGTGCAGAGAGAGAACGAGCCAGCCAGCCAGTATCAGGAAAGGCAGCGTGGTCGTTGGTCCCTTGATGGAGTGAAAGATCAGCGTTCTAGAGACTGATTGCTCAGAGGAGTGGATGCAATTAAGGATGGTGTCCTCTCCATTGGTCTGAGGTACATCAGTGTGAGAAAGAAAGAAGATGAGAGGGCAACCGACCCTGAGCAGTCTGGCTGAAACCGCTCGGGGGCAGCCAAGAGCAGGTCGGGTTGGAGAGGACCACAGCTGTTGAAGTCTTGTCCAGGACGGAAAGCAACTTTGATCCAATCATTGTGATTTTCTTTTTATTCTCTTTTTAAGTCCTGTTTGAAATCTCACAGATTTCCACTTTTTTATTAGGTTATCTGTTTATTGAATTTTGGAGCCTTGCACCTTTTTGAAATGATTTTAATAAAAGCACTGAGGACACCATCCCCTTGCTTTGTGTGTGTTGGTCCTCATCTGCCAAGCTCATCTGGTTAGGTTATCGATGGTGTCGGTTTCAAAAGGCTCCCAAAGTGGGAGTGTATGTAACTGCTGGGTGACACTTGAAGAATTAAATTGGACCATCTAGTGTATGATTTGGAAAATTTCTAAACATTTCATATCCTGGTTTTCACCTATATCTGTGATGCACTTTATCCACAAGTCACCTTAGCTACATTTTGACCCTATTATAACATTAGATTCTTGGGAATCTTGGAAAGTGAGATGATGCCTAATGAGTGGAGAAAAAGTGTACTGGTGCCAATTTGTAAGAATAACAGAGATATGCAGAACTGTAGTAACTACAGAGGGATAAAATTGATGAGCAACAGCATGAAGTTATGGGGAAAAAGTAGTGAAAGCTAGGCTAAGAAGGGAGGTGATGATTAGTAAGCAACAGTATGGTTTCATGCCGGGAAAGAGCACTAAGGATGCAATGTTTGCTCTGAGGGTGTTGATGGAGAAGTATAGAGAAGACCAGAAGGAACTGCATTGTGTCTTTGTAGACTTAAAGAAAGCATTTGACAAGGTGCCTAGAGAGGAGTTATGGTACTGTATGAGGACGTCGGGAGTGGCACAGAAGAGTGGTAAAGGATTTGTATGAGTGAAGTATGACAGCAGTATGGTCTGCTGTAGGAGTGCGGATGCATTCAAGGTAGAGGTGGGATTAGATCAGTAATTAGCTCTGAGCCCTTTGTTATTTGTAATGGTGATGGACAGGTTGACAGATGAGATTAGACAGGAGTCCCCATGGACTATGATGTTTGTGGACGACATTGTGATCTGTAGCGAGAGTAGGGAGCAGGTCGAGAAAACCCTGGAGAGGTGGAGATATGCTCTTGAGAGGAGAGGAATGAAGGTCAGTAGGAACAAGACAGAATACATCTGTGTAAATGACAGGGAGGTCAGTGGAATGGTGAGGATGCAGGGAGTAAAGTTGGCGAAGGTGGATGAGTTTAAACACTTGGGATCAATAGTACTGTACAGAGTAATGGGGAGTGTGGAAGAGAGATGAAGAACAGAGTGCAGGCAAGGTGGAGTGTGTGGAGAATAATGTCAGCAGTGATTTGTGACAGATGGGTACCAGCAGGAATGAAAGGGAAGGTCTACAAGATGATAGTGATTCCAGCTATGTTATATGGGTTGGAGACAGTGGCAGAGTTAAAGATGTTAAGATTTGCATTGGGTGTGACAAGGATGGATAGGATTAGAAAGGAATACATTAGAGGGTCAGCTCAGGTTGGATGGTTGGGAGACAAAGTCAGAGAGGTGAGATTTTCTTTGGTTTGGACATGTGCAGAGGAAAGATGTTGGGTATATTGGGAGAAGGATGCTAAGAATGGAGCTACCAGGTTAGAGGATAAGCAGAAGGCTTAAGATAAGGTTTAGGGATATGGTGAGAGAAGATATGAAAGTGGTAGGTATAACGGAGCTAGATGCAGAGGACAGGAAGATATGGAAAAAAATGATCCGCTGTGGTGACCTCTAATGGGAGCAACTAAAAGAAGAAGTAGTATAACATTAGATTCTTATACTTTTGCCAGCATGACGAGCCTGTTTCTTTCCCAAAATTACAGATAATGCTATGAATAATGATTGTGATAAAATTTAAAAAAATGACTTCACCAATAATTGTGATATAATTTAATCCAGGGCTTAAAACTTCTTTTGCAATCATGAGCTAAGAAATATAATTCATATACAGTATTAGGATTAATGGAAATTAGATCACATTATTTGGTTCAGAGAACAATGACATAAAATGTACAACAACAAAATAATAAAAATCCTGTTCTAAACTGAATGATTCAGTGAAGCACTTCTGCACATAGGATAATGAAATTTCCCAAAGGTTCCAATGAACACATGATTCCATTTTTAACAAGAAAATAGTTTTTCCCCCATTAGTTACATATTTTTTTAAGATTTCAAATGACAGGAAAACCAGTCTGATATATAGATCACCTTTTCATCATCTAGAAAGTAAAGTGTCAGAAATCATTACTCAGAATGCTGCTGCTGACCAAGAAACAATGGCTCCATTCACACAAGAAGTCATCACAATCAACATTAATGTACTTAGTAATATGCGATGAGTAATACATTTACAAAAATAAAATACATGCTTACAGAATGTAAACACACTCAAAATTACATTCACTATGATTTTTTCCTCTGTTCTCAGAATTTTGCATACATTTTATTTAAACTTTATCAAACAACCAAAGTGGTTTCTGAAAAGGGCCCTTGTGCATGTAAAGTACTTATGCTATCTTTGCTATGAATGATAATCTGAAATTAAATCATAAGGTGCTACTACTGTTTATACTGTATAATATACATCTACAGAATTTTATTGGGATTAAGGCAAATTTTATAATTTAAGATTTCTGTAAATTAATATTCAATGGATAGGCAGCAGTGTATCAGTAGCAGCTGAATCCCTAAGGACTAGAGATCGATCCCTAAACCAGTGTCTTTCTGTATCAAGCTGGTATTGTCTTCCTTATGCTGGATTCTTCCCAGGATTCTAGTTCCTCCTCCTAATGAAAACAATAAATTTGTCCAGTATTACTGTATACAGAAGTTTTAATGAGATCCACCAGGATCCCTTCAAGATCGACGTAAGTATCCACAATGAACCGGTAATTGAATATTACATGTGATTATAGAGAAATTTATTATAAAGTGACATAGAATATTCTAAAACTTTATTTTACTGGCCAAGTCTTTTGTAATACTTTAATGCCTCCTCCTTTAATGTTTTGGTGCTGTTCCTTTCAATGTGCTCTGCTTACATTTAAGTAATCAAATAACAAACTTCAGGCTCAACAAACCTTGCTGATTCCACTAAGCAGTCAATTAGCATAGCTGACTTGCTGGTGTAAGCTCTTTGCTGGTTTCTGAAGGCAAACTGTAAGGAAATGCTGGTATTTGAAATTAGACTACTACCATTCTCCATGGAGAAGGGAATGGGGCAGGTGAGAGACATCTCACTTTAATTAAACTTCCTAACATGAATGCCAAATCACTTATCTGCTTTTTCCACTTCCTTAAAATTCATGGAAAACCCCTCATTAACATAGACAACTGAGAGCACAGTCTCAGGTTCACAGATGGCACTCTCCAAATTATCCCCAGGCTGACACATGCTTCAGATGATTTAACTTCTTCCCTAAAAACAATAACACAGTCAGTCAGTCATCTTACACATTTACTGAATTAACACGGAGCCAAAATGACCTTTGGCAAAACCAAAACCTGCTGCATGGGATATGAAAAATAATGAAAAACTAAACAGAAATATAAAGTAACTCTGTAATTTACTGGGCTACAATTATGCTACATCAGAAAAAAAATTCTGAATACCTAAAAAAAAAAAAAATGCAACAAAGTTTTATGATAAATGCATGCTAAAAATGTTACATTTACTTCTACCTTCTGCATAATTATTTCAATATGATGTCTTTTAAAGCATTTACTAGTGCTATATGACACTTAAAATGTTCATAATTAAATAAAAAAGTAACTCCATGGCCAATAAAATTAAAGCAAATAT
>JANRMT010062791.1:59004111-59034342 GCA_026402145.1 Polypterus bichir lapradei | reverse complement strand
AAAATTTCTGCTGCTTTGAAGGTCCCAATGAGCACAGTGGCCTCCATCATCTGTAAGTGGAAGAAGTTCGAAACTACCAGGACTCTTCCTAGAGCTGGCCGGCCATCTAAACTGAGCGATCGGGGGAGAAGAGCCTTAGTCAGGGAGGTGAGCAAGAACCCGATGGCCACTCTGTCAGAGCTCCAGAGGTCCTCTGTGGAGAAAGGAGAACCTTCCAGAAGGACAACCATCTCTGCAGCAATCCACCAATCAGGCCTGTATGGTAGAACGGCCAGACGGAAGCCACTTCTTAGTAAAAGGCACATGGCAGCCTGCCTGGAGTTTGCCAAAAGGCACCTGAAGGACTCTCTGACCATGAGAAACAAAACTTCTCTGGTCTGCTGAGACAAAGATTGAACTCTTTGGTGTGAATGCCAGACGTCATGTTTGGAGGAAACCAGGCACCGCTCATCACCAGGGCAATACCATCCCTACAGTGAAGCATGGTGATGGAAGCATCATGCTGTGGGGATGTTTTTCAGCGGCAGGAACTGGGAGACTAGTCAGGATAAAGGGAAAGATGACTGCAGCAATGTACAGAGACATCCTGGATGAAAACCTGCTCCAGAGCGCTCTTGACCTCAAACTGAGGCGACTGTTCATCTTTTAGCAGGACAACGACCCTAAGCACACAGCCAAGATATCAAAGGAGTGGCTTCAGGACAACTCTGTGAATGTCCTTGAGTGGCCCAGCCAGAACCCAGGCTTGAATCCGATTGAACATCTCTGGAGAGATCTTAAAATGGCTGTGCACCGACGCTTCCCATCCAACCTGATGAAGCTTGAGAGGTGCTGCAAAGAGGAATGGGCGAAACTGGCCAAGGATAGGTGTGCCAAGCTTGTGGCATCATATTCAAAAAGACTTGAGGCTGTAATTGCTGCCAAAGGTGCATTGACAAAGTATTGAGCAAAGGTTGTGAATACTTAAGTACATGTGATTTCTCAGTTTTTTTATTTTTAATAAATTTGCAAAAACCTCAAGTAAACTTTTTTCACGTTGTCATTATGGGGTATTGTGTGTAGAATTCCGAGAAAAAAAATGAATTTAATCCATTTTGGAATAAGGCTGTAACATAACAAAATGTGGAAAAAGTGATGCGCTCAGAATACTTTCTGGATGCACTGTGTGTGTATATATATATATATATATATATATATATATTCATATACACACACATATATAAATTGCCTGCCCATTCACTCATCTGCCCTTACATGAAATATCATAACTGCACAGAACATTCTCAATCCAACTTATTTCAATTCAGGTTTGCAGGAACTATAGTCTGCAAACTGACTGGCATGTCAGTACATCACATTACGCATATACCCACACCGGCATGTGGCTTTCATAATTAGAACAACCTAACTAAGAACAGGCCATTCAGCCTAATAAAGCTCGCCTGGATGGATGTCCGATCCACTTCATTTTTCCAAAATAACATTAAGTTGAGTTTTGAATGTCTTTAAAGTTGTACTGTCTACCACACTGCTTGGTAACTTTTTTTTGTCTATGGTTTTATGTGTAAAGAAAAAACTTCCTAATGTTTGTGCAAAATTTACCCTTAACAAGTTTCCAAATGTGTCCCCATGTTCTTGATGAACTCATTTTAAAAAAATAGTCCTGATTCACTATACGAATTCCTTTCATAATTTTAAATACTTCATGTCTCCTCTTAATCTTTTGCTTAAACTGAAAAAGTTCGGCTCTTTTAATCTTTCCTCATAATTCATTCCTTGTAGCCCTGGAATCAGCCTAGACACTTTTCTGTGGACTTTTTCTAGTGCTGCTATGTCCTTTTTGTAGCCTGGAGACCACACCTGCCCACAGTACACCAGTGTGTTATTAAGCTTGAGCATAACTTCCTTGGACTTATATTCTACACATTGTGCTATATAACCTAACATTCTGTTAGCGTTCTTAATGGCTTCTCAACACTGTCTGGCAGTTGATCGTGTTCAGTCCACAATGACTCGTAAGTACTTCTCATAAGGTGTACTTTTGATTTTCAGATCTCCCTTTCATTCTCTCATGTGGCACCATTTTAAATGCTTTCTGTAGGTCAAGATTATGAATTATTTAGAGGACACATTAATTATTACAACCAAAGAGACAAACAGGTTGAGATGTATAGGTAGAAGCTGCAATTATAGAAACAGCTTATTTCAATTCAGGTTTGCAGGACCTACTCTACTGGATACTATTAACCCAGCAGATTGAATAAACCATTGAAATGTCTGTTGTCACATCATTTTTTAGTTGTTATCTCCATTGCAATGCCTGTGGTCACATCATTTTTTAGTTGTTATCTGAATTAGATAGATAGATAGATAGATAGATAGATAGATAGATAGATAGATAGATGAAATTTTGCTTATTACAGAAACACTTTAAATAAATAAATACATAAATGGGCAGACAAGCAAGTAAATAAATAAATGCACACACACACTTTAGCCTGAACACACAGTGGAATGACAATATAGCAAGAAAATTTAAATTTCTGATTTGGCCACAGTCACAGGCAGTATGAAGATGTTTTGCTGTTGTTATAAAGGACCTCCAGTAGCCTTTCTTGACATACTTTTGCTGAATAATTTGTTACCTGAAAGTCCTCAGTGTTAATGTGCCAGACAAAAGATGTGCAGCATTGTTCAAAACAGCACTCATGTCTGTTTTAACTCTCTGCTTTGCTACTACCTTCATGGATTCCAGAGTGCATCCCATAATGGAGATTGCCATTTTAATTACCCTGTTGATTCACCACAGCGTAAAAAAAATCACACTGGCTATCATAGAGTTATAGAAGATGTCAAGGATGTCAATTCCCACATTAAAGAACAGCAGTCTCCTAAGGAAAAAGATCCTACTCTGCCCTTTTTTTATATAGTTTCTCTGTGTTTTAATGTGGACCACCTCTGAATCCACCCCTCAAACAGTGATCACACATAGAGCCAGTTTGGTGCAGTGGAAGTCCATAACCAGTGCCTTGTTTTGCTGATGTTAAGATGACAACTCTCTCTGCACCAAGAAACAAAGTTCTCCACCTGACTCCAATAATCTATCTCATCAAATCAATATACAACCAAATGAAAAAGTTTTGGAACCCCTCTCAGCCTGCATAATAATTTACTCTACTTTTAACTAAAAAGATAGCAGTGGAATGTCTTTCATTTCCTAGGAATATCTGAGTACTGGGGTGTTTTCCTTACAAAGAGTTTTAGTGAAGCAGTATTTATGAAATTAAATCAAATGTGAAAAACTGGTTGTGCAAAAATGTGGGTCCCCTTGTAATTTTGCTGATTTAAATGCATGTGACTGCTTAATACTGATTACTTGCAACACCAAATTGGTTGGATTAGCTCGTTAAGCCTTGAACTTTATAGACAGGTGTGTCCAATCATGAGAAAAGGTATTTAAGGTGGTCAATTTCAAGTTGTGCTTCCCTTTGACTCTCCTCTGAAGAGTGACAGCATGGGATCCTCAAAGCAACTCTCTAAAGATCTGAAAATGAAGATTGTTCATTATCATTAGTATCATTGTTTAGGGGAATCAGTATCATTGTTTAGGGGAAGGCTACAAAAAATCTATCTCAGAGGTTTAAACTGTCAGCTTCAACTGTAAGGAATGTAATCAGGAAATGGAAGGCCACAGGCACAGTTGCTGTTAAACAAAGGTCTGGCAGGCCAAGAAAAATACAGGAGCGGCATATGTTCAGGATTGTGTGAATGGTTACAGTCAACCCACAGATCACTTCCAAAGACCTGCAAGAACATCTTGCTGCAGATGGTATATCTGTACATCGTTCTACAATTCAGTGCAATTTGCACAAAGAACATCTGTATGGCAGGGTGATGAGAAAGAAGCCCTTTCTGCACTCACACTACTCACTTGTTGTATGCAAATGCTCATTTAGACATGCCAGATTCATTCTGGAACAAAGTGCTTTGGACTGATGAGACAAAAATTGAATTATTTGGTCATAACAAAAAGCGCTTTGCATGGCGGAAGAAGAACACCACATTCTATGAAAAACACCTGCTACCTACTGTCAAATTTGGTGGAGGTTCCATCACGCTGTGTGGCTAGTTCAAGGACTGGGGCCCTTGTTAAAGTTGAGGGTCGGATGAATTCAACCCAATATCAACAAAATCTTCAGGATAATGTTCAAGCATCAGTCACAAAGTTGAAGTTACGCAGGGGTTGGATACTCCAATAAGACAATGACCTAAAACACAGTTCGAAAATCTACAAAGGCATTCATGCAGAGGGAGAAGTACAATGTTCTGGAATGGCCGTCAAAGTCCCCTTACTTGAATATCATTGAAAATCTATGGGATGATTTGAAGCAGGCTTGCCATGCTCGGCAGCCATCATATTTAACTGAACTAGAGAGATTTTGTATGGAAGAATGGTCAAAAATATCTCCATCCAGAATCCAAACACTGATCAAAAGCTATAAGAGGTGTCTAGAGGCTGTTATATTTGCAAAAGGAGGCTCAACTAAGTTTTGATATAATATCTCTGTTAGGGTGCCCAAATTTATGCACCTGTCTAATTTTTTTATGATGCATATTGCATATTTTCTGTTAATCCAATAACTTAATGTCACTGTTGAAATACTACTGTTTCCATAAGGCATGTCATATATTAAAAGGAAGTTGCTACTTTGAAAGCTCAGCCAATGATAAACAAAAATCCAAAGAATTAAGAGGGGTTCCCAAACACATGACTGTACCTGATAAGTGCAGATTCATCTGAGAATTTCTTCTTGTGACCTGGTGTTATTTTTATTGTCTGAGGCGTACAGAACAAAGAGAAAAGGAGACAGGACTGTTCCTTGTGGTGCACATCTAGTGACTGAAAAAGCATACTGAAAACACTGATGCAATGTTCAGAAACTCACAGACGGACTGTGAATACTCAATGGATAGAAACATTATGCACTTCTGTTCATACCTCAGAGGCTGTTGCTGACATTGATGATAGGACAGAAAAGTTGACATGGCAATTACCGAAACACACAAGCTGAGGTTTGCTTTCAAGAACATACTAGAGTGCATGAAACTTGCATTGCCGCTGGTGGGGACCATTTCCAGCCCTGCCACTAAAATAGTAATAATCTCCAATACCATTCTTGAATACTGAAATGACAAAATAACCTCATGTTGAACAACTACAGACTCTAAAGGGTAGAAGCAAGCATATCTATCTTATTCCTGCACTAGTGAATCAATGTACACCTAAGTAGTCACAAACACCTATAATGCCAATTGTCCCTAACAATATGGTGCCTTGAAATGGGGGGGACCATATTCAAAAGGTGTTGTCATTTCTACATGGAGTGACCAAAACATGTGCAAATACCTTAAACAAAAGTCTACAATGTGCACTTTAATCATGTCTGAGTTGTATGCTTTGTAATTTTAAACCATGGAGCAGAAGGGTAGATCAAGGAAAAATTTGTCTTTGTTCCAAACTACAAATGTATAAAAATTGTAATGGAGATCTTCTGGAGTTCTACTTTAGCTTAGAACAAAGAGTGCTAATTTATTGGACTAAACTATGGAAAAAAATTATGAAAAGGGAGAACACCTTGCATCACATTAAAGATAATTATAGCTCATATGTTAAGTGACCATTTAATATTATCCTTTCAAAAATCATCTGCACTGGTATAAGCAAGAATTTATTTCCCTTAAATTTACTAAAGCATACACTAAGCATCAATACTGTAATATAATACAAAACAAAAAAAAAATTAAAAACCAATTATTCTACTTGCTACAGGTTAGAACTAGTGCTGATAAAAAATTAGAAAATACTGGTTAAAAATAATGGCCAGCTGGCGAGAGAGAGAACACAGGTGGCTGAGATGGAAGAACAATCTGGATGGAGACAGAATGGGGCTGAGTCATCCTGAAACAGGATTGGAATTAAACAGGCAATCACATTGCACTATGATATTTCATTGGTGTAGGAGGTACATCAAGGAAGCCTGACTAACAAAGATGGGGTAACAAAGAAGCTCTCCCTCTCTGTACCATTTTCCAGTCTGAGGATTAACTAGAAGGTCTATAATAGAAAGTTAATGTTTGTGTGCATGTGTGTGTGTGTGTGTCCAGGCCCTCTGTGCAGTTTGATCGGTCATTTTGACTTTGGTGTGAATGGTCAGTTTGGCTTTAGTTGCTCAGTCAAACGTGTTCGAGTCGGAAAGAGTCAGGTAAGGGAACTTGACACACACAATCGTACTGAGGAATGATGTAGAAGAAATGCCAAGAGTTGCCTTTGAACATGAGAAGCATTCGTAAAAACATGACTGATCTTTTCGTAGTAGGTAATGGAGGCCTGTCTACCACAGTACCATATAGTAAACCAGTCAACCAACACAACTCACTCCAGCCACATGCCCTCTTTTTTTCTCTGTGCAACTCATATTAAATACAATTGTTTCTTGAACTAAAACATTATACAGTTTTCTCATTAGAATATTTATCAAATTAATTATAGTAAATTAAAGTGGTAAGGTTTAAACACATTTTAAAAACATTTAACAAATGCCAGTACTTGTACACTCAGTGTCATCAAAAAATAATAATGTGTTATACATTTCAGTTCAGTTTATCCTAATATTACTTTTGTCACCAAGCATAGGCACAGCATGCTAATTTAATTATGGCTCCATAAAAATAACTATACAACATTTATAGACAAACTCACTTAACAAAATATACAAAAAGTAATGCAAAAGTGAACATCTTTGGTTAAATAGAAACTGCCACCGTTTATATTATTCACAATATGTGCTGCATTCAAAACATAAAATGGGAATGGTGGGGAAAATGTTATACTGCCTTATAACACAGAAAAAGTAAATATGTTATGATACATCATACTACAATAACTACTATTAAATTTCACCCTGATGTTCTATAATGATGTCTGCAAAATACATACAACAAAAACAGGGCTACACTGCATGCTTTATTTTAACTTGAATTTACAATGCCCAATATCTTCCCAAAACACAAGTTGCACAAAAATATTTTTTTTCAGTGTAACATTGTGCTCAGACATGCATAGTGAGTTTCTTTGAGGAGTGAGCCTTTAGGTGAGTGCTGTGTTGTCCGGCTTCTTAGCCACTCAGACACACTGCCTAAGAGAAGAAATGAAACAAATCCTACTAACGAGAAGCAGGAGATTTTGAGCTGTGATTCACATTTCCACTGCTCTCTGCCTCATACACATTGAACAGCAGCAATAGCCAGCAGAGCTGCTGTCAGAGATGGAAGGTATAAATAAAAGTAACTGCTAATAAGCACTTAGATGCCAACTGTAGCCTGAGATCACTTAACACTTTTCTAGTTGGAGAGAAATTATGGCTAAGTTTAGTTCAGGTGTTGAATCCCACACTGCTTATGCCCGCCTCCAAGATTAAGAAATTGTAAAAACATGCTGTTGTTTAATCCCCTTAATTTACAGGCTTGTCATCATGCACGCTATTTTAGTTTATGAGCTACAGATGCTAATGAATCTTTTAAAACCATTTCTGTAATTAAAGTATAATTTCCTGTGTTTTTGCAAAACAAACAGCTCAGTACATGAGTTAGCAAACTTTAACATGGTTTATTTAATAATGTATACTCACTGTATCATGAATTAATGCAATAGATGGAGATTTACGTAATGTAACTGCATATTACATGACTCCAGTTTGTGGTTTAAATTTAATCAGGTTGGATTACCGGAACATCTCTTCCTGATTATTCAGAATAATATAAAACTAATTCAATTATGTTTTAATTTTTTTAAGACTGCAGTGCTTAGATAGCATGACCAGAATTTCCAATGAAGAAGCACTCAAAATGCAAGAACTTCTTCAGGGTGTAGCTCACTAAAGCCTTAATCATTAAATTAGCTGGGACTGCATGGGGGTGCAGACACACTAACTCTACTCACTTTGGCAATGGCTGAGCACTACTGACCCATTTGGGCTAAATCAACACCTACAAAGCTGGTAGTCACACAGCTAAATATTGAAATGTGCATCATTAGATTGACCCAACTTCCCTACTTTCCAGTACTATTTAACCTCATTTAATTTGTTAGGACAAAGTCAAACATCATCCAGAATGGCTATTCTACTTAATACGACCTCATTGACATCACTTTATATCCAGTCATCCTCTATGGACAGATAACAAGACCTATTATGGTATTGGAACGCTGCAAGGAAAACTGGGGATAGGGAATCGCGATTACCCACGTTTTTGCACTGGACAAAGCCTGTGTGACAGAAGTTGTTTTCACGAATGCCTTAGTACTACTGAAGGAGATTCAGATACTGAACCACATTGTTGATTTTTGTCTTGTATCGATGTCTACTGATGGCATGTATACTCTATACTGTTGCAGGCCGGTAAAGGAGCACAGAAGTGGTTAAAAAAGGGTGAGAAAAACACACACACACAAAAAAAAAACAAATAAAGAACTAAAAATGCAAACACAAATGCAGAGGAATAACATTTTGAAGTATAAAACTCTTGTAAAATGTTTACATAGTAAAGTAAAAAACTATAGTATGATAAAAGATTAGGCATGTGGCTTGGTAACAATTGAATGTTTTCCGCAGTGGAGGAAATGAGGCACCTCAGGTCGTTACTTTGTGGAATCATCACAAGTAGTGTGTTTGAATCAAAATGTTCAAGACACGGAGAGGAATGATTAGAGTTCTCATCAGCTTTTAATATCATCCAGCCCCACCTTTTTGAGAGAGACCTATAACAAATTTAAATTTGCATTTCAGTTTGGTAGGATAGCTAAATGATATTTTAAAAGACAGTACTCAAAGACTGTAGGTAAATGGCTGTCTGACATGCCACCCTCATCCACAGGAGTGTGTTCTATCCTCTCTTTTTCACGTTCTCTGCGCTAATGGCTGTTGCATTAAATCTGAAAAAGGGGTTCACCTTAAACTTTTTTTGTTGGCTTTGTAATAGTCAGCCTACTGAAGAAGAATGAAACCAATCATGTTCCAGTAGTAGATGACTTTTTTGCTGGTGTGTTAACAGCACCTGTACTGTTTAAGGAAGCAGAGTCTTTTACAGTAAGTGTGAGTCCTACCATTACGTTAATTTTTTATAACTCTTGCATTGAGTCTGTCTTTACTTATGTTCTGCTGGTCTGGTATGAAAATCCTAATGTCAGCAACAAAAACAGAATTAACTCAAATTGCAAAATGAAGCAAAAATAAATAAATAAACAACAAGGAGTCAAATTTTACACACCTGTTTAACAAGAAAATCTTCCAGAGAACAGAGTGTATCCTCTCAGACTAGATTCTCAATTTCAGTTGTTGCCATCAGGTCACTGATCCAAGGTTCCAAACATAAAAAGCAACCGGTTCAAATACTATTTCATCTCAACTGCTATAAATCTTCTAAATAAGTTATACTTTAACAAATACCCAGAGGTTAAAATCATTGGATGAACAGCCATCATTTGCAACAATCATTAGGCAAGCCTAAATTTAGTTTTAATTTTTATGTGTAAAAGCTTTGTGTGTAATATGTTTCATCTAATATTTCACAATAAGTGCTTACTGCTTTGCATATATTATAATTATTTGCACTAAGATTATATTTGATGGCTGTGTTCTGTGTGATATATGTTTTTAATGCTACATCTTGGTCTCTCTGTAAATCCTGCTAACAAACCAAATTTCCTCTTGGGGCAACAAAATTGAATTGAATTATGCACAGCACCCAACTAATGGAAAAGTAAGTAAGTAAGTAAGTGAACTTTATTGTCATTCATACCATACAACAGTACAACAACAGATGCATAGCTGAATAAAATTGCGTTTCTCCAGGCTCAACGTGCAGACATAAAAGACAGGTTCATAAAAGACAAGTGCACGCAAGACAACATACAGACATTACAAACATTTCACTTCTTCCACTGAAAGTAGGTAAGACAGTGTAAGACAGCACAATGCAGCACAGTACAAACAATAAATAAAAAAGATATATATAAATGTAAGCCAGTCAGTGGGTGAAATATAATATGAAAGAAAATAGTGCACATCGTTTCACAGTGGTTGTGTTGTTGCACTATATGGATACAATATTTATCTATACTAACAAAATGCAAAGCCCTCACTGACTGACTGACTGACTCATCACTAATTCTCCAACTTCCCGTGTAGGTGGAAGGCTGAAATTTGGCAGGCTCATTCCTTACAGCTTACTTACAAAAGTTAGGCAGGTTTCATCAAATTCTACGCGTAACGGTCATAACTGGAACCTACTTTCGTCCATATATATGGCCATAGCCTGCAACTCGGTCACTGTGTAAGGCGGAGTTGCGTCCTCCATCATCACGCCTCCCACGTAATTAAGTGCCTGCCCATATAAGCTAAATATTCGCAGGTGAAGGACTGTGCTTATGCAAACAAAGATGAAATGGTCAGGGAGACACGCTGCCGCTAAATATTCGCGGGTGAAGGACTGTGCTTAGCATATTCATAAGTGCAGCTACTGCGGAAACCCTCTGACGCTGAACAAGCCTTTGTACACATATCAATAGGAAAGCAAGGTGTAAAGCTTAAGTTTAAATTACGTTCATAGACACGCTGCCGCTAAATATTCGCAGACAAATCCACAACTTAATACTGGGAATGCCTATTAAACATCTTAGATTCACGAGTACCAATTTGGGTAGTGATCACTTTGATGAAAGAAAATTGTTCAAAAAATGCATTACACAATTGAGAAGGCAGCAAAAGAATATGAAGCGAGTGACGTATACAAGCATATTCATAAGTGCAGCTACTGCGGAAACAAAGCACGGTGTAAACCTTAAGTTTAAATTAAGTTCATAGACACCCTGCTGTTGGCGTTTGTCATGCCTACGACGAATACGATACTCGCGAGATACAAGTTTAATGAGAAGACGCAGGGTGTAAACGAGACTTTTGATCACATTGTAAGGGAGTTAAAATTGCTGTAATGGAGTTAAAATTGCTGGTGAAGGACTGTGCTTATGCAATCGAATAGGAAAGCAAGGTGTAAAGCTTAAGTTTAAATTAAGTTCATAGACACACTGCCGTTGGCGTTTGTCATGCCTAAGACGAATACGATATTCGCGAGATACAAGTTTACTGAGAGGACGCAGGGTATAAACGAGACTTATGATCACTTTCTAACTGAGTTAAAATTGCTGGTAAAGGACTGTGCTTATGCAAACGAAGATGAGATGGTCAGGGATAGAATAGTGTTTGGCACAAACTCAGCAAAAGTGCGAGAGAAACTTTTAAGTGCCGGGTCTGAGCTAAAATTAAATAAAGCCGTGGACATCGCAAGATCACACAAGATATTCGCGAGATACAAGTTTAATGAGAAGACGCAGGGTATAAAGCGTCGATGCTAAAGACCTGGCGAAGTCATGGAGAACATGGAAGGACAAGCTCAGATTTTACACAGAACTTGCAATGCTGGAGGCAGAGGAAAACACTAAGGTCAGATTATTCCGTTATCTTATTGGAGAGAGCGGCAGAGAATTGTGTCAGGCGCTGACCGGTGATGTAAGACCTGATGAGTTAACCATGAGCTTGATGATACGTAAATTTGATGAACATTACAACCCGAAAATAAACAAAACTGTACAGAGGTTCAGATTTTTTTCAAGAAATTAGGCAAGGGGAGAAAATATAAAAAGCTACGTCACAGATCTAAGAGTGTTAGCAGGCACATGCAATTTCGGGGAGATTAAAGGTTCCCTTATACGTGACCGAATTGTGTGAGGAACCAGTGATGCAAGTTTGCAACAAAGATTACTGAGAGAAGACAAAGTGTCTTTAGAGAGGTGCATACAAATATGCAGAGCCACAGAACTGTCGAAGGAGAACAGCAAAACAGTTACACGGGCTTCCCTATTCTATACTTCTCCCAGTGCGTCTCTCTAAACCCTCCGTGCGGGAAAATTATCATAAGGCTTAACAATCTTATTGTTACACCTTCTACGTGCACCCAACCGTCCTTATTACGGAGTCTTCCTTCATTTACTGCTGGCTGCTTCTTTCCATTCACCTTCCTAGCTCTTTATTTAACCAGTTTTCCTTCTCACTTTTCCACTCCTTCGCTGTCTTCTCCCTTTTCGTTCAAAATACGCGCCTCCTTGCCTTTTTACAGTCAGTTCCCCTTACGTCACACCATGGTACGTTTAGCAAGGACCCACAGGTGTAGTTTACCCCCAATTCCTCTTAAACAGATATCCCACAGACGGTTAATTACTGGGACATAATCTCTAAAAGGAAGCACGCAACAGAAACAGTTAAAGGCACACAATAAAAAATTTTGTGACAACCGTTACAAGACGCTGTCGCTAAATACTCACAAGAGATTCCACAAGTTCAGACATGCTGCCGCTAAATATTCGCAGGAAAATCTACAAGTTAATACCGGGAATGCCTGTGAAACATCTTAGATTCACGAGTAGCGATTTGGGTAGTGAACACTTCGATGAATGAAACCTGTTATCTTTACAACGGTTGACAAACACAGAATTTAACTTCAAAACAACACGTCCTCCAAATACGAACCTGACTGAAAGAAATAATGATAATCAAATCCTTGATGACAGCAACACTCACAACAGTGACAAAACAATTACATTGACAATCAGGTTATGTTATTTTTAAAATGTTTCCTTTTCTTTTTCATAACTTGTTTAACACACTACTTCTCCGCTGCGAAGCGCGAATATTTTGCTAGTACATAATATATACAATATAGACAATGTAATATTGTACGATATTACAATACAATATAATGTAAACTTAAGACCTATTTGTGGTAATAAAGTGCACAGTAAGTAAGAGAGCAAAAGGTCCAAGGTTATTTGACAAAGTTTAGTATTCTGATGGCCTGGGGGAAGAAGCGCCAGTTAAATCTGGTCGTTCTGCAGTGCATACTGCGGTAACGTTTTCCCGGATGGCAGACGTTCAAACAGCCCATGTGCCAGGTGTGTGGGATCTTTTATGATCTTAATGGATCTGCTCTGGCAACGTGAGTAATGTAGTTCTTCAACAGATGGGAGCGAGGACCCGATTTTCTCTGCTGTCCTCACCACTCTTCGAAGTATCTTTTGTTTAGCGACAGTGCAGCTACCATACCATACTGAGATGCTGTTGGTCAATATACTTTCTATAGTGCCTCTGTAGAAAGTTGTGAGGACAGGAGTGGGAAGGTTTGCTCTTTTCAGCCTTTGAGGAAAATGAAGTCCCTGTTGTGCCTTCTTGACAAGAGAAGTGGTATTTATGGTCCATGTCAGGTCATCTGTAATGTGCACTCCCAGAAGCTTGGTGCTTCTCACTGACTCCACACTGTTATCATGGAATGTAAGTGGCCGGTGTGGCCATATACATTAGCTGAGAAAGATCCATTCATTCATACATTCTCTTGTATAAGAGCCATGTACAGAGAACCAGAGAATGAATATCTTAAAGTTGACTTGAGGAGAACATTTGTGATGATGAGCAAGTTGATAAAATAACCTCCATGTTATTTTTTTTCACTTGCATAGTGCTAAGCAATTCTAAAATCCACTTGAACCAACAGGTAGACAGTTCATAGGTAATGTATGCTATCAAATAAAATTAAACTACAAGCTTCTATTAAGAACAATTAATGAATACTAATGAAGAAAACAAAGAACTAAACACAACCTTTCTTAATATGTAAATAAGTAACTTTTCAATAGACAGCATCATCCCAAGGCACTATATGAAATACATTTCTGCCGTGTCAAGTGTGATATACAGGCACCAGCACTGTCACAGAACTTAACCATTTTCACAGTTGTTAATAAACAGTACACTAGATAGATGTTCATGATACTGTAGGTTAATGAGAAATTCCAAACTGGCACAATGCAAATGTCACTAATAATAAACTGGCAACCATGTCTATGGTTGGTTCCACTGCTTCTGGTTGTCAGCAATTGGAATACACAAGTTTGAGTATTATTATATACTGTCTTGACAATAACTATGCATTATGTATAGAACTGTAATTATGAGCCAACTATATTTTGTGATGTTTTGATTTCAACAGATATGCAAAGTGCTAGCTTTTTAAATTATGAAACGTCTTTATAAAATGGTTGCTTAGCTAGCATATTTTTGGAGGACATTAGACTGCCATCGAGGCTGAACAAGGCAGAAAATGGTTTTACACAAATACTGCAGAAATAAGAGAGAAATCCATACAACATGTACAGAACCTCTGGTTTCATGAGCCTGGTAAGGCAGGACTTGAAAAGCATATAGTGTTGCGGACAAGAAAACAAGTGCAAAAAGACAGAGTTGTGTAATATGAGGAAACATACAATATTACCCTCAACATAAAGACAGACTTCTACTTTGAATAACAGGAGCACTATGCAGTGTGGCATTAGCTTTTAAGACCTCTTAGTAGAAGAGACAGGTCAGGCAGATGGCCTGAAAATTTCCACATGAGTGAAAATGGGTGTACCTTGTTGCCTTGGGCTACCTTAAAGACTAGGATGCATGAGACACTGTGGACAGTTCAAGCCTGACGTGCTCGTACACTATTAGGATAACCACTAACCTTGGATGTGACCACATGAGGGGGCTTAAAGCTGCTGTGGACCACAGACAGAATGAGGATGGAGAATGGGTTAAAACAGGGGTTTCCAACATGTCGCTTGTGAGCTACCGGTAGCTCGCAACCCCATTCCAAGTAGCTCGCCAAAGGGTTAATGAATCCTACATAAATTTGAAAACTTGATTAGTCAAATTAGGGGTGGGCGATCTTTCCAAAAAATCCTATCACGATCCACAATCTGAATTGCAATCTATCTTTTCAATGTGGCATATACTTAAGAGAATATCCGGACTCAAACTCATCAAGACCTAAGTAACACTTTAAATATCAAACAAAGTTGAATTCAATTGTTCTCTCGTTCGCTAGCTAAGCGGAGTTAAGGAACATGCCCCGAAGCTGTCAAGTGAGTGAGGAAAGCCCCTTCCCTCAGCCCGCCGCATGTTTCTTGGATTCGTGCAAATAAATCGGTACTGCAAGAGAACTATGATACATAGTGAAATGAAAGAAGTCGCAAAATCAACCAGAATGTTCAAGCAAATTATAGAAAAAAAACCAGGTCTAAATCCATTAAGTATTTCTCTCATGAAAAGCGGTCAGACACACAGACAGACAGACATTGGATTTTATATCTTATATATTAGTAAACCTTCAAAACAATATGCAGTTAAAGTCTCAAAAGCATTCTCAGCATTCCTGGAGCTTAGCAGAGCCAGATAACTTATAAGAATCTTCACCAAGCAGCTCTGAAAATGACTGCTTTGTTTGGGTCTACATACCTCTGTGAGTCTGCCTTTTCTGACATGAATGTCATGAAATCAAAGTTCAGAACAAGACTGACAGATGAACATTTAAATGACTCCATAAGAGTGAACCTAAGTGGCTACACTCCACCACACACCCCTCTTGTTGACTGTGCAGTGCAGTGCAGTGCCAGTCATCTCACTAACTAAAAAACACATCACACATGCAAATTGACATGTGAATACTCTTGTGAAGTGAAACAGTGACATGTAACAAAATGACAAATGAATAAGTAATATCTGTGTATTTGTAATTGCATTGTTTTGTTTTGACAGCATTCATGTTTTAATTCAATAGTGTGAGATACACTAGAAAATGCATACAGACATACAAAATGCACTTGCAGGTGAACTAAATTTTTTTTTGTGATGTTTTAATGTAAAATGTGAGTTGTGGACACCAATATTTTGTAAATGTTCAGACAAAACAAGCTTATTCAGTTTATTTGGGTTGAAATAAGCTATGAGAATAAACGTTAGAAAATATGAGTAGCTCTCGACCATTTTCATTTTGTAAAAGTAGCTCTCAGGGGAAAAAAGTTTGGAGACCCGAGTTAAAGAAACATTTCACTGGCTTCAGGATAAGGTCAAGGTGGTAAGGCATTTAACCCATGTAACATTTTGAAAGTACATTTACTTCCACCCTGTTTGGTTCACTAATTTGAGTTCATACTTCTACCATGATAAAGTAATTACCAAAGGGGAAATTTGAAATCACATATTATGCTATTTCACTTATTTAAAAACAACTAATGATAAGCAGATACTGGTATACCTGAATGGAACGCACTGAGTGGATGAGAACTCATTAATAAACGAGGCGCTTCTTCTTGCTTTCACCTATGATTTTGGATATTTTGTGTGCAATTGTTCAAAGGGCAAGTGTCATGTCGTCTTTGGAAACTAATTGAGATCTTTGCAACAACTGCTTTAAGCAAAATTACCTCGTAGAAATGGTTTAATACACCTGTTTAGGAAGGCACAAAGAGGCAGTAAGGTTTTGTTTACCTTTTCTCCCTTTGGCACTCTGGTCTGCATTTTGTGTTGTACTTGGTTTAACAAACACACTATTTCTTATCTTGGATATTCTTGGAGGGAGATGCCATGAAGATATTTTTCCTAGATGTAATTGTATACATGGTGTTTTGTTAGAATTGCTTAGCTGCATTTACTTGTATCAGGAATTACTTTGGTCCACCGATACACCAGCATATTTTGTTTTGTTTCAAGATTAACATGCTGGTAATGAACTGACTGCACCCTGAAGTGGAGACACACTAGTAAATAAATAAATAAGCAGGAAAAGAATATATATAAAAGACAGGTATATTCATATTTTTTACATTAGTAAAAAAAATGTTCTTTTGTAGAAAAAATAATTGGCAGTGAAAGCAAGTTAGGAAGTGATTAAAGAAAAAAGCTGCAAATCAAAAGCCTTGGTTACTACAGGGAAAAGAAGCAGTAGGTGACTGAAAAGAGATAGTGGGAAGTGGAAGTGGAAGCAACAACAGCAGGAATGTTTGTTTATGAAGAACCAGAAACAAAGAAAGAAAACTTGCAGCAGTGGAAGAGGTGCCACTGATGAAAGGGCTATTTTGAAGATGTTATCCTTGACATACATAACAACCTCCTTTCAGACACATATTTGTAACACACTTAGCTATTCTTCAAAACTATTTTCCCATTTTGTAGTGGTCAATTACCTGTTTTTGTAGTCTTAATTTCATTTTAATGGCTATAATATATTGGACTGTGAAAAGTGAGTGTATGCAGGTGTAGCTATCTTCACAACAACACAGACACAGGTTGGTTCTTTGAAACGGGCGTTTATTGCTTGGGCTCGTCTATACTTCATGCTCAGAACGCGTACGCATCATGGCTGCCATGCGATCCCAGCGTTCATTTCAAGTGACTTCTAAGCAGGTCCTCACAAATTAATGCGACGTGTGCGCGAGTCACAGTACCAGCAAAAAGTCAAGGGACGTTGTGTTCTAAAAGTTGGAATGTGACATCAGAGTCTCTGTTTACTATTTACATGTGACAGAAAGCCGCTTTGTGGTTCCTATGGGATTGATGATTAAATTAATGGTTCGATGTGGTGAAGCAAAATGCCAACATACAGATGTATTCTTGGTGCTTTTATATTCAAGTGTTCCCGATCGTAATGACACGATACATTTTAAAAGTCTCACATATCGTCTTATGTGCCGTCTTTTTTTTCTGTGGCTTCCTCCGGACCTGATAGCAGCGGCAAACAGCAATAGATCACCACACAGAACACATTAAATGTATGATATTCCAACTCTCTCCACATTTAGAATCCTAAGATTTATACTTGATATCACTTTCATGATGAAATGCATTAAAGCAGGCATGTCAAACAAGCGGCCCGCATGACAGATCCTAGTTAGCACTAAACTTGTACAAAATGATTACTATCGTTTGTGATTGAATCATTCTGCATCTTCGGCGTTACTTATTGACTTTTCTTACTTTTGCCTTCTGACAAAAACACGTTTTTCCATGGCATTACGGTACCGGAAAAGTCATCTGCTAGTATAGTTGCAGCCACGAAGTCGCAACTAAAGTGCTAGGCTGCGCTCCGCGGCCCACTACCGGGCCGCGAGAGAACTGCCAGCTACGGAGACTCTCTCAGTGACGGGCTACAGCAAAAAGGCTGCCCCCTTCACTGAGGGCACTTTTCAGAACGCTAGGCGGGCGGGGCTTTGCAGTGGCGCAGAAAGAGGAGAGAGACCGCGGTGAGAGAGTATTACAACAAAGTATTTTTATGTTTCTGACAGTTTCCCCATATGACACGAGTCCACAGAAATCTCCTTACTACGAAGTACATTCAACAGCAGATACTTTCATTACAACGAAGTAACCTTGAAATGCTTGAATGAATCATCCACAGAGCAGTTAGTTCTGCGGTCACAGCTCTGTTGTGGACACTTGCACAACGATTCCCAAACAGAAACACTGTAAAAAAAATGTTCTTCGAACTTTCCTCGTACTGTTTTTTTGCTGTTTTTGTTTTTTGTGGTTTTAAGTGATATATTTCCTTATTGCTCATCAACATCTGAAAAACATCCATTAGAATTTAACTCATTATCACCCTTCTATAGAAACGGTATACTTGTTATATGCAAAAAAGAAGAAAAATCTCGGGTTGCAAACGTATGTGAACTGCTGCATTTGAAGACGCCAAAAAAGCCGTTTTTATGTGGTTGCAGTGATGCTTGTTCAAGAAATATTCATATTAATGCGGCACTCATTCAAGAATACATGAGGTTTTTTTGGGACCCGGACAAACAATCTCACACGTGGCAATAGCGCTTCGGGGCACACTTTAGCGTGTCGTTCCCGTTGGGTGGGGGGGAATCCCAGATCCTAAAAGAGTTCAGAAACCTCACAATATGAAGAAGAAGAAAAGGATAATTTGGCTTCTGACTGATAATGGTGTTGACCACAATATGCTTCCGCACTTAGATAATGTTCAAGTTGAATTCCTCCCACCCAATTGCACGGCAGTGCTTCAGCCATTGGATTTGGGAATCGTTCGCACCCATTTCCAACATCCTATCTCTGTGATGCACGTTTTCTGCAGTGACAGCAACCACGGAGTATACTGAACATAAGCAACACACTTCGAGTGTCACTGTCTTCCATCCTCCACAGATGGGATTGTCTGGTTGCAGGAAAAAAAGCTCAGGACTCTCACTGATTCTGCATTATGGTAAGCTGTATAATTTCTATTACTAAATTATAACTTAACTAGCAAAATACCCGCGCTTTGCAGCGGCGAAGTACTGCATTAAAATTTTTATTAAGAAGAAAATTGAACCTTTATAAACTGAGGGAAAATATGCCAATAATTATTTGTTAAGGATCTCTTTGTATACCATGTTGTCAGTTCGGCCCTCCGGTTGTAACATGACCAAGCTGTGCGCTGAGCTTACTCTTGAGCATGCAACTTACAGTTGGCCATGTGAACAGTAATCTTGTCTCAAATCTCACAGCTTGGATTGCTGCTGTCATAATCAGTTTGAGGTTCATGGTTTGTTTCAATTACGACAGTATTTGCAGGACTTGTGTTGAAGTGACATTCGGCATCTTTCAAGCGTTGTAAGCTTACAACCGGTTTCATCGATAACTTCACATCCAGCTTTTGAGAGTTTAAACATTCATAAACATCAAAGTGTCCACTACTGAAATCGTCACCTGTGAATGTAAGATGTTTAAGAGGCATTGGCGGTTGTCGAAAGGTGTAAAATATTTGGCCATTTCGGTACACTTGAAAGCACCAACCGAACAATTCAGCGGCAGCCATCAACTCACATGCAGAACCATAGGTGAAGGGCTTAAGCATTTCACTCTTCTAGTGCTCCTGTGTAGTATAATTATCTCCTGTACCGTCATCAGTCCACACCTTGAACCTGTCCCAGTCATTCAATACATAAGACACAATGTTCTTCCGGATATCAAGAGTGAGCCTGATATGGCCGTGCAATATGTAACAAAGAGAATGGAAAAGGAAGGTGCCATCTCCGGGCATGGAAACCACTCGGTAAGTGACAGTTCTTTGATCGATGGTGATTACCTCGATAAACATGGTAATGGGGGTTGGAATGATGAAGGAAATGGGTACCTGAGTAATGTAAAGTAAATGTAAAATACCTATACAATAACTATAATTGTAATAAACAAACAGTAAAACAGCGGAGAAGCCGTGGATTAAACAAAAAAGCTGTAGTTATCAGCAGGGAGACGTGAATCCCGTGGTGAAGCAAGGAAGGGAATGTAGAGACCGGAGCGACGGACGGCCTTATATAGGCAGGCAGCCAACAACGTGGGAGGCGTTGGGATGGGGGACCCAACGCCGCCTCACATGGTGACCAAGCTGCAGGCTATGGACGTATATATGTACGTAAGTAGGATTCAGTTAGCGTTCGGAACCCGTGTACCAAATTTCTTGAAGATGGGCCCATAAGTAACAAAGACTGTTGAAAAGTTCAATATGGCGGCCGATAGTGGCATCATACCACCGAAATAAGTACGTACATTGGTTTCGGTTAGTGCAGGGAAGCCACCTACCAAATTTCGAGAAGATGGGGCCATAAATAAGAAAATTCAACATGGCGGACGTTGTTGACCGTTATGACTGTTACGCGTAGAATTTCGAAATGAAACCTGCTTAAGTTTTGTAAGTAAGCTATAAGGAATAAGCCTGCCAAATTTCAGCTTTCTACCTATACGGGAAGTTAGAGAATTAGTGATGTTGGAAAATTCAATATGGCGGCTGACAGCGGCGTCATACCACCGAAATAAGTACGTACATTGGTTTTGGTTAGCGCAGGGAAGCTGCCTACCAAATTTCGTGAAGATGGGGCCATGAATAAGAAAGTTAAATATGGCGGACGTTGTTGATCGTTATGACTGTTACGCGTAGAATTTCGAAATGAAACCTGCTTAACTTTTGTAAGTAAGCTGTAAGGAATGGGCCTACCAAATTTCAGCCTTCTACCTACACGGGAAGTTGCAGAATTAGTGACGTTTGGAAAATTCAATATGGCGGCCGACAGTGGCGTCATACCATCGAAATAAGTACGTACATCGGTTTCGGTTAGCGCAGGGAAGTCACCTACCAAATTTCGTGAAGATGGGGTCAGCCTTCTACCTACACGGGAAGTTTGAAAATTGGTGACGTTGGAAAGTTCAATATGGCGGCCGACAGTGGCTTCATACCATCAAAATAAGTACGTACATCGGTTTCGGTTAGCGCAGGGAAGCCGCCTACCAAATTTCGTGAAGATGGGGCCATAAATAAGAAAGTTCAACATGGCGGACGTTGTCGACCGTTATCGACCGTTATGACCGTTACGTGTAGAATTTCGAAATGAAACCTGCTTAACTTTTGTAAGTAAGCTGTAAGGAATGAGCCTGCCAAATTTCAGCTTTCTACCTACATGGGAAGTTGGAGAATTAGTGATGAGTCAGCCAGTCAGTCAGTCAGTCAGTCAGTCAGTCAGTGAGTGAGTGAGTGAGGGCTTTGCCTTTTATTATTATAGATAATAATAGAAATGTAATGTAAATTGTGTATAAAACTGCCCTATGAACCCGCCCATAATCACCCTATAAACTCCAACCTCCAACAACCCACCGGTCCCTGGAAAAATTTGCTTCTAGTAAAGCGGTCCTTGGTGTCAAACAGGTTGCGAACCACTGGCCACGACTACTGGCTGGGCTGCTGAGACTGGCCACTGGGCAGAACTGACCATCACGAGTAGTAGTAGCTTGCATATTTTCACATTTTTTTCCCCTAGTTTTATGTAATTTTGTGCTAGTATTGTAACGAACAGTTAGTGCAGACTACAGCTGAAGATCTGAAGTGGACGCAAGAGGTTGGTAAGTTGTTTATTAACAGATTTTTGTGATTTTGAGTTTGTATAATTAGTGTTTAGGTCAGGGGGCTTTTTGCATATCGGCTTATTTTACAATATAAACTTTGAAGTAAACTTAGTAAAGTAGAATTTGATTTTCGGAGGATTTGTTTTCCAACTTGTATTACTGAGCAATGAATTCAGTGAGCGTTTTCGCGATTTCAGTTCACACGAACAGGACTTTTTGCTGTTTACGTCACCATACTCTTACAACGTTGAGAATGCGCCTGAGAATATCCAAATGGAATTGATTGAACTGCAGTCAGATTCTATTCTGATGGCAAAATACAATGAAGTTGGTGTGCCAGGCTTGTATGCTTACCTGCTACCCTCGTATGTGCAGATCCATAAGTTGGCATCGACAGTATTATGTTCGGAAACACTTACCTTTGTGAGCAATTGTTTTCGTTAATGAAAGCTACCAAAACCTCACATCGCTCAAGACTTACTGTCGAGCACCTTTCATCCCTCATAAAAGTTGCAGCTACACAAGATTTCAAGCCTGATATTGACAAACTGGTTACTAACAAGAGATGCCAAGTGTCGGGACAAAAGAAATAAATCTCACACTGTAAGACTCCCATATAAGCAATGAATGTAATATAATGAATATAATATAATAATATAAGGACCTAGCCAAGAGGCTGACTCTAATTGCACGCTGTTGTACGGAGATTGTATGGAAATAAATTGCTTTTCTTTAAACTTTAATTGTTACATTTTTTAAAGTTTTCAGTATTGGAAAGAAAGCTACAGTAACTTTGTATAGTAGTATAATAGTATTTATTACAGTGCAGCCCGCTGACGCACGTATGGCAGTCGAAGTGGCCCACCAATGGTAGTGAGTTTGACATGCCTGCATTAAAGTATGTTACATTTTACAGATAAATAGTTACTTTCGTTTAAATAATGAACACTGTTAATAATTACACACATGGGGGTAACAGTGGCAGAGCGGTAGCCCTGCTGTCTCGCAGGGAGTCATGTCGCTGGTATTCTCTACCTGGAGTTTACATATTTTCCTGCTGGGTTTCCACAGTGTGCTCCGGTTTCCTTCCAAAGATATGCAGATTTGGTGACACTAAAATGAAGCTTTTATATGAGTGCTTGTATTCAACTTACGATGAGCTGATGCCTCGTCCAGGGATTGTTTCTGCCTCGTGCCAAATGCTAGCTGGAATGGACACATCCCTGGATTGATGGATTTAATCATTAAACATCCTTTTCAGAGATATTGTGGTAAGGTGTTATCGGAATTTAATGGGTGTTCCAGGCAATTCACAACATAGCAAAGCTGAACCTGTTCTAACTGTGATAATATCTTGCACTGCCATCTGGTGGATTCCTCTAGATTTACTTAAGTACACGCGCAAGTATAAACAGTATAACACTTGCGTAGCAGGAGTGTCCGCTGCAACATGCGTCGCGTGAAGTATAAACCCGGCTTTACTCACACCATCACGCCTTCATTCCGTGACAACTACATGGTAAAGTAATCAGTACAAAACACATTAGCAAATACACAGTAACTTGGATACACACACAATGAAATACAAAACATTTAGTGCAAACATGAAACAAAAGTCGTCTTACAAATAAAATACCTCGTTGGTCGCTTGTCATGAAAAGAGGTCCTTAAATCAATCTGATTGTCAGATTTAGCTTCAGACATTTATAGTTTTAAACCTTTAATGCAACATGGCAGAGCCTCGCGTGAGACATCTGCCCACCTGCAGTCCATGGGGCAGGTCTTTCTCGTGTTCTCCCGATAACTCCCAAGTGCATTCTCGTGAGACACATTACTTTACATACAGTACATATTATCTTAAAGTCACTTAACAATAACAAACGAATTGTAACATGTAAATTTACTATATACATCATGTTTAAAATTTAGATATTTAAACTTAAACTATATATTTATTAAGTTATGTAACCCATTATAAATTAATTATCTACAACATGAACTTTACATTAAATATTGTTCAACAACATTTACAGCAGGTGTATAAGTACAACTGTGCCATCACTGATTATTCTCATGATAGGCTCTGGCTGGAATCTAGACTTAAATCTCCTTCCCTCAGATGAATGTCTACTGCTGATAACCTATTTAATATGTTTTTTCTGAATGATAATACAATATGTAAAAGAGCCTGTACTTTCATAGATATTTTTATTCAGTAGACTACAGTAAATTAAACTATAGAAAATAGCGCTCTTTTCTTGTGTATTCAATTGAATATTCACATCAGTATATGCTTTTATTTAATGGATTGATTCATTGGTACTCAAACTTAGCTGACTACTTAGCTTGTTAGTCCTCAAATCATTTTATTAATTTCAGCCAAGCTTATTGGATCTCTTTTTAAATAAATAACAGTAGAGTGGTTAGCAATGCCATCTTGTAGATCCAGAGTCTGGAATTTGACTCCCACACACAGCTAACATTTTCTTGGAGTATAAATGTTATCTCCAGATTTGTCAAAAGGTACTTTGGTTTTCCTCCCATACCGCAATGATGTGCTTGTTAGGTCAACTGTCAAGTGTAAATCACCCTTATGATCATGTCTATTTGTATTTTTGGAGAAATCTAATAATAATTATAATAATAATTACATTTATAAAGCACTTTACAAAGGCAATGGGGAGACATTTCAACTACCACCACTTTGCTGTATTCACCTGGATGATGCAATGTACAGTACAGTACATTCCCTTCACTGCACTGGGGCATTGGGTTCCACACATAGACCATATGGTAATTGTTCCCTGCTGTCCTTAACAGGGGAAACCCAAGCTTTTCTGGTTGGCCTCCCATACAAGTACTGGCCCGACACAAAAAGGCTTAGCTTCAGGTAGACTATCTGTTCTGAAGTGCAGGTGAGATGTCTACTGACTGTGAAAAACAGATGCTATATCAACAAGCTCAACAACAACTCTGAATAAGAATAAGCTGTTATGTCTGAATTATTTTCCATCAAATAGTTTTGATAGCGGTATCTTGATTTAACTTTTCCTGGTGATTAGATAATTGAGTCTCCTGTACAGCTATGGTTTATAGGATCACAATGGAATCTATTTCATCAGTGCCTATTGCCATGCACATTTCCACCTGATTCCAGGAGCACACATTTGGTATTAGGTTCTTATTAAGTAGATACAATCTAGTCTCAAGGCAAGTTGTCTGAGTTCTGTAATCAGGAAAAAAAAAAAATTACTAGTGCTTAAGATTCTTTGATAAACCCAATGGCTTTGTGTGTCATGTGGTCTGTGTTCATGCTTTAATTTTAGGGTTTATCTGTTCTGTTCATGATTTTGTTATTTTGTTGTTTTCCTATACTTGCTGACACCATAAATCAAATGTAGGTGCTTAATTTCAGCATCTCTACAGCAGGTTTCAATTCATATTTGTTTAGGAGTAAATACGAGCCTGCTACTGTGGGACATCACTGTGTTTATTTAGTATCCTCTAATTGAGTAGTTCCCTCACATCTCAAAACAATGTCACTTCCACATGTATGGCAGAATCTTCACCATGTTGTCATGCTGTGACAACTATTACTGCACATTTAAAGAAACCATCGAAATTTTGTGTGCAACCGTTTTATGGTTATGAATGATTCTATCATTGCTTTGAATTGAAGTGTCAGTTAAATGAGATTTGTTTTGTGGAGCACTGAATAAGAATAAACTGAAACAAATTGAACTATAAGCTATATATAAACTATATTAGCTACTTGACATTTTTTTGGTAGAATGCAATTGATCTTTTCTTTGTTCTTCTAAATATAATTAGTGTCCATATTTAATTTGATAACATTCTAACATATTTGTAAAGTTTACTTCCACCACCAAAACCTATGGGAGCTTTGGCATCTACTGTCAATCAAATATCATGAGTAGGAAAATTGAGGAAACTTCTGCCTCGTTCTTGTAGGTCATTTTGTCCCTAGAAAAATTATGAATACAGGATACTATAAAGTGGGTATTAATGCTTTTGTGGAAAAATTCATTAAGACTATAACTCAGTAGGACCTCCAGTTTCATTACCTCATTTGTACAATGATCTGATGGGCATTTTTCAGTCTCATCATATCATATCCCATCTGTTAATATGTAAAAAAAAGAAATCACATGTTTTGTTTTGGAGTAGGTGGGCTACAGCACAATTTGTTTCAGTATGGACGTTAGGTACTATGCCGCAATTGCTGCTGGCCAGCAGCAAACCCAAGATGCTTAGGTTGCATAGGCACTGAGGAGAAACTCCTTAATGCTTTGTACAAGAGAGAATTGAGTGCAGTAACAGCTTTAGTTACCACAGTGTAAATGCCTGGGCTTGAATGGATCAAGGTGTGCTCGATCCACAACAAGACAAAACATCATGTCAGCCACTATCAGCTCACTTTGTATCTATAGGACCCTGATGGACAAATGATTTTTGTGTGATGGTCTATTGTCAATACATTCTACAACACCTTTGCATGTTAAAAAAAAAAAAAGAATTCAAGCCCATCAAACTTTTCAGTGTTACTGTTGCCCTTACAAATTACATACCTGTTTTCACATATCACTGATGATTTGTTAAATATGGTGTTATCTAATACATTGACCATCGGTGTGTATTTTTGTGGTTTTTCCATACATAGTATATTGGCTTAACAGATTATACGTAATAATATAGATTTCTAAATTTATTAGGGCAATTGATAAGGTACACATCCCTTCATCCCAACTGTGTTTATTGTCCAGCAATAGGCCACTACTTATCACCCTTGTCATTAAGGTTAAAAAAGTCTAAAATCTGTTATTTGTATTAATGTCACATAGACTTACAATACTTCAACATTCAAATAATGCTTAGGTTGGCGGTCATCCTGGGAGGAGAAATGAGTATATTGGCTATACATCCATAAAGTGGTTAAAGAGGACAACTAGATATCTCGTTCTTCCAGTCACCAGATCTTCTTCAGATCTGTTTAATTGTTTTTTTGAGCCACATTGCCCAGAGCCTATCCTAGAGGCATCCACTGCAAGGCGGGAATCGGTGCTATAGGATGACATATATACATTGACACAAACTCATGTTAGTCAATTTGGAAGTACCAATTAATCTAAGCTACATGTTTTTTGAATATGGGAGGAAAACATAGGTACCAGAAAAAAACTCACACAGACACAGGAAGAACATTAAAACGCCACACAGACAGTGAACTAGCCCTGCATTCAAACCCATTGAGAACACAGCACTAGCCATTGAGCCACCACGCAAGCAATCTCAAACCAGCAAGTGAGATTTTTACTTCTCTTGTTTTTTTTTTTTATTAAAAATCTCATTCTTACTCATAATGCAATCTCACAAAACTCTCACAAAGATTAGACGCATGCTAGTTTTTGATTTGCATTTTTCTATCATTCTAAAAATAATTATCTAGATCTTCTGAAGAGCAGAAACTTTCACATTTATTAGATATATTTTAACCATTCTGTACATTAAAATTGTTTTTTATTTTTAATTTAAATTTGAAAAGGTCACTTCTGCCAAGCTTAATTAGGTTATCTAACTAAGCAGAAATGGAGGGAATCATCCTTGTAATCAGCTGAAAATATGTATTACTATGGGAATGGAATTTAAAAAAATAAATAAATAGGAGTGTGGGTGTGCTCAAAAGTATTTCCTGCAACAGTTGATGTGCAGACAAGGTATGGATATGCTTTGCACCTGATGCTGTCAGGATAGGCTCTAGCACCCTGTGACCCTGACATGGAAAAACTGGTTTCAGAAATTGGATATATGGATTAGTACATCTTTAGAAGAAACAAATTTGAATTAAAATTGAACTGAAACTTGAGGAAAAAGTTATTTTTCCCCAAAAGAAGGAGTTAAAATTTAAAATAAATCCATAATTTTTGTGGTTCTGGACAAGGGTCCAGTGATAAGAAAGCATAGTGGGATTTATATTTTAGCATTTATGAGTCCAGGTTTCCAAACATAACTGGAGCACTCTACTGCCTTCATATGGCAATAAGGGAACCAGCGGGAATGATGCTGCTTTTCTTAAATGTAAGCATTTAAATTCCATTAATAAATGTCATCCCTGATGCCATGATGAGGCTGACAAACGTCATGGCTCAGTGGCCTGGGTCAACCCAGGATTGGTTTATTTTGTGGTAAAGTAGCTTTGGCAGATGTGATGGTACTGTAATTGGTGGCTGGCACGTCAATTTTTCATATGGCATGTACTATTCATTGTGACAGCAATCATGTGCCGAGTAATAGTTGGTACCTACTCAGATGCTGGTTCCTTATGCCTTTCCCAAACCCACAGACTACAGGGGAAAGGTGCAGAAATACACAGGATGCTTTTTGTGCACACAGCTGCAGAACGGAGCACAATACGTCAAGAAGGAGGCTGATCTACCAGTTAATGAAGGTAGTGACTGAGGTTCGAGGTTCATTAGCACAGTCTATGTATGGTTGTTTCAGTGTAGCAAATGGGCGGGGTTAGAGGTGAATTCCCATCTCTTATTTACAGGATGAATGTTATTTATAAAGGTGTACATATATATTACTGTATCTATACTAATAAAAGGCAAAGCCCTCACTGACTCACTCACTCACTCACTCACTGACTGACTGACTCATCACTAATTCTCCAACTTCCCGTGTAGGTAGAAGGCTGAAATTTGGCAGGCTCATTCCTTACAGCTTCCTTACAAAAGATGGGCAGGTTTCATTTCGAAATTCTACGCGTAATGGTCATAACTGGAAGGTATTTTTCTCCATTTACTGTAATGGAGTTGAGCTTGACCGCCGTGGGGGCGGAGTTTCGTGTGACATCATCACGCCGCCCACGTAATCATGTGAACTGACGGTCAACGCACTATGTAGAAAACCAGGAAGAGCTCCAAAATACGCTGAACAAAACATGCATTATATAATCGAGAAGGCAGCGAAACAATAAGAAGCGAGCGAGTGACATATACTACCATATTCATCATTGCAGCTACTTCGGAAACAAAGCAAGGTATAAACCTAAACTTTAAATTAAGTTAATAGACAGGCTGCGGGATACAAGTTTAATGAGAGAACGCAGGATATAAATGAGAGTTTTGATCACTTTGTAACTAAGTTAAAATTGCAGGTGAAGGGGTGTACTTATGCAAATTCCGAGAGACTGTGTTTGTGGGGGATTGACAGTTAAGGCAGGTGGGGGAGTCACGTCATCATCTCCCCTCCCATTTACCTCATTTCGCTCTGAGCTGAGCTCCGCGGCTAACGCCGTCTCCCGAAGCAACTTCGTCACACTACCACCTAAAGTCAAAACTTAAATATATAAAGTCAGCGTCGGAATATATAAACTCAGCGCTGGAATATATAAAGTCAGCGTTAGAATATATTGTCACGCTTGGGTCACAGATTTGCACAGAGACACAGGAGGTCGTAGAAACAAGAAGGATTTTTATTCAAACACTGCAAACACATGAGCTTAAACGTGCTCCATGACAAGTCAGAGATGACAGTTCCGCTAGGAGCAGAGAGAGAGAGCGATAAAAGCAAGCAAACAATCAATTTTCAACTGACAGGCGCTGCACAAGGCTTTTAAGTTAGCGGGGCAGCGAAACAATAAGAAGCGAGCGAGTGACATATACTACCATATTCATCAGTACAGCTACTTCGGAAACAAAGCAAGGTATAAACCTAAACTTTAAATTAACTTAATAGACAGGCTGCCGCTGCCGTTTTTCATGCCCACGGGTAATGCGGGATACAAGTTTAATGAGAGGACGCAGGATAAAAACGAGAGTTTTGATCACTTTGTAACTAAGTTAAAATTGCAGGTGAAGGGGTGTGCTTATGCAAATTCCGAGAGACTATGTTTGTGGGGGATTGACAGTTAAGGCGGGTGGAGGAGTCACGTCATCATATCCCCTCCCATTTACCTCATTTCGCTCTGAGCTGAGCTCCGCGGCTAACACAGTCTTCCGAAGCAAATTCGTCACACTGCCACCAAATACTCACAGAGAAATCCACAAGTTAATACACACGCTGTCTCTAGACTTTCTCCACACTGAATCCTCCAGGCACTACTTACAAAAGGTTACATTGACAATCGTGTTACGTTATTTTTAAAATGTTTAATTTTCTTAGCACAAGCACAGCTGAGAAGCTTCGATGCATGTGCTCTATAACGCGTTAAAAAATAATGCATTTAATCACACTTTGCATTACAAAGGGGAACTTTTGTCAATGCATGATTTCCTGGTACACCGATTACATTGATCAGCGCATCCCAATTCATTTTAGCCTCGCACCACCTTGG
>JANRMT010062791.1:58928688-58994111 GCA_026402145.1 Polypterus bichir lapradei | reverse complement strand
ATTTGGATTGAAGACTGCCAGAAGAAGAACAACAGCAGTGCTACACAATCGCCTGAAGTGGCTCCTTTACAAGGGCTGTAACGCTTTCCTTTGTTGTGCAGTAAAATTAAACTCATTGTTATCGGACAATCATCGTGTCATTGCTGGTGAGTAACCATAATTAATTTTCTTCTTACAGTGCTTAGTACATGTACATATGTTTAGTGTCACTGTACACACATTTACTGTATACTATTTTTCTTGCATTGTATGTATTTATTGCTGGTGGCCTGTCTATCGTAATGACTCTAACATATGTGATATCAGAGACACTCAATATCTTTAAAATAATATTTAGGTTTTACTGTATATAAACAGTGTGTTTATATACATAATTTCAATGAATCTTACCTAATATCTAAGAGAATATAAAGGGATTATGCTGTATAACTCTGCGGGGAATATTTATAAACAGTGCGGGAGAGTTTATAAGGGCTTAAAATATATAAAAATAACCATACAAACATATGGTTTCTACTTCGCGGATTTTCACCTATCGCGGGGGGGTCTGGAACGCAACCCCCGTGATCGAGGAGGGATTACTGTACAAAAAAAAAGCTATGTTCATTTATATTTTCTATAACTAATCTAATACTATTTAGAGGTAGTCCAATGCATTGTAATTCCATTAGAAATTATGCTCACACTTACAAGCCATTCATTGAAATAACTAAGGGTTGTTACAGTTTAGAAGATATAAATAGTAATGCATCTATCATGGCAATGATAAATGTATCTGTCAGGATTCAGGAAAAGCCAAATGGATACAGACTGATTAAGAATAAGGAAAGTCTTGTTGGGGGTGGCGGAACAGCACAAGTTGTTCTGGCTGTCATTTAATTAAATTGCTTAAAAATCTCCTTGCCACAAACACACACATACAGTTAGTTAGTTATCTGCTAATAAGATCTGCTGACTTTAGATGTCTGCTAAAAGATTGCTGTGTTTTAGATCAGGAGATTACAGAGCATTCAAAATGGAGCAATTCATAATAAATACTTTTAAAAATTAAGATAATATAACTTGTACAGTACATTCTCTAAACTTAACTGAACATTTGCTTACCTACCAATTCTTGGACAGTTTGTATGATTTACCAGGGCAAAATTTTGTCAATCTTGTTTCTCATCCAAACTCTTTTTAAAATGTATCATGGTCTCTCCTTTAACCTCTTATGCCCTAAGGGAATTTTGGCATTATTGTGCCTAAATTACATACTAAAATACAAATATTGAGCACAACAACTAATTCTTGGATTCCATTTTAACTGCACTTCTTATAATTCACTCTTTAAATGTAAACATTTGTTATGAAAACTTTATCAATGCCTTTGAAAATTCGGAATACTTGTTATTAGGCTGTCAACTGGACATCAGTGCATCTCTGCTTAGATTTAGGAGACCTACTCCCATTAACCTGTCAGAGTAGACAAAATGACAAAATCAGAAATTAAAGTGGAGTTCTTTTATTTGATATTTTCAAATTGTGTGTTTTGTTTTTCAAGTTACTGTGTTATTACCAAGTATTTTAATTCAGTTTGTCCTTTGTTTGTTCCTAATATGTTTAACCAAAGGGACAGGGTCCTCTGATGCTGCGAATGCCCTTGGTTGATTTAAAGTCCTAAAATTCCTCTGTCTAGTGCTAAAGCATTAGCTCATGTTTGTACTATTTATTTCTTCATTTCTGTGCTGCTCATACTGAAAATTTATAAGATCTCTATCTTGACTATTTTCCTTTTTCTTTTTTTTTTGGGTCGGGGCAAATTGCTTTGCCATTGGTTTTTGATTTTGTCTCTTAACACTTCGTAAACTCTTAGAGTTGTTTTGAAATCTCTTTCAGTTTTATGTTTTTGGGACACCTTTTTGATTAAATTGTATTATTATAAGAAACTCTATTCTTTTCTTGGGGCAAGGGTTTCTATGGACAGTCTCTTCCATTTGGAATTTACAATCCACAGGCCTTTTTTGAGTTCCAGGGCCAGGCCTACTTTGCGATTGCATGCCTGATTTGTGAACGACAGTCTTTACACTTAAAACTCTATATACTGTGTGGAAGCTATGTTGTCATAGATGCATTTTAAGTGCCAATTCAACAATTGTAATTTTGCTGTTCATCTCTTTTATACAGATATAAGGTATACGGTATTGATTACATTTTCTAAGTTTTCAAAAAGGACTGGGCTTGTGCTTCTTGCCTGGAAAATTCTATTACTTTTCAAACAAAAGTCTATATACAGTGTGACTATCTTTCTATAGTTTTTTGATAAAAAATCTTTGGAAATACATAATGTGATTCTGAACTTAAATATTAGTGAAGAATGCAGAAGCATTACTCTTTAAAAAGAAAAAAATGTACCTCTATATCATTGTCGGGCAACCGGTGCGCCGTGGAATTTTCTAGGGGCGCCGCGAAAACTTTTGTAAAATATTTTAAATTGCTACTGTTTTTGAACTTTTGGTTGATTAAAAAGATAATGTTTAAAAAAAATATTTTATGTTGGAAAAACAGATAACGGAACACTTACGGAAATTAAGCCTAAGAAACGCGAGAGACTTCAAATGATCGACAAGGAAATGCGCGTCTGTCTTTTGAAAATTGATCCTCGCATCAATCTCATATGTGCTGAAAAACAATCTCAACGTTCACATTAATTAAATTTAAGATTTATCCTTTGAATCCTTTATTAATAAAATGTCTTTCAAACTTGTAAAATTAACTGTTTTTTTGGCGATTGTTCATAGATTATGTCGTCATGATTTTATGTATGGGCAGTCCCTCAGGTGTGCCGCGAAAGAAAATTTTTGGACTTCGTGCACCGCAACACGAAAAAGGTTGCCTTTCACTACTTTATATGGATGTTTTTTATTTGCTGTATGAAACTGAAATGTCCATGTTCACAAATCAGCTAGGCTTTCAACACAGGTTTAAGCATTTCCTAATAATTATACATTGATTACAAGTTGTATAAGTTATACCAAAACTATCTGAACTATTTATTTTACATTATTATTGATTTCCATTTCTTTACTCTGCTACTTTGTTATATTAAAAGAATTTGTACGTTTCTCAAAAAAAACAGAACCCCCTGAATAAATTCCTTATGCATTTTGAAGGACAATTTTCTTAATTAGAAAAAGAATAAATATTTAAGAGAAAACAAACATTGTGAATAAACTCGCATATTGATCACTGGTTGTTTAAAGGGCCTAATATTTGAGCTTCTGAGATACTGAGCTTCAATTAGCAAATGTGAACTAAATATTTAATGTAATTTTAACATTATCTGTGTAGCATGTCCTTTGATAGAACATCTATTTGGATTTCAACAGTTTTCAACAGAGCAATGCTGGAATTTCCTCAACGACATATTGCTAGAACCTTTGATGTGAATTCAGATTTAATGTGCAAATCATACCTCCACAAACTTACAAGTATACTTACTTACAAACAATATGCAGATTTATTTAATTTGAGAAAAGTTTAGAATTGTATTCGGTAGTACTAGGGTATTTCCGTGTCTTGAATGTCTGTAGTAGTCTGTAGGGAATTGTATTCAGATACAGTGAATTCTTTTCATTTTGGTTACCAGCCTCTGCAACAGATTATCAGAACGTTTTTATTAACTTTTTTAACAAATAGCAAGTTATTTGTTTATGGCATTTTTCCACACTTGGAGGTGTTTTGCGCACAACAGGTTCAGTTGTGGAGCTAGTGTATTGGGATGTCTTGTCCCCTCTCTGCTGCAGATGCACAAAACAGCATGACTGTAGGTTACCTATGGTGTAAAGCAGTTTCAGTGCTGATCAAAACTATTTAAAACAAATATTCCTTTTTGAATTAACTTCAGACTATATACTTGGACAAAACCACATCTTTCTTTCAGGTTTGACAGAAAAGAATCAGTTGTTGTTTCCCATGGCTAAAAGTGATTATTTAACAGAAGTGATCTTTCCATTTTATCCTTAATTTTTGGCTGATAATACTATTAAAGTTGTAACAGTGTTTTTTAGTTTGTGCAGTTACTTAATAAGCTTTTGGTGTATTTTTGGTTTGAGCCAAATATGAAATTATTTGTTTTGGCTGGTAAATTACTACATATGTAGTCAGGCAATTATTGTTGTGAAAGGATACATTTTTGATGCATCCCAAATCTGAAGCAACTATTACATAGGGGCATGACGTTTATGTAAAAAAAAAAAAAACTTCTATTGCTGTGAAAGGGATGTTTTCTGATCATAAGCAAACTTACTTTAGTACCAATGATCACTACACTATTTGTATCCATTTGAGACTGACCTTGTAAGGAGGGCCAGCTTAGAGAAGATAAAATGAAAGAGTTGTGGCTGAATGATCAAGCACTCAAACTACCTTTGACCAGTTATTACAGTTCTCATATGGAAGGAATAAATGTAATGGTGGTTCTGCAAAGACTATAACCAGTTGAATAACAACATGACCTAGAGAGATATCTCTTCTCCTAGATCAGTGATGCACCAAACTGTATCTTGACCAAAGTGGATAAACAACAATAATTTCTACATTGGCTATTACCAAACCGTTCTGAACCTGAAAGTACACCTTTAAACAATGTTCTTTATTTGCAGAAAGCTTTGGCATTTGTATTATGTTATGCCACCATTATCTTTATGTGCCTGAATGAAAGTCTGATACACAGCACCTTTATTCTGAAAGTGTGGTGCACAATCTGAACGCATCACCACAAGAACCACTGCAAAACAAACACTCATCAGATTTAAATAAACAGAATAAACACAAAATTGCAGTGTTTACAGACACTAAAGAACTGACATCAAAAAATAATCATAATCAGGCATCGTGGTAGCCAAGAAACAGTCTGAAATAGGGCTTAACATAATACAGTATACCAATGACAGCATAATAAAGCACATAAGAGTCAAGTGAATTAGAAAATTATTATTAAGAATGTATCATAAGCAGACCAAGTAAAAAGCTATTAAGTCTAAAAATAAATGAACAGGCCAGTCTTCGTGAGAGCTAAAAACCTGGCTGGCCTGGAACAGGGTTACTTTGTGGTACTGACTGCATCTAAAGAGCAATTGTTGACTTCTCTTAAGTCAGAAAAGACTGAGGAGATTATAAGGATCTGCGGTGGGCTGGCACCTTGCCCAGGGTTTGTTTCCTGCCTTGCGTCCTGTGTTGGCTGGGACTGGCTCCAGCAGACCCCCGTGACCCTGTAGTTAGGATATAGAGGGTTGGAAAATGGATGGATGGATGGATTATAAGGCTTCATGTGTAGCTCAGATCTTAGTGCTGGATAGAGAGGCTTATTTTTATGGGGCATTAGGAGCACTTGAACAGATGGGACCTGTTCTACTGTAACAGGTTATACTTTAAGAGAAGATGTAACAATGTATTGGGGAGGTGTATAAATAAGTTAATTGAGGATTGTTTAAAATAGTAAATGGTGAAGCAGGGAGCTTAGGGCAGGCCAGGTTTAGCGGTGTATAAATACAAACACACACGATAAGTGTTAATATGCCATTACTTTAATCTTTCTTCATCTCCTACTTTCTAAGTTATGAATATTCCTGGCCAAAAGTAAATAACCCAGATCTAATACCACTTGCACAATTTTATAGTGATTTTGTAGAGATGCAGAGTGTACTAAGATTTTCAACAGCTAGTGTGTTCCTATTTTATTGAGATCATAAATTGGATTAATTGGGAATGGAAATATTTTGATATGTTAAGTACAGGTAGTCCCCAGGTTACGGACATCCAATCTACGACTTACGAACAGGACAACGTCTGCGACGCATGCGCCTCAGTACATTAAACTGCCGCTCTGTCATCTTTGGCCTGGGGACACTGCAAGCGGTGGCTGGACGGAGGCCATTGAGGGTGAACAGGGAGGCAGAGGGTAGCATTGTAGTGTGCCTCGGATGCCTGTTGAATAGGGCGGTGGTGGGCGATTCACTTACCCACCTTTGGCCGCACTGCGTTCATTCTCAGTGGTTGGACACTGCAGGCAGCATACTGTAGTGGAGGTGACTGTGAAGTGGTCTGGTGATGAACCGCCCCTCGCCGCCCCTATTCATTCTCAATAGCAAGCCTGCTTGTACTGTTACGTACATAGCAGGAAGTTGTCTCTTGTCAGTACATCAGACGCTGTGATAGCGTGTACAGTGCTGTGCAGAACAGCTCATCTTAACCTTTTGTCTTCACCCTTCAACAATGTCTCTGAAACACAAATATGATTCAAGTGCTGGTGATACAGTAAAGAAGAGAAAAACCATCACCATTGAAAAAAAAGAAGAAATAATAAAAAGGTCAGAGAGAGGTGAAACTCCATCGATTGGCAGATCACTTGATTACAGTCGGTCAACAATAGCATTTATTAAAATAATGTACCTGTTCCAACTTACATACAAATTCAACTTAAGTACAAACCTACAGTCCCTATATCATAGGTAACCTGGGAACTGCCTGTACTTAAAAATAAGCATTTATTATAAAAATATAATTCTGAAACTTTTTTACATCTGAATAAAACATTCAAAATAAACAAGAAAATTGTAAATCAGCATACTCACTCAGACTGCTAAGCTGTCTTATAATATTTGCCAGCGAGAAATTTGTCACGCATTCCAGTTCATTCTTGATGCCTTGGGGCAGTGCTGTGTGACACAAGTGCCGTGGTTCAATGTTTCTCTTCACTAATGGCATTTTTCTGTCAGTCTAAAGGCTGGGTACCTGCGAAGAGAAACCAAGAGCTTATACATATTTATTTGAAATTTATATAATATGTTTCATACATGCTGCCACAGACTTTAAGGCAGCTGTGGCCTTTCTCATGTCTGCCTGTGGTGCATCTGAATGATTTCTTACATTTCTGATCAAATTTCACTGCTGGCATTCTCTTGAATTATCATATTTTCAAGATCCCACTGCTTTAACTTGTACCAAATATCTTTCAAAATGCTGAAGCTAGAAACATTTACTGATTAGTAGTGATGGTAATATTTCAGAAAAATGAATTATCCCAGTAGAATGGATTCTTTTTTACTTCGCCAAACACTGCATGCAGAGTGTCATTCTTCTGAACCTGCAAATTCATTATTTAGCTGGAGTATGGAAACACAGTGTAGCAAAGGCAGATTAATTTATATTGCAAAGACAGGGAACGACCGCAAAGAAACACATTATGCTTTTTTTTCTTCCTCAGTTTCAAAGTATGAGATGAAATCTGTCCTGAAGAATTTCATTATTTTAATTTCTTAAAATGGAATTTCAACTAAAAAACAGCTTTAGTAAAACAAATAACTTAAACTGTACATAAGTGTCTGAAAGGAATCTAGCACACACAAGGATAAAAGGTTTGGATACCTTTAAATAATTCTTGAAAAAAAGACAAAGCAAATGAAAGTACAGCTGGTTTTGAAACATAATTTTACAATGTTTATTGTAGTAAGCACTTTTACTAAAAATCTTAACGTAACCTAAACCCTTTCAAAGCTATTTAATTCAGTTAAGAGTTGCAGAGATGTAGGACCTAAGGTAATTAGGTGCAAGGCATGAACAAATGCTGTAGCAGTATTAGCAGAGGTAGCATTCTTGTCGCATGTCGAGTACACTAAAATTATTACTTGTATGTCTAACCGACATGCAACATGTGACATCACTCTCTAGAGCAATGTAGTAATTAATTCTATCAAGTTATCCTAAGAGTATGCTCCAACAGTCCTATAAAAAGACTAGCAAGAAAGCAACGTTTTCTGGGCAACCCTTGTATAAAGTATGTAATGTTTTCTTTCAATATTTTTAATACAAGCTTATCCAGTTCAGGATTGTGTAAAACCTGTACCTACCCTAGGACAAAAGATCACAGAGTCAGAGACAATTCATAACAGGGTGCAATACTTCACAGTAATACACATACATATTCACAGCAGGGTAAATTAGAGATGGAAATTCACCAAACATTAACCTCTGAGGAAGCCTCTGCTAGCTATCCTACCTGTTGATTGTAAGGCCCGCTTACACAGTCCCAATTTAAAATCACCAAATAACCTACTGCTGTACGAGTATATACTTGTATGTATGCCACATAGATTTTATTTCAGTAATCTGTGTTCTGAGATTTTTCAGGTAAGCAAGACAGATGTTTTGAGGTAAGTCTATTATCTTACTAATCACAGTATATAAGAGTGGTGAGGTGTTTGCATGTTGATTAGTACATGCCAGTAAGAATTTTAGTGACAATAATAATCGTATAATATCCTACAATAATATAATCCTAGCTAGTCTTCTTTGAAGACTTGTGTTGTTACAATGTTTCTTTTATTTTTAAAATGCTTTACCCGAGTTTTCTTTGAATATAGGGGGTTAGCCCTTCTAGATGCCCCTAAGAGCCTTCATCTTTTTGTGTCTGTTTGTTACTCTATATATGCAAGAAATACTTAAAAACACTGTTTCCTACTGTCCGATCAGGACTCTAAAACTGTCAGTACCTTGGACAACACAATTTCCCAACTTAATTAGTATTCCAAAATTCTCTACTACTGGTAATAAGTGGATGTAATAATATTTAAATGTTTTCTTTACAGATTTATTTCTGGTTTTATTTGGTACAGTTTGGTGTTTGTTCACTTTTTTCAAAGTAATAAAACCTATGAAGGCAGAGTGATGTAGCAAGCAGTGCTGCTACCTAAAACTATCCTAAAAGTATTTCAATTCATGTCCCAAAGACATACCATTGTGTCCATTAGCACCTTTAAGGTTATTTAAGTGCTTTTATGCTGAGTGACTGGGTGGCCCAGAGTTTGAAGGCAATTCCCCATGGGTAGCAGTCAAACAGACGTCGACAGCAGGTTCAGAAAATGGAAGGTTGAAAGAATGGATACTTTAAACACATTTGAAATGCCTTAGGGTTAATGAGTTCCGATCAGCACAAACCTTATAATGGCTGCAGCACAAAGTCAGTTTCTTTTGGTTTCTTGCATAACTTAACAAAATTTAATTATATCCACTCCATATTAATTCTAGTTTAAATTTTCACCTTTGGAAATCACTATTTTCTTTAAGATTAACCTTAAACAAAAACTGAAATACTATACAAAGCACTGATCAATGGTAAGAAACCATAGAAGAGACACCTGCAATCATTGTATCATCAATATAACTTATTTTTTGTCAACATATAACTTATTGAGATAAATACAGTGAGGTACTATTGCCACTGCATTCAGTCTGGATCAGTATTTAAAAGCTTTCACCAGAGAGCAATCTACTGTATGAATTAAGAATACACAATATGCTTTGAGCAGCTATTTTTTCAGTCTGAAAACCAGTTCATATTCAGAAATCCATTACACTAAAGCACTTTGTCTACACTGTGTTTCAATTAACTGCAGATAAAGAGCAAGGAATGCAAATGAGTACCTTCACTTATTTAGAAAAATGCATTAATATCCTTCTGCTATTGTAACAAGAATGTATAAAAGCTTCTCTGATGTTCTGTTAATGTCACCTCCCCTGAGGTCTGCAAGTCAGTTTCCAGGTGCCTTCAATGTTTAAACCCACAAGGCAGTCTAAAACATTTTGGCACTGAAACATTCTGTAGCATAATTTCTGTGTCAGCTTAACATAATCTAATGGAAGTGAGAATTCTGTGAACCAAAAAAGCAAGTGAAGCAGCATTATAAATATTTTATAGGGATTTTTAAAATTACCTCTTTGGACACTTGTTACTTAAAACAAATTGAGGGAAACGTGGAAAACACTGATTATTGTGGAAGTAAGAGAAAATCAAAAGTTCAAAAAAATAACTCCAGTACTTAAGTTTGTTAAAAGAAATTTTGGACTTTGTTTTTGGAGGTAGATTTAATATGAGGAGAATGGATACATATTGTAATCAGTACTTTTCAAACTGTATGACTTTTTTGTTTTAGCTTTTATTTAGTTTTTCATTCAATATTTTAGATTTTATTTAGTTTTTGGTTTTTCTATGTTGTAATTTTAGCTTTTATTCAATTATTTCTTTTTATTTAGCTTTTTAGCAAATAACATTTATTTTTTGTCACATCTATTTGTTTTGTTTTACTCACTGAAAATGTATAAATTCGTGTTGCATATCTGTCAGCTTCAGCTAGTAAGCAAATACTTATAGCCACAAGTTTTCATAAATTGGAGGTACAGGTCATTGATGCCCATAGTTGAAATTCATACTGTTCTTGGCATACAAATATAACATAATATGTTTTTTCCCCAGTCTAAGCACTGACAAAAGTTGAAGCCAGGGTGGCCACTCAAACTATTTACAAATCTTTCATGACTCTACTTAGCTGTATCTGCCAAATGAAGAGGTAGCATGTTCTTTCAGGACCTTCTTCTTGAAGTTTGGTAAAAGTTACCACTTGCTAATAATTGGCAGGACATTTGAAACTGACAGTCAATTATGGTCACTGAAACTCACAACATACTGTACATCTTTTGGCAAGTGAGGAGACTTCAGTATTTGATCTCAGGTTTTGAGGGGACAACTGACTAATAGCTGAACTTGACCAATGAAATCCATGAATTATGGGCAGCTTCAGACAGGGTACTTGCACTAGAGTAGAAATCAATGCTCTTGTTTGTTGCCACAGGGTTTAAAATAACATAATCACATATACATTAATATGCACAACAACAAATGTGGTAAAAATTCCCAAAAATAGTTTAACTTTTGTTTTATTTTACCTTTTGGACATTTTTTCATTTTTATTTTTCTTTAGTTAATGCAATGGCATGTTGTGTTTTCGTTAACAAGAAAAACACTAACAAAAATGACCCTTAGAATCTGTTTGGGCAGGTGTTGTAAGGCCTGTCTTCTTTCTTCCTTGGGTCCTTTAAACAGCAGCTGCCATGCATTGCCACCAGCATTCATTTTCCCCAAATATGTGAGACAATCAAAGCCAGGATCTTTAATAAGACTTGCTAGTGGCCAAACACATAGACTAGTGGACTTTAGTAGCTGAGAAGTAGTTCTGAATTCCTTGCAAATAACTGCTCTGTACCCATGGCCCCACTTTTACTCTCTACAAAGGCTCATTCGTGACTGGGTGTTAACCCCAATGATTCAGCTATGTAATGTTTTTCTACTTCCAATTACACCATCTTTACAATCTGTGTTGTATTTTATAAAGCCACTGCTTTATGTTTTTGGGACATACTAAGTAAATTTATTTTTTTCAAAAGCATACTAAAGTAACTACAGCAAAAGTGAAGTGAAGTGTCCCAGAGGGCTATGGAAAAGTCTGTCAACTATGCTGAACTGATTATGGTGGCCAAATATGTGATCTGAACTGTGAGTCATCAGTGCTAACTACTGTGACACCACACCTCATAAAACAAAAGATGCAGACAGAATGAATACCACAAACAAAACGACCCTGAGTGGAAGAGCAGAGTTTCTCCTTGATGAAATGAGTGCAGTTAGGGACCAAAGAAAATACAATTGAGCTCTGTCAAGCACAACACGGTATTTTTTCCTCATGTGCTTTCAACCCAGTGATGGTCAAGTCAGCAACATTATTCCAGTAAACATATGTGGAAATATTCAGCAAACAAGGTCACCTGTGAAAAACAACATATTCACTGTGAAACAAGTTTTCGGCAAATTACATCAATCAAAACTGATAATAACTTTGTATTCTAACATATACTATCAATGACAGATAATGCATAGCACTGATAATAACTTTGTATTCTAACATATACTATAAATGACAGATAACGCATAGCACTGTACCAGACTGGTATTTGAGAGAGATAGAGAGATAGAGAGACAGATAGATAGATACTTTATTAATCCCAAGGGGAGATTCACAAATATTATTCTTATACCCTAGCACATTCTTCTTATGGTACAGCCAGGATTCTTCCCTTGGTTACAGTGTTTTTTCCTGTTTATGCAACTTTTTTAATTTTCAATTTTTTTTTACTTATTAATTCGATTTTTGTCTCTTTGTGATACATTTGTAATATTATAAATGTTATAAATATTATAATATTGTGTTGTTTAGTAACTATTGCATAATTTTGTATTATTTTAACGTCTGCCGTGACTCCTGTATATGGAACCCAAGCAGGCAGGGCCACCTGATTACACAGCTGGGGGTTTTGTCCTTTTTGGACTTATTTACATGAGTAGTCATTATACTTCTATACATTTCTCGCTTAAATAATAAGTGTTGCATATTCCTCATTGTAATGATGTGATACATGTGAAGGTCTGTCATACCATCTACTGTGTCGCTGTTGCCATCTTTTTATTTTGTTTGCACCTTCACAACAGCATCACAATGCAAAGAATTTTTTGATCTTTACCATCTTTCTTCCATCAACTTACAACATAGTGAAACCGGACGTTGTTTCACTACCACGTGGTGGAATGCTCCAGATTTTCTTAAAGTGCATGCACAAGTATAGTCAGTACATTGCTTGAGCAGCTGCAGCATACTCAAACACACATGTTGTGTGGCGTTACGTATATCCATGGCCTAAGGATTGCAGAATTTAACCAGCAAGAATACTTCTCAGTCAGCCAGAAGTGCATACCAGTTCCACACCTTTAGGGTCCATCAATACCATTAAACGTTATACAATACAAATAGTGTCTTTATATAAAAAAAGAAAGCCCAAATCCTTCTGGAAAAATGGTTAAAGAGTGTATTTTATCTTATCAACTATTTTTCCTTACAATATTTTCTTTATGAAAGTTAATGAACAACCTAATACAGTTGACTTTTAAGACTCTTTAGTATGGTAATGCGCCTTTAGAATGCCTGGTAATTGATTGAATATATTTTCTTTGTTTTATTCCAATCCACTCAAATAGAATTGAACACATTGTGCACCATCCAAAATTTTTTAATAGTGGATTACCTTGGAGCCCACGCTAGAGCTGATGTATATAATCAACCCCTATAAAAGTGGGGAATGGGGTTAAAGTTTAATAGGGTTAAATTACAAGTTTTCTGCTGCACTGTGTTATAAATGAAAAGTGAGTATTCAGGAATGAAGCAAACAGATTAGGAAACAAAATGAATAGCTACAGTCGAATGACATTGTCTTTTCAAATGGTTTTAAAAGGGATTCACAGCAGAATGCACACCAGACAATTATGCGGCTCTGCCCCAGTTGTTTTAAAAAGGCAGGATGTTCAATGGGTGACAACAAACTCACTAACCAATGTGTAGATGGCAGTATTGCACAGCAGTGGTTAGTGCTACTATAAAATGCATCTGGTATCCTGGGTTTAAAACTCATGCTTGGTGGCTGGCAGTGAGGAGTTTGCAAGTTTTTCCGATGTCTGCATGGGTTTTGTTTTCGCAGCCCTAAAGAAGTGCAGGTAGGTAAAATAACAGTTATAAACTAGGCCCAGTGTAAGTTGTGCATGAGTGACTCCATGATGTACTGGCGCTTCATCCAGTGTTATTAACTGCCTTGTGCCCAGCACTACTGGGATAGGTTTAAGCTCCCCAAAACCCTAAACTGGATTAGGTAGGTTTGAGATATTTTTCACATTTTCAAAAAAAATGTATTTGCTGCCTTGGTAGTTTCAATCATTGTAAATACTTGACACTGAATATTTTAATGTGTTCAACCAAAATCTGATTTTAGACAAAGTGTACCTCAGTGAACAGATAATGCTCTTGTAAAAATCTAATTGCCCCCAGTTAAAATAAACTCAATTAAAAGGAATAAGACAGCTGATTAAAAATAGCCAGCCCCTTCTTAATATACACCTCACTTATTTTGACCCTTATCATCAGAGTCAAGTTGCTAACAAAGATTCAACAAACACATAAAGCATGATCAAAGGAATTTTCTGAATAAAAACTTGGTGTTATCAATCAGTCTGAACAACCTACAAAAACATTGCTGTCTATCAAAATTACTCAAAAGCTCCAGCGTAAAATCATTCAGAAATTCACAAAGGATACTAAAAAAAAAAATCTTAAGATCTGCAGGTTTCTAATGCCTCAGCAAATTGTCATGGCTTCACAATCAGAGGGATATGGGGCAAAAATGGGAATAATTGGAGAGTACCCCGACAAAAACTACTGCTAACCAAGAATAACGGAAATACTCGTCTTTCGTTTGTCAGGAAGCATCTGGATGATCCCCAAGCCTTTTCTATGGACCAACAAGTGTACTGTGGAGACAAAAGGGAAATTATTCTAGATGACTAGAGATATTAATTAATTTAAAGCATAATGTAAAGTATCCTATTTTTCCACTCAAAACAAATTAAAAATGTGCTTCCAGTGTTATTTTGATTTTATTACTTTTAAATTAACTACTCAAATTAAAAAAGAAAACAAATAACCCCATAAATAATTATCATTGTTGCATCAATGTTTGGTTGAGTGACTTCTGGCAGAAATCACAGCCTTGAATGTTGGAGAATAAAGCTCCATTCCCACTAGTTTATCCGCTTTCATGTATGTGCGTTGATTCACATTAACGAAGAGATAAAGAGCTGCCATAAAGATGCATGAACTTGGGAGAATGAATGAAAAACATGCATTGCAAATAAACAAACAGTGTTTGAGTACTTATCAATTCCTGACATTAAAAAAAACTTTACTAATGTTACCAATAATTGCTGTTTGAAACTGCATGAAGAATGTAAATGGAATTTTTTTTTTTAAAACACAGAACTTAAATGTTCAATCCTTCATGAGATTACCTCACCACAGTTCCGTATTTCCTTTTTGCAATCATTACTGTAGGTAGATTGACTCCAAAACACCTTTACCTTCTTCCACCTTGAGCATGGAATTTAATCTTATGTGGTGTTATTATCTGGATTAATATCAAGTGTTAGAGGAGCTCAAGCAGCTTCACATATTTGAGTACTTTAAATTTTGCCCATTCGACGAGAACTGATCAAATTTCCTAAATTTGGATAAGGACCATGAGTTAAACTTAATTTTTAACTCCCACTTAAATTAAAAACTGCCCAAATGGACTTGTTCTTCTTAAACCAGTTTAAAAAACCTGGTTTTTTTTTTTTGGCTTATTTTTTTCTCGTAAATAACTAAACCAAAGCAGCACTGGTGTCATGTTTTATGCCATTGTCCTCAGGTAATTAATTTTTTCCCCATGTCCCAGGTGTCTTGCAGAATGCAGCAGGTATTCCTCAATCATATCTCTAATTTGGTGTAAAGTATAATGCTACCACCATAACTGAGAATGTATCTACAGTCTACTAATTTTAGTTTGGTTTAATACCAATGTCTCCCTCATTTGGTTCAATACCAATGTCTCCCTCAAGCTAGAAGCAAAGTTGAGGGCCTTTAGACTGAATGTGACCTTGTGTAATGGAATCTAGGGGTTTCTGAATGGCAAACAACTGAGTGTCAGGCTTGAAGAATATCTTATTGAATAGTCTGCCAAATTGAACACCAGGGTACCCGAAGGCCGTGAGCTCTATCTATTGTTGCTTCCCATGTTCAGGCATGAAAGACTTGCCAAGCACAACTCAAACTCTATCACCAAGTTTACTGATGACACAATGATGACTGGTATGTTTACCAACAATGACAAAAAAGCTTACTAGGAGGAATTATGTAATGAGAAAAATATGTGCCTTACAGTCTGCCAAATATAGTAATTGATAATAGACTTCAGGAAACTTGTAGGGATTATATATCTATTGACGTTAATTGGGTTGCTGTGGAAAGAGTAAATAGTTTTAAGTTCTCAAGGGTCCATGTCACCAAAAATCTGTTGAGGTTCTGCAAAACCATCTATTTGAGAAACAAGGTTCATTTTTTAAGAAGACTGAAGAAAGTCAAGCTCTCTGGATCCTCAGAAACCTCTAAAGATGCCAAATGAAAAGCAAACAGGTTAGCTGCATTATAGTCTGGTATGGCAACTGTACTGAGGCAGATCAATAGGCTCTATGATGGACGGTTAAAATCGCCTAGTTCAAAAATGGGCCCAGGGTACCATGCATAATGGATATTAACAGCATGGCTGGAGATGCAAAAAGAAAGCACTTTAAATCATCTTAGACAAAAACCTCAGCAACAATCTTTACCACTACTGCCAACCAGCAAGTTACTATACACTATAGCATTCAATGGTGTACCAGCATAGTCAAATTTATTACGGAGAGGCCGTAATTAAACTGTTTATTCTTTTTAAGTCATGTTAAAAAATCAAGTTAAATCAGTTTTATTATCACATCACTTAGCACTAATGTGCAAGTGAAAAATTTGTGTGCAATGCACACAGCAGTAAAGCACTATTAACACAACAGAGTATGTACCCTGTATATAATAAATACATTTAAATATAAATTCACCAGTTACACAATGTGCAAAACCAAAAACAAAAACAAAACACAGAATTTAACACAAAGATGTGGTTCAACGGAATGTACAAATGAAATATCTGCAGCATGAATGAATGTATTATGGGATGGGATATTGATAAAGGTTAGTATCAGTATCACAGTCACTGTGCAAATTTCAGCATCCTAACAGCACGATGGAAGAAGCTGATCTGAAGCCTGCTGGTCCATGACCAGATGCTGTGGTATTATCTACCTGAAGGTAATATTGACAGCAGTTCTTGACTTAGATAATGGGCTATTAAAAATTTCTTGGCTTTCCTTACACACTGCCTAAAATATGTCTTATAGGTTGGAAATGCCGCCGTCAATGACTTGTTGGGCAGAATGCACTATCTCCTGCAAGGCTTTGCGGTTATGAGTACCGCAGTTCCCATACCAGACAGTGATGCATTCGGTATTGTATAATTTTATCTTATTTTAGCCAGTATCTTTAGATAAAAAAAACAATGAAAATATGACTTTGAAATAATTTATTCAATGAAAAATGAACATATATGCCATCTCATTCTGGAAAAAATAAGTACACCTTTGGCTATAATAGCTGGTACTGTCCTCTTTGGCAAAAATAACTTCAAGTAGGTTTTTCCTAAAACTGTCTGCCATTAACTGGAAAAAATGTTTTCCCCTCTGTTCCATGCAGAATTCTTTCAGCTATGCAATGTTTAAATTGTGAATTGTATGCAGAGCCTATTTGAAAATACTCCACATCATCTCGATAGGGTTCAGACCCTGGCTTTGACTTGGCCATTCCAGGACCATCAATTTGTTTATTTTCAGCCATTTTTTTAGTGGAAAATCAGGTATGTTTCAGGTCCACTTCAGTTAAGCTTTAATTTTCTGACTGATGGTCTCATATTATCCTCAAGCAACCTTTGGCATAATGAACAATTTATATTGCATTCTGTAATGGTGAGCTATCCAGGCCCTGATACAACAAAGTTGCCCCAAACCAAAGCATTTCCACCACCATGCTTTACATTTGGTATTAGGCTCTTTAGGTCAAATGCTGTTTAGACAGACACAGACTGACCAGAGAACACTGGTCCAGAGTTTCTGGTCTTTGCTTAGGTGTTCAGGGGCAAAACTTTACTCTTGTTCTGATGTTCTTTCTAGGCAGCAAAGGTTTCTTCCAGTCACATACAAGGTGATCTCATTTGTAAATCCTCTTTCTTTGGACTTCAGACTCTGAAGTTATGTGTTCAAATCCTGCTACTGACATCTCACCTGTCTGTGTTCCAACTGGAAAAACAAAAGAAATGTAATCAAATGTATCTCAAATGTTGAAAGTCACCTTGGATAAAGGGGTCAGCAAAATTAGTAAATGTAAATGTTTGAAATCCTCTTCACTTGTAGACAGTGCAATGAGCGATTTCCAAATGTTCAGAGATTTTTTTAAATCCCCTCCCAAATTTTAGCTATTTGAGGTAGTGATAAATGGCCTACAAAATATAAATGTGGTATGATATTTGTTAAATCTTTACCTATAAATATTGTTTAAATGAAGATCAAATCTTGACAAGTCTACATATGTTAGAAAAGAAAATATTTTTCATGGGGTGTACTTAATCTTGCACATCGCTGTAGGGTCATCTGCTTCACCTGTGACCTTGTTACATGCTCTGCAAATCATGATTCAAACAATGATTCAGTGTTACATTCAAACAGAAAAAATGTGACAAATGAGAGGGGACCATTCAGTCAACCAAGCTTGTTTGTTTAGCTAATAGCTATGATGTCACAACATCTCATCCAGGCACTTTTTAAAGGTTGTCAAGGTTTCTACTTCAACTACATTACTTGGCAGTTTACTCAGGATTCCCACAACTCTTTATGTAAAGAAGTGCTCCCTGGCTTCCTTGCATATATGATTTGCCGTTTATTAAAAAGAATTTGTCTGGACCTAATTTATCTATGATTCTCAGAACTTTGGAGACCTAGATGAGATCCCCATGCAGCCTCCTCATATCGAGACTTAACAAATTGAATTCTCTGAGCCTGTCACAGTAGGATATACTCATTTTTCTGATAAATGAGCATGTTTATATGTTATTTTATCACTCTGCTATAGGTATACAGTATATATTTTTATGACATTACTCTGCTCTTTAATTTGTGTCTGCTGGTTATACCAATTGGCAACTCTAAATTTAGTCCCAGTATGAGTGTTTATTGATATGAATGTGTGCCCTATGTTGGACTGTTGAGCTGTTCAAGACTTGCCCTGCCTCATTTTCATTGTTACCAGGATAGGCTCCAGTCCCTCACAACCCTGACCAGAATTAAGCAAGTTTGAAAATTTGTGTATATACTGTTCAAGTATGTTCTTGTATCATCTACTTCATTAGCCACTTTCCTATTGCAGTTATACGCAAAATAAAAGTGACACTTCTGAAAAGTCGACAAAACGCAAATGCAAATAGCCTGTGCTTCCCTTGAGTGATTTTATATAAATAAAGTTTATCACCTGAAATTAAAAACGGTGATCAATATGATGAGTGTTGGTTCTGTTATTTCAATTGCATCTACAATTGCTATCCTCATTTTTAATCGGAGGCGACGAGAGCAAGTGTAAACAATAAAGGGAAGGCGAGCTTCCTATACTTGGCAGAGGCCACGTATTAGGGATTTCTTTGAAATCATCCCCAGTGATTTTACTGAAGAGGCGTGACGACAAAATTTTAGAATGACCAGCTCAACATTCATCGAATTATACAGCATAGGCCTTCTTGTGTCCACTGCCAGTGCATGCACGAGGTAGCCAGTCCCGACCAAGATGCACATACAAATTGTGCTTTATAAACTGGCTACCTGTGTGGAGCAGCACAATTATGGGGTGCACAAGTTACCTCAGATGTACGGTGCAATCAATGGCTTATATATCTCTATTTGTGCACCAAGTGACAGGTACTGGTATTATGTTAACAGAAAAGACTGGACATCTATTGTTCTGTAGGTGGTCAGTGGTGACAGATTAATGACAGAGACACTTGTGTTGGGTTACATGGTAGTGTTCATGATGCTGCAGCATTCACCACATCATATTTGCACAGGTATTTGAAAATTTACATCATGTTATTTGACCTAAATGCGAAAAAAGTGTTTCCTTTGCAATTTTGCAAATTATTGATTTGTTGAATCGCCTGAAAAAACATAAAGTGAGCGTCTAAACTTTTTTGTGAATTTTGAGAATTTTTTTGCAATTCAAGTGTTTCCATTACTGTTTTTTTGTTTGGCAATTTTAAAATGTACATTAAGGAGGTTAATGGAAACTCAGCTATTGTCACTGCCTGCTTTTACATCAATGGAACTGACAAGAAATTCATTTTTATTGTACTTAAATCTATAAAAACAATAAACTTGAACGAATGATTATAATTATTATTATGTTTCAAAATAAAAGACGGTATTCTCTAAATGACATATGATGCTACATGTGCACAAAACACAGCACTTTTAAAAGTACTTTTAAAGGTAAAACTAAAATAAATGTCCAAATAGATTTATCGAATGGCAGAAATGTTAGGTGGATTACAGATGGGAAGGCAGAAGAAAAAAGTCAGTAACAAATTAACTAAGGGGTTGTGCGTCTTAGTAACTAAATTCAAAGTCATAAATAAAGCAAATTTAGATTTGAAAGCAGAAAACTTAAATAGGAAATGATAAAGGCTTTCTGCTTACATTAGTTTGGTGGCACCCATGAAATCCAGAAAAACAAAATGGTGTTGCTCTTTTTCTACTTCAAATGTCACTCACAAACACACCTCCAGGAGAGCTACAGTGGAAATACGGTGTGAGTCAATTCCTATTTTTGCCACTCTTCAATAAAGCCCAGTCAACTGTTCATGTGCATGATGTAGCTTCTGCCAGCTGTGCTGAGTAAAGACAGTAATTCCACTAGAGTTGACACAGAGGCCTCTCTGTCTTTATAGACCAGATGCTAATTTATGCAGGATCTCCTATTCCACATGCAGTGGAACCTCGAGTCACGACCATATTTCGTTCCAAAACTCTAGTCGTAACCCGATTTGGTCGTGACCTGAAGTAATTTCCACCATAGGATTGTATGTAAATACAATTAATCCGTTCCAGACCGTACGAACTGTATGTAAATATATTTTCTTTAAAAATTTTTAAGCGCAAAAATAGTTAATTATATCATAGACAGTGCACAGTGTAATAGTAAACTAAATGTAAAAACATTGAATAACACTGAGACAAACACCCAGGCTCACTGCTCAGCTGCATGCGAGCCTGCGCTCGTTCGCTCTCTCTCTCTTTTGCTCACTCTCTCTCTCCTGCACCGGCTTTCTCCTCCTGTTTCCTGCCTTCTCCTGCAACCTCCCGTTCTTTCCTGTTCTCTTCTTTTTCCCTTTAGCCAACTCGCACTTCTATTTATGAAGAGGATGTGGTAGTCGTGGCAATCAGCAGCTCCTGGGAACAATTACAGATGCGGACCGCTTCTCACCTGTGCACTTTGGTGAGAAACACCCACATCACAAACTCCTTAGGAACCGCTTCGGCCACACACCATCACACCCCCTTGCTAAGCCGTGAGTGCTTTGATTATTTATTAAAACTGGCCTTTTTGATGGGAGCTGTGGACCCACTATACCACAGGAGGAAGCTTGTTGACAGGAGGTTACAGTTTTGAGGGAGAGTCCGTCTGTGTGATGCACCGAGAACAATGTACAATACAGGGAGAAACTGAACACGTGCGGAAATCATCAGTGCATATGAACCGGAAAGGAAACTGGCTTGTTAGTCACATGAGTGTGTGGTTGTGAACAGATGGAAAAGTTTGGCAAACTTTTTGGTCGTAACCCGATCTGTACGTGTTCAGAGACGTTCGTGACCCGAGGTTCCACTGTATACAGTATCCAAAAGTACGCTATACAGGGGTGGGTGGAATGGCCAAAAATTTATATTACAATATAATTGAAAATATTTAAGGTTATGGTTGTTTTTACAGAGTAAGGTCCTATAGTGACCCTGTCCTCCTTTTGTACTCTTTAATGTGTAGACCTTAATAAACTGTCTAAAAATCCTTTATACTTACCACTTTGTGATCAGGTACTTTAATACTTCCTCCCCTTCCCTTCTACATCTGTAACCTCTGGCATTTAGACAGAGAAACAGGTAGGAGTTAAGTTACACATTTAATTATGCCTTATTGATAAAAATGCCTAAAAATATCAAGGAAGCAGAATACTATGAATTAATACTAGTGCATCGTGTTTCCATAAGAAGCTCTTGGCTTATTTTTAGTCTAGCTTGCTTTGCTGCAACATGGCCTTTGAATGAAGAATTGAAACAGGCCACATGCCCGTCTCAATATGGCTGTGGATATAGAGTGGTCTTCATCGTGATGTTCTTTTCATGGCCAGATGGTGAGAGAGAGAGTGACGGGTAAAGGCAAGGTGACCAATTTTATACCATTCTTACCACATAACACAAATTAATGGGGCATCATAGTACAGAATGGCCTCAGATTCACAACCAGTTCTAAACAGCCATCTCCAATGAGACCCAAATTTCATCCTAAAGATGGTGGGAGGTCAGGGGGTTAGTTAGGTAAACATCTAAGTATTACTGTGCTCATCAATGAAGTAAAACATGTCTCCTGAAACACTAATATTGCATTTACTTTGTCTACCTTACAAATAGACATGCAAGATATTTATCAACTTAAATGCTGGAAAGCACATATCCACAAAAGTATAATTAATATACAAAAATGTTTAAGAGTTCATACAGTTTTGGTGCTTCTGTTGGCCTTATTTCATTGGTTAACAGTTGGTAGTTCTACTATAACACTTGTTTTCATAAGGGCAATTTTAATCAACTGATGTAACTCCAAAATAACCCTGCTATGGAAAGTAATAAAATAAGAACTGAACAAGAAATAGACAAACATACATTGCAGCTGACTTTTAAGACACAAAATATTGTAAAATATGTACCGTTTAGACTATATAGTAAAAAAATGACAAGATTAACAATAACAAATAAGTATAAAGAGAAAAGCCAAGCAAAATGACACCTTTTATTGGCTAACTAAAATGATTACATTATGCAATCTTTCGAGGCAACTCAGGCCCCTTCTTTAGGCAAGATATAGACATAAGAGTTATTCATTCCAATTTGTTGCTTTCCCATTTAACAAAACAAACAAAAATAAATAGACTTCAATATTGCCTTTCAAAACATCTTTGTGAACATGAAGAAAAATTATATAAAGACAAACCAAAGAAAATGTACATCTATACTGAAGTGAATGCTGTCTCAGCAGAGCCTTTCAGAACAAGCCAAGCAATCCAGCCTACTAAAGAAAGCTTTCAGACTTGTTACTGAAATTAAGTGATCGCAAGACTGTACTTTTCAATTTTTAAAATCTTAGATATTATTTTGAAGACATATTTTTATTTGCACCAAACAAAATATCTTCTATTCCATTGTTTTCTTTTATTATTGCCTCCTTATGCCTTTATTTATACTTAAACTCTACTCCTACTTTTGTAAAAACTCTGTGGTGCTCCCTTTCCCTTGGTGCCATAAGTGTGTGCTTCTTTTGCTTAATGGTTAATGTAAGGCTAACTTATTACTAATATTATTTTTATGGACTGTAGAAATTATATGCATGCATACATTAAATCAATTAACAAATATATTTTCTGGTGGTAGCACAGAATAACTGTGTTTGGTTTTGTAATGCTCTATTTTCCTAATTTTTCACTTCTCTGCATTATTTTTAGTTGCTTAACTTTTGTAAAATGCACACGTGAGCTTTCTGCAGTTTGAACTGGCGTCTTCAAAAATCAACAGCTTTTAAGTATTTATGAGAAAAAAATTATGATGTGTGATCACATCATATGGCGTACGGCAGCGGAAGGACTGACACAGCTGTTTACAAGTCCTTGAAAGGACTGTTTAATTGTCCCTGTAAGAAAGGACCCTTCTCAACTAATACTGTTAGCCCCAGGAGACACCGCTCTTCCTCTTCAGAAAGGATCTCTGTTCTCACAGGCTTTCCCGTCACAATGGCTGCCTTCTTTTCTTTGCCAGATCCAAGTCGAACCGTCAGACTTGCCACTCTGTTCATCACACCTCCTTTTAAGCTCCTTCAGAGCACAGGGCTCCACCATTCCCACTGCAGAGTTTCATTGGTCGAGTTGGTACATTAACAACACAAAAATACAAATGTTAATATTAATAAAACAAGAGTAGCTGAAGACCTACTGCTCTCTGATTCCACTGTCTACGATTAGTATTATAACAGGCTTTTTCTGCAATACACATTTTGATATATATATTCAATCGCTGGAACAAACTCACTATCAGTTTTAGGTCGTCTTGGAAATATGGTGCTTAATTTCACGTGAACATTCAAATTTAGCTATACCAAATTAGAAGCCAGTGTGGACGGAACACACACCTTTTTTTCCAAAGAAGCATTTTATTTTATTTGTCGTGTGAATGGGAGTACATCTTTGCCTTCTTTTTCATATCCATAGTTGTACTGGCATATGCTGCATTGTGTCACAAGGACAAGTAAAAAAGACAGCTTCCATGGTAAAAGTGATATACAAAAATTTCTATTGGTTGACAAATTTCCACTGGTGTACTGCGCATCCCTAATACCTATCTTTCACATTTCTTGAAAATGGACTTTGCTGTCCTATGGATATTTTTAATGCTGTACACTCTTCCCATCATTGGCACTTTTTCAAAAAATAACATTTTCTAAAAGTATTTTTGTTTTCTAATCATAGTTTCACTCTGAGGACAATCTGGGGCCATCCTGAGATGAGGGCATTACACCTGGGCCCTTGAGAAGCACGTTCACTGCTTGTAAAAGGTCTCCATTCAGCTAACAATGCAACTTATAAAGACAAATTGTTGAATTAAAGTTCATTTAAGTGTAAGAAAGTAAAGCTGACAATTCCTGAAGGAATCAATTATTGTCTGTGTTTTTCCTAATTTCAAGATGATTTAGAAGAATGTAGTATTTTTGGAGTAGTGCAGATGCACAGTGGTAAGGTCAACTTGCTCACAAGTTTAAAGTCCTAGGTTCCCAGCCCTATTGTTGTCTGCACAGTGCTTGTACAATCTCTACATATCTATGTGGGATTTTGTATGGGTGCTTAAGCTGACTAGTGGCTTCAAATCTGTCTTAAATTAGTCAGTGTGCCTAATGCTATATTACTGCCAACATTCCTCCCTTGATCCAGTTGCTGCCAGGAAGGCTAAAACCATCTGAGAGTTTGAATAAGTTAATGGAAACTTTTGTTTTCTTAGACATTATATACCACCATTTCTGTTCATCCATGGCAAAAGTAAAAACAAACTACCTATACCTGTAATAATATTTTGGAAAGCCACTGCTCTTTTATTTTTAGAACACACTCAGCCAAGTCCAGTAAGAAAGATTACTGTTTGAAGAAGAGGAGGTTAACATTAAAAGATAAATCTGCAACTGTCTACAGATCAGAAAGAAGTGGGTCACTCCTTAAGTTAGGCCCACAGTAATGTTTCAAAGAAACACACAGCAAGGCTCTTGCATGGTGGGGGAAAAAAATACATTAGCTAGGAAAGAACATGCTTATTCCTAAACTACTGTACACAGGGACCAACCAAATACAGATTTGTAGGTTTTGCTTGAGGAAAGGGGAAGCCATTCAAGTCTGAAGAAAAGCAAATTCAGAAAAGACAAAAAGTGGAACAGCATCACACAGGGGTTTGTTAAAGACAGATATAACATTGTCCTCAGGGGGAAATTTGGCTTTTACAGAAGCGCTTAAAAATAAATAAATAAATATACACTGGTCTGAACACATACCTGAATTACTAAAAAGGAAGAAAATCTAAAAAGAAAGAAATTGCTGACTTGGTGGTCACAATCACAGTGAAGCATTATGCAGGTGTATTGCTGTTGGTATAAAGGAGCCCCAATAGTATTTCTTCTGCTGAATAATTTGTTGACTGAAGGTACTCACTGTTAAGTGTGTCAGAGAGGGGCTATGTACCATTGTTGATAATGGCACTCAATTTTGTTCTAATTCTCTCCTCCACTACTACCTCCAGGGGTTTCAAAGTGCATCTCATAACTGAGCCTGCTCTTTTAATTGGTTCATTGATTCAGTGTGTGATCTGAATGCAGATTTGAATTGTTGATTAAGTCCAAGCTGACAAAGACATAGACGATTTCTTCTCAATTCCATTTTTATGTACCATTTACACAAGTACTAACAAACCCAGCTCAATATGGGCACCTATAAAAGTCAGTACATTCACTATAATAATGGTATTTAATTTCTATTATTGTAAAAGGTTCTAGCATTCGAAAATAAAGACAATTATTATGTATTTGCTAAATGCTACTGTACTTATAATGACCAGTAATATATGCCATTTTTGTTTCCATTTTAGCAAAATAGATATATGTACTACTGAAATTACTTGTATATTGACACCTAAAATATTTAGCATAAGAATGTAAGAAGTTTGGGGTTGAAGTGGAACAAATTTCAAACCAGTAAGAGACCCCATTTACCAATGAAGCAAAATAAAACCAGTGAAAATGAGTAAATGCAATGCCTTATGTATGTTCCAATAACTACTCTCAATAAACAAAATATTTCTGCATTCACCTGAACACATATAATTAATGTGTAGTATCATTCAACAATTTTTAAACATTAAAAAGGTAGAGTTATTCATAAGAATGTACTCTTTTTTTAAATCATTATAAAAATTAGAGTAGCAACAGCGCAGTTATAACAAAACAAAATGAAACTGTATACTGTAGTGATGGAAAATTACAAAAATCAGCATCCACAGGAAAAAACAGAAATAAATAATTGCCACATCTGTAATGAGCCACTTCACGGGCATAAAATATAAAAGTGATGATCACACATTCAACTTGAGACCTGCATTTGTGAAAATGTGTCATTAACAATACATTTTTACTTTCCTATTAACGACATACAGCCCTGCAAGTCAATTCAGCATTAATTGTATATAAAATGTGTACCTCATTGAATTTAAAATCACAACTATTAAACTTAAGATGCTTAGTAAATAAAATAAATCCAAAATATATTTATACATACTGCAATAAGGAAGAAGGTATATCTATGCAGCCACTCATTTTCAAACCTGCTCAATACAATTATAGGGTGTTTGTGATGGACAGTGTGGCCACCAGGAGGCACTCTGGCTCCCCAAATACCTAACACAAACAGGCTGTGGACTCAAGTGCTGTAAACACAAGGTTTTTATTGTGGGGAACTCTTCAAATAAGTGTTTCCCACACCACAAACACAGTACAAAAGCACCACACTCAGTCACAGTAATGCTTTGCACATTATCTTCTTCTCTCTTAGCCTCTCTCTTCCTCCTCCACTCCTTCCAGCAAGCTTCGTCCTCCTCCTCCTGACTCTGGCTCCTGGAGTTGTGGCAGGCAGCTCTTCTTAAGTAATTTCCGGAAGTACTTCTGGCATCCCAAAGACTTGGTCTAGGAGCACCTCCTGGGTAAGGCAGGAGCTCATGAAGTATTCCCCAAAGCACTTTCTGGCAGCACCCATGGAACCCAACAGTGCTGAGCCAAAGGACTCCAATTCCCATGATACCATGTGGGAATCTGGGGTACTGCTGCAACCCAGGAGGGCTACCATCTAGCGTTTCGGGGGAGACAATGCCGTGTACATGCTCTCTCCCCCTGTCCATCCACACCAAGGGCATCCTGGCTGTCTCTCACAACAGTTGCATATTATTGTTATAAAAATGTATTTAGAATGATGTTTTCATATGTTACTCTAATAATTTAGCAATTTTTAATGCACAATGATGATAATAAGTAACAATTATATTCAGCTAAACTTGACAATTCCTTTTCATCCAATGTGTCTGAAATAACCTCTGGATAAGACTTTTAAAATGCAAAGCCACTGCTCTCAACTGTACTATATCTGGAAACTTGTTCCTTGAATTGAAAAACTCTCTACAAGAATAAATATTGTATAAAAATGTATGAAAAATTTCCCCTTAACAAGCTTCCAATTATTAGCTGTTGCTTTCAAATTCTATAATACTCCTATTCATTTTCTTACACTGTTATTGCTACAGAGGGTCATGGAGTACTGCTTTTTTATTCCCCTCCTAATCTACTTTTGCTTAAAATGAACACATTAAATTTCTCCTATCACATTCCATGTTTTACATTCCTTAACAGTTCATTAAAATTATTTTGAGTGCCAAGTCCCAGCACACTCTGTGCTTGTTACATAGCTGAGTGCTGTCTGTGTTGCCACAATACAATCCAGCAACACTGTATACTGAATGACTACATTGCGAAACCCTGAACCCTACAATGGATTACAACAGCACTGGGTTTTTCGTCAGTGTGTAATACCTGTATTTTATTTCATTACATACAGTATCATTCTTTGGTATGGTTCATTATCTGCTGCTCTTAGTTTTAGACAGTTGACTTTGTGCTAATGAAGTTAAACCTTGACACTTCTATTAAAAAAATAACTGATCTATTAATGTCCAGTAACACAAATGAGAAAATGCTACCTATTTTTAGTTCTTATTCATCAGTTTTACAGTACCCATCCTTTAAGGGGACATCCGATGCTGTAGACTTGTAGTCTTTGTTATAGGTTCTAGTGATGAGCTTTGTTTGTGACAAAATTAACATGTTGTCATTGCCATATGGCCTTTTGTCTTTGTCTTGGATGTGGCATTTATCTTCTTCGACTTATTTTGGATGTTGGGCTCTTTATTGTGTTCTCTACAATTTCACTGTGAAATGCATATAATTTTTCAGTTTAGACAGTGACATTCCCTTCCTGAAATAAGCATTCTTTTCCCAGTTCAGTTCCCAAGTTCAGTCAGAGTGCAAACCCAAATCCTGGAAGAGCTGATTTAGAGTTATTGATCCTCTGAGTGTTTAGAGGGATTCCAGATTGTCCAGCTAATAGAGTTCTAAGGAAAGGAAAGCTTCCAGGACTCCAACAGCTTCTTTCAAATCCCAAAAAATATCAAGTGGTATACGCACCTAGTATATAAAGAGAGGTGTAGCCTACCTATAAGTGAATGGGTATGTCCATCAGAGTAAGGAAAGGTTCAGTTTGAGGTTATAAGCCTAAGATGAGTGCCCTTCTCAGGTGTCTCTGATCTGTAACAATCTGCAGATATGTCAGTTCAGTTTTGATTAACACCTCTGGTTATTAGATAAAATATAGAAAGCAGGTTGACCAAATGGTGGCTAACCATAGAAATGAAGATGAGAGCCACTGAATTTAGTGTCCTTCTGGAATATTGATGGAGAAGAACAGCAGGCTTTCAACATCAATTTCTTTCCATTTATTTTGACTTTGAGGTATTTTCCTCTTTTTTAGACCGGAAGTCACATGTAACTCGAGTTATTTTTCTACTAATACTTTTGATCTGGATTCACATGCAACTGCCTAATTTTTGTAAATTGGGAATTTTGTGATTTCTAATTTGTATACGTTATCAAACCATGCTACTGTTTTTACATTAAAAATAATTAACTGAAAAAGAATTTGGCATACACATGAAAAATGAAAAGACACATTGCAGAAAAAAATGTGTAATCCCTAGTTAAAATCCCAATATTCAATAGTAGGGGTAGGAATGCGAGTTAAAGAAATCTCACTTTTAGTTGAAGCTGCCAAGAGTCCAATGCTTAACAATTTACGACTAAAAGAAAATAGTGGTACTTCAAAATATGTTAATTCCTGCAGGGGATATGCTAAGATAAAATGTCAAAAAACCCTGGCCTGGTGAAATCATGTTGCATTTATTCACCTATCTATCAATAGTCTGCTGCAGTTAAGCATTTGCTTAAACTAACAGGTGTACCATTATGCAAAATCATGCAGTGTGACTATTGTAAGCAGTAAGCAAGATTCAAGATCATGCTCTGCTTAGAAGCATTGGCTTTATATTAGTGGCAGGTTTGTGATCAGAATTATATTTATAGGTCAAATTCTCATTTATATGAAACCAAATTACCAAGAAAAAAACTGTGGTACAACAGAGAAAAAAAAAAAACAAAAAAAAAAAACACATCCCCCCCTCTACTCAGCCGTGATAACTATTATCCCACTGTATTGCCTGAGATTCAAGACATTCTTTTAAAAGGTAAATAAATAAAATCCATGCACAACATATATTGTCAGAGAAACTGTAAATTCCATGAAAATTTCTTCAAGAAAAAGTGTTTTTACAGCAAAACCTTTGTAAGCTTGATGTGAAAAAATACCAGAGTTAATCTCTTCGAAAAGCCCAAGGATTTTTAACTCCATTTTCCAGGTAGGATATCTGCCAGACAATTTACTTAAAGCATTTTATTTTATAAATAAGGCCTAAATAATTTTTTAAAAACATATAAAAATAACTTAATATTGTGTACTGCTTTGCAATGCATTCAGAGGCAGAAGTCTAGGACAATATTATTTTTGGATTCCACCTACATCTACTGATTCAGTGCTTGAGCTCAGATTACATAATCAAACAAAAAAAAAAAAAAACTTTTGGTACCAAACACAGAGGAGCTATTGAATATCCATATTTCAGGCATAATCAGTAATTCTGACATCTTTAGAAACCAGCTTTTTTTTTTTTTAAATTTCAAAACATAATGATGTATGATATTGGTTTAATTCAAATGACACCTCTTGCTAAGGAGGTCATAGACCTATCCATTACTCGCTTTCTGCAGCTAATAGTCAAAAGAGCTGGAAATTATAATGGCAAAATCAGTTGTAATTCAGAAACCCATCCTTGATGGGTTGCCAGTCAACTATAGGACACAGTCAGGTATACATCTTATTCTCTCGTGTGCCACCAGTATAAACTTGCAAATGGCCATAATCTGCACTTTGGAATTTGAGAAAACTGGAGTATCGGGGGGAAAAACAATGTAAATACAAGAGTAGTGTGCCAGTTCTAAATAATGAGTGACTTGCCTGGATTGTGAACTCAGGAAGAGTGTTGTTTGGTGAAACCTGCAAAAGCATTTTAGTGAATTGGCTATGCTCATTAGTGACCTTGTTTGCCGAATATTTTCCTGGGAATTCGCCATGTGGCTTGCTTAAACATTTTTTTGCAGCGCCCTATAATGCTTTGCGAAGCCAACATGATGTTGCAGGGCTATAGCAGCCAATATTGGATGGGCCAGCCCATCTTGATTTTTATAATGTTGATTCTAGTAGTGGGATAAAAATTAGTGGAAAAACTGTGAACGATTAAACAAAAAAATGTGCACACAGGAGGAAACTGGAAATTTGTTGGTCCATTTGTGTCTTGATGGTCTTTTTGTATGGACTTGTATGTAATATGTAAGGCAGCCTCTCTAGTAATATTACGCAGAGTGCTGTGTAGTTGATGCTAACAAGAAAGAGTGAAGAATTCATGTGCTTTAGTGTTGTACTTACTTTGTAACAGTGGCAGTGAATGAGCAAAAGTGTTAAGGGAAAAAAAGATGCACTTTTTGGTTTAAGAGAGGCAAATATCGACTATCTAATTCTGAGGGGCGTAAGCCTTAGTAAGTTAATGCTTCTTGTCTGCCACTGTCTGGCAAAAAGTTTACTGTTCTTATATTTAATGTTCTCAGGGGGTCACAGTGATGTTGTGATTAGCACTGCTGCCTTACAGCTCAGATCATATTTGTAGTCAGAATAATTGATCCGCTATAGTTGGCAGATATATCCCCAGCCATCAGGAACACTTAAAAGGCCATTACATCATTATAAACACACTCAAAACTAGTTTCTTCTTCCCCTTTGACTTCATTTCTCTGGGTTTGACAAAGTCTGTGAACATTTTTGCAATTTCACCAAACTTCAGGTGAAGCAAATTCAGCTGGATTCACAAATCACTACTTAGGAATCTGGAGCTGTGATGTTGCACTGTTAAAAAGTACAGTTAGGTCCATAAATATTTGGACAGAGACAACTTTTTTCTAATTTTGGTTCGGTACATTACCACAATGAATTTTAAATGAAACAACTCAAATGCAGTTGAAGTGCAGACTTTCAGCTTTAATTCAGTGGGTTGAACAAAAAGATTGCATAAAAATGTGAGGCAACTAAAGCATTTGTTTTTAACATAATCCCTTCATTTTAGGGACTCAAAAGTAATTGGACAATTGACTCAAAGGATATTTCATGGGCAGGTGTGGGCAAGTCCGTCGTTATGTCATTATCAATTAAGCAGATAAAAGGCCTGGAGTTGATTTGAGGTGTGGTGCTTGCATGTGGAAGATTTTGCTGTGAACAGACAACATGCGGTCAAAGGAGCTCTCCATGCAGGTGAAAGAAGCCATCCTTAAGCTGCAAAAACAGAAAAAACCCATCCGAGAAATTGCTACAATATTATGAGTGGCAAAATCTACAGTTTGGTACATCCTGAGAAAGAAAGCAAGCACTGGTGAACTCAGCAACGCAAAAAGACCTGGACGCCCACGGAAGACAACAGTGGTGGATGATCGCAGAATCATTTCCATGGTGAAGAGAAACCCCTTCACAACAGCCAACCAAGTGAACAACACTCTCCATGGGGTAGACGTATCGATATCCAACTCTACCATAAAGAGAAGACTTCATTAAAGTAAATACAGAGGGTGCACTGCAAGGTGCAAGCCACTCATAATCCTCAAGCATAGAAAGGCTAGATTGGACTTTGCTAAAGAACATCTAAAAAAGCCAGCACAGTTCTGGAAAAACATTCTTTGGACAGATGAAACCAAGATCAACCTCTACCAGAATGATGGCAAGAAAAAAGTATGGAGAAGGCGTGGAACAGCTCTTTATTCAAAGCATACCACATCATCTATAAAATATGGTGGAGGCAGTGTGATGGCTTGGGCGTGCATGGCTGCCAGTGGCACTGGGGCACTAGTGTTTATTGATGATGTGACACAGGACAGAAGCAGCCGAATGAATTCTGAGGTGTTCAGAGACATACTGTCAGCTCAAATCCAGCTAAATGCAGTCAAATTGATTGGGCGGCGTTTCATGATACAGATGGACAATGACCCAAAACATACAGCCAAAGCAACCCAGGAGTTTATTAAAAGCAAAGAAGTGGAAAATTCTTGAATGGCCAAGTCAGTCACCTGATCTAACAATTGAGCATGCATTTCACTTGTTGAAGGCTAAACTTCAGACAGAAAGGCCCACAAACAAACAGCAACTGAAAGCCGCTGCAGTAAAGGCCTGGCAGAGCATTAAAAAGGAGGAAACCCAGCATCTGGTGATGTCCATGAGTTCAAGACTTCAGGCTATCATTGCCAGCAAAGGGTTTTCAACCAAGTATTAGAAATGAACATTTTATTTCCAGTTATTTAATTTGTCCAATTACTTTTGAGCCCCTGAAATAAAGGGATTGTGTTAAAAAAAATACTTTAGTTGCCTCACATTTTTATGCAATCTTTTTGTTCAACGCACTGAATTAAAGCTGAAAGTCTGCACTTCAACTGCATCTGAGTTATTTCATTTAAAATTCATTGTGGTAATATACAGAACCAAAATTAGAAAAAAGTTGTATCTGTCCAAATATTTATGGACCTAACTGTATGTCATTATGATACAGACATCCCCCTATGGATACTGAGTATTTAAAAAAAAATAAAACTCTTACTGTCTAGAATTTGCTCATAATCCTTAGCCTGTTGTCATTAATTGGTCAAAAGCAGAATGCATTTTACTGGATACTCATTTAGAACTGCTACCCATGTCTGTTAATTCAGTTGGGTGGAACTGCTGCTGCTGCCTGCAAACTTAGCCCATCTGCTTCTTCACCTCTAGCAACAATTACCATCATATTTATAGGTCAAATTCTCATTTATTTAAAATCTAATTACCAAGAAAAAATTTGTGGTATAGGCACTATCTGATGGTGCAAAAAAACCAGGAAATAAAATTTGTAAGCTAATATAACTGGAGTGCTGAAGATTTCATAGCTTAAAAAGAAACTCAGTATCTGTAACTGTGAGAACAGGTCCTTTTAAAATACGCCAACTTGGACCCCAGATGGCCTGCCAGCAGTTGATAGCTAAGTTATTAATGACACCTTTAAAGACCTATTCTGAAGTCATATTTGCAGATTATAATCAGTTCTCATATTATGCAGCCAACATCTCAAAAGATAAACCTACGGACTGCAGTTACATACAGTAGCCTAATAGTTGCTTTACTTTGATATGTGTGCTTCTATAATTATTTATTAATATTTAGGAATCTAAATAATCTAATTTAAAACATATACAGACAAATGGTTTATGTGCATATAGCATTTTCAGTTGTTTCATGTTATTTGTGTTTTAACTTTACTATATTAGACTTGCAAATAAAGGTACAGTATGCTATACAAAAATAAACTGAACAATTAATTAAATTAGTTAGGCTTATTTCCCGGACTGCAACTTCTATGATGAATCAAATAATCTTGTAAGTCCAATAAAATACATTAGCGTGTAAAGGTATTTTGTGTAGAGATGGCAGCAAACTATTTTTGACAACAGTACACAAAGATCTACTTTCTTAAAGCAAATAAATTGACATAGATTAAAAAAAATGATAAAGATTTAATGTTATTACAATAAGCTACAAAAAGAAGTTATCTAGTAAGAAGACACAACATCCAAGGTTATTCTTTAAAGGTTGCCATTTGTTTCGTTCAATTTTAACACTCTTGAGGAAGTTGCATGCTTAATATAGGAGGATGAACAAACTGCAACTAAAACATCCATGCTTCCAGGTCTCAGTCAATGCCTCAAGCAGATATAGCATTTTGTTATCCTCTCTAAGATCAGGGGGGGCACTGTGAGATGTCTGATATTTATAAAATATAAATCAACCTAAAGAACATGAATGCATGAAACTGAATGGGTTTAGCCAATATTGGTAGTAAAGCTGAATTTATTAATGGCTTGGAGGGAATTATGATATGCTCGTTCTGAATGCCCAGGATATGTTCCAATTCCAGATAAGCATCCTAAATTAAACAATTTCAAGTTATACCACTGCTTCTACAGACAATAATATTAAAAATATATATTTCTGCAATGGGTTATAGTGTGTTTCAAAACAAATACAACATTTCAACAATTTGTTTTCAGAACAGGATCACAGAGATCCAGAATATATCTGAACAGTACCCAGTGCAACACATGTCTTTACTGCTGGACACATTCATACTAGGCCAGTCTAGTGTTGCTAATAAAATTACTGACATGGCCATGAACTGTGAATGGAAAGAAGATGCTTGGAAGAAATCAAGTGCATAGGAAGAACATGCAAATTCTACATACTAGGGAATCCAAACAACCTCTGTGATACTGCACCTTTCTCCATTATATTAAATTATAATCTAAAATTAATTTCTGTACATTCTGCATGATAACAATCCAAGCAATCATACATGATCACACTGGAAAATGCTATAGTATTGTTCAGTGAAAACAATAAACTCAGTTTTCATCACTATTTTATATTCAAGCATTTTTAGATAAGAAAATACACTTGTTTGTCATGCTTTCCTTTTAACATTTCATGATGGATCCATGATCATTTTTAATTCTCTTGCCAATCAATAGTAATAATTATTATTTACATTTTCTGTATATAGCTCTTTTATTATTACTCAAACTGTTGACCTGGGATGCAAATCAATTCATGTAATTCAATACAGTACTTTTCTCATCCTCGTGGGCAGACGCTGGAGGCTCTTAGAAAACTGCAGGGTCTACAGAAGTGCCCAGTTTGTGAATTCTGACCACAGACTTGTTGTTGCTACTCTTAGGATCCAGCTTTGGTCCAGTAGGTTACCACCTACTAGGAAAATGAGCCTGGACTTGACGAATTGATTTTGCATGCAATTTGTGTGAGGAACTTTCAGATTTGAATACGACTGCCGATCGTATTGTGATGTGGAAGACCTTCTGTGACGAGACCCTGAAGGTTGCTGAGGGTTGTGTTGGTGTTACCAGTGTTCCCAGAAGGAGGTGTTTCATCTCGCAGGGCACCCTGGATATCATCAAGAGGAGTCGCAGCGCACAGCTCAATGGCAACTCTGGTCTGTACCAGGAATTGAGAAGGACGGCTGCAAGGGCTCTGAGGGAAGATAAAGAGGCGTTTGTTAAAGGAATCTGTGAGCAAGTGGCACCCCATCTGTGGTCTAGTAACCCATGTCCTGCTTACAAAGGAATCGAAGCATTACGCACATCTGAATCTGTTCCTCGGAGAGTCGCAGTCAGGGAGGCTGATGGAACGATCATTTACAGATGACACTGCAGTTGTGACCCGCTGGGCTGGCTACTTTGAGCAGCTGTTCAAAGCTGATCCTCCGGCTAGGACGCTGGATATCTCTGGGTCCACAGTTCTTGAGGCTGATCCTCCGATTAGCTGTGAACCACCCAATCTCACTGAGATTGCACAGGTGGTGAACCAGCTGCGGGGGGGAAAGGCTGCAGGGACTGTGGTATCTGGGGTGAACTTCTCCAGGCTGGTGGTAAGGCTGTCCTCCTGGCATTGCAAGCAATCTTTGCTTCCGTTTGGGAGACTGGCATCATCCCAACTGACTGGAAAACGGAAAATGGGACTTGTCATCCCTATCTGGAAAGGGAAGGGTGATCGCCTGGATTGCAGCAACTACAGGGGGATAATACTGCTCTCAGTGCCAGATAAGGTCCTTGCTAGGGTCGTCCTCAATAGGATCTGTGATCACTTGCTTACCTACCAGCGACCGGAACAGTCTGGTTTTACGCCTAAGAAGTCTACCATCGACCGCATCCTGGCACTGAGGCTTCTCATGGAGCGCAAATGCAAATATCGGCAGAGTTTCTTTGCAGCCTTTGTCGATTTTCACAAAGCGTTTGACTCAGTTGATTGAGCTGCCCTGTGGGACATCCTGAGGGTTTGCGGGATCCCCTCGAGGTTGCTGGATATCAAGGCCGGCCTGTACACTGGTACTGTGAGTGCTGTGCAGAGTGGAGGCAGCAGGACCTCTGCGTTTTTCCCAGTTGATTCTGTTCTTGCTCCTACTCTGTTCAATGCTTGTATGGACTGGGTGTTGGGCAAGGTGGTGAGGTCCAGCGGCTGTGGGGCATCTGTTGGAAAAGAGATTCACGGATCTTGACTTTGCTGATGATGCTGTGATCTTCGTGGAGTCAATGGAGGCTCTGATCGTGGCGCCCAAGGGACTGAGTGAGGAGTCTGAGTGTCTGGGCTTGCAAGTGTCCTGGATAAAAACCAAGATCCAGGCCTTTAAAGACCTCTTGAACACAACCATCAGCAGTGTGTCTGTTTGCAGAGAGAGTGTTGACCTTGTTGAGAAGTTTACTTACCTTGGCAGTGACATTCATGTCTCTGGTGATTCTTTCTATGAAGTCAGTAGACGGATTGGGAGAGCATGGGGGGGGTCATGAGGTCGCTGGAAAGGGGTTTGTGGCACTCCCGATATCTATGCAAAAGGACGAAGGTCCAAGTCTTTAGAGTCCTGGTGCTTCCTGTCTTGCTATATGGTTGCGAGACATGGACGCTATCCAATGACCTGAGACAAAGACTGGACTCCTTTGGTACTGTGTCTCTCCGGAAAATCCTTGGGTACCGTTGGTTTGACTTTGTGTCGAATGAGCGGTTGCTCATGGAGTCCCGAATGAGGCACATTACCTGCATTGTGAGGGAGCATCAGTTACGGCACTACGACCATGTGGCCCGTTTCCCCGAGGGTGATCCCGTTCGTATGATCCTCATTGTTGGGGACCCGAGTGGCTGGACCAGGCCAAGGGGTCCCCCACTTAACACCTGGCTGCAGCAGATAGAGGATTATTTCCGGAGGGTGGGATTGGACCATGCGTCTGCCTGGGGGGTTGCAAACCGGGATCCCGAGTTGTTTCGTTGTGTAGTGGGTGCGGCTACACACTGTACAAGTGCATGCTCCCCAACTTGACTTGATTTTTCTCAAAGTATTTTATGACACAAGTACAGTACCCTGTTATTAAATCACTGTTTACCAGTCTGAATTACTATTATTATTATTATTGAATGGAGAAAACAAGAAGGAATAAGCTGAGTATTTGTTACATCTTCTCTTTAATTTAACTTTCCTTTTCCTTCCTACAGAATTTCAATTTGAAACTGTATCATGAATTTTTTTGTCTTTCTACATATGCTGCAAAATATGAAACTTTACTGATCTAGGTCCAGTGGCATAACTAGAATTTGATGGACACTAGCCAAAAAAAAAAAACAAAACAAATAATGACCACCAACAATGAGTTACATCAAGTATTTAAGTTACATGAAAGGTCAATAATCATAATTAAGCTATATGGTGTTGAGGAATGGTAACACCAATAAACATTTCATATCACCAACAAGTAGGCCAGCATGTTCATAATAAATCTTTGCAGTTATTCTGGGCAACTCATCTCCACGGGCCTAGCATGTTCAGTAACATGGCCTCTGGGGCAAGGACCACGGTTTATTTAAAGAAAGTCTTGCATTTCCTGGTATATTTTGTTATGGACAAAATGCAGTTTTGTTAACCCAGTGGAAGAGAAAGTAAAGAACTGAGTAGTCTATAACTTAGATGAGGATGCTACAGAATTAATACATTAGTGCACATAGCTAAACTCAGACACGGTTTAAACTGCCAGTGTTTGCACACCTCCCTGAGTAAACTTGAAATGTGTATTTTCCCTCCCCTTGCAATACCACCTACTGCTAATGAACTCCTTAAGAAGAGGCTCGCAAACAGATTGATTCTTTGATTATATGCATTTTTCAACATTTTATTAATGACATTCGCTGAAATCACAAATTTCACCAACACACAAATGCATATTCTTTTTACATATATGTGTTACACTAATGCACATAATAAACATGTTTCCAAATAAATTGGTTTCCAGAAAAAGACTGCAAAATATCAAAGCTCAATATGCTAGGAATTTGTAAATGTATATAAGCAGTTTTAATATTACATGAAAACCAAAAGTCTCAAGTATTGCATTTTAAAAGTAGTGTGGCTATTGTGGGTACTTTTGATGAGCACTGTTAGGAGCATTGTGGCTTTCACATTACATCCATTATGCCAGTGAATAAAATTTCTTCGGACATTTCAGAAACTGAGATAATTCTTAGTGTAACAAAGAATATTATATATCATTACTATTGCTTTATTTTCCACCTGCAATTAAATGAGCACGTCTTCAGGTGCTAAGACTGTTAAAAGAAAAAAAGTGTAGTGAAAAGGCTTTTTACCCATCCTGACCTTCTTTGTTATTACTAATTTTTGGCACTGAATTATTTTTATAGTTTTCAAACATAATCTGAGATAAATGGCAAATAAATTAACATTTTGTTTTTCTTTTTCTGTCATTTACTGACTGAACAACCCCACCCAAGAGCACCTGGCACTGTTTGACAAAGTAGTTGCCCCTAACACTTAATAACTGTGGATCCAAGTTTATTTGCAATGACCACAACCAAATTCTTCATATAAATCAGTTTTCTAATCACTGCTTTACCTCAGAAACCTTGGTATGTGTTAAAACACAAACTTTTGCTTCAGGTTCTGCAATAGCATCTTTATTGGGTTTAGGTCTGGACTTTGCTTAGGTCAGTCAAAAAATTTTGATTTGCTTGTTTTTAGTCATTTTAAAGTGGACTCTTTTGTGTTTTGGACTATCTCCTTCCCATGAGGCCCATTTAATCCTCACCTTGGTTGGATGATTGGAAATTCTCCTTAAGATTATTATAATAAAAACATGATTATTTCAATTATTGCAACTTGCCTAGGACCTGAGGCAGAATAGCATCACACTACCATTATAGAATTTGACTGTTAATATAATAATTTATACAGTAGTAGAGTTGGTTTGGTTTGTCCTGGACATAATAGGACCCATGTTGTCCAAAATGCTCCACGTTTGTCACTTCTGTCATAAAACATTCTCTTAAAGGCCTGGGTATCATGCAGGTGCCTCTTAGCAAATAAGAGCCAAATATTTAGCTTCTTGTTGATTAGCAGTGGCTCCCACCCTTCTGTTATTTAATGAAGCTCATTTTTGCCCAGCAACACATGATCACTGACCTTTGCAGAGGCAAGACAAGCTTGAAGTTTTTTCTTACTTGTTATGATCCTTTATCAACTTTTGAATGATTCTGAACTGCTCTCTTGTAGAAATTTTTGCAGGCTGGACACCTTGTACCATTTTGAGAAAAAGGCTCTTTTTGTGGTAGGATGGAGCCCCAGAGCCTTACAAGTAGCTTTACAGGTTTTTCTAGACAGACATATCGCTAATTCTGATCATGGTATTATGTGTTTATTGAATTAGTGAACCTTTTCTCTGATGATAAAAAATAAAAAGGTTTTCATTGAGTGGGGCTGACGGTTATAAAGCCATGCTATGATCAGTCAGGTGACTATATCTATCCATTTAATTGGGCTGAGACATCTTAAGGATTACAGTTCCATACAGTGCCAGATGGTCCTGGGTACCTTTCTTCATTAAAAAGTATATTATGTGTTCAGCCAGGTGCTCTTTGTCTAATATTAAATTTGATGGACAGTCCTGAAAGCATTCAGAGGAAAACAGGAAGAGGCACATACTTCTTAATGGCGCAGTGTGTGTGTGTGCATGCACAAACAAATGTACTGTGACCTTACTGAGCACTTTGAGCATATGTATGCATTCTTTAAACATAATATACTATTATAAAAAAGTATTGCAATCATAATGAAAATCCAAGAACTTAATATTGTAAATGGAAGAAAAGAACAGGAAATTAAGATATTTCCTTAAGAACACACCAGAAGGAATTGTCAATAAACAGGCTGGTGTCAGAAGAATACTCTCAAGAAAACCAAGGATCAAAATTCAAAAGCCATAGGCAAAAATCAGTTAGAACAAAATGGACCTAACAGTAACTTAAAATCCTTAGTGCTCACTACACATGAAATTGCTGTTTATGATGATGAAGGTGCAAAGTTTGGATGTTAGTCTGTGCGCTCCTCAATATCTTATAATGGCTGTGGGATGAAGTCACAAACTATACCCATATTATCAGTAAAGAGATTGTCACTTAAAAAAATATGGCTGCCTCCATAGAAATAATGCAGAAAATAGGATTGAAAAAGGATGAAAACTCACAAACAAACAGCATTGTTGTACAAATAATGACACAATTTTATAAAATGAGGAGAACATCAACACAAAATCAATAACATAGGAATAACTACTAAGGCTGCAAAATGTGATCATGACGCTACAGACACAAGAAACTGAAGGGTCAAGTCTGAATAGCTACAGTAGGTGTACATGATGTATGTTTATGAAGAATGGCTAATAGTAGATGGGAGCACAACTACACTGACAAAACAGAAACAGAAACATTCAGGAAAGTAAAAAGACATTATAAATTAACAGTAGATATTCCTTTTAATGATGCAAAGTATGAATGTGTTTGCAAGCCAAATATTTTATGTGAATAAGTGAAGAATGTGTGTCGGTGTAATAAAGGGTAATATTTATAAAATCAAACATTAAATATTACAACAAAACTACTGCATAGTTTATTTGGGAATGTGGATCAGAGATTCTGCTCCATAACTCCAAATTCCTGGATTCAAGCACCAGCCCAGTTTCTGTCTGTGTGGTGTTCACATGTCCTTCTCATGTCTGCATGTACCTTTTTCTCTGGTATTCTGGTCTTCCTCCAACATTCCGAACACAGGCTGGCAAATTAATTGGTAACTCCAAAGAGGCTCACACATGTCTGAGAGTGAGTGCCTCTTTAAGTGTGCTGTGATACAGTGCTGGTTCTTCTATAGGATATTATGCTGCCAAGATAGGCTTCATTGCCCCACAACCCTGACATGGACTGAAAAGGAAACTGATAGGATAACATGCACAGCTCAGAAATGCCCTGGGCATGGCTTTATACATAAATGGTCGATGAGTAATACGGTAATATCCATCAAGCAGAGGTACAGTTTTCTCCAACAGAAAAAAATGCAAACAAAATTCATTTTACATTTTTCACATTACATTTCTTGCTGTGAGATGTGTTATAGTTTAACTGGGAAACCAAATTACTGGAAAATATTTAATTTCTAACTATTTGTCGCTTTGTGTTTTACTGTTTTGATTGTATTATTTAGCAAATACTGTATATGTATTGTAGACGGAATATTTAACATAGCTGGAGTAATTTCCTTATTTTAATACACTAACCACAACAGATAAAGCATATAGAGGCACATATTTTGAATTTACATATATTTTGACAGCAGTAAGCACAATATACAACAGAAACAATTCTTCATTTTTCTTCTTTAAAGTAGAATTTCCAGTAATAGATGAACAAATGAAATGCACTGAAAAAATTAAATGAAATTCAATGAAAAAAACTGAAATGAAACGCAGTAAATCCATTTTTTTATGTCTATGAAAGGTGCATTGGAGCACTCTGCTCTAATTCACTAAGAAAGCTTGAAGGCTTTTTCCCCCCTCAGCTTAATGGCTTCTGCGGATGGTAAAAACACTGGGACAGTCAGAGTGACATTTTCAGATACAGCCTTGCTGGGAACAGCTCTAAGTAACTACAACAGACTTGATTGGAAAAAAAAATCCTCAACCCAGCATAAGACTTAAAGAAATTACTTAATAAATGGGGAATTATGTGGTTAGTAATTAGTAACTTTCTTTATTTTCAACATTGAGAAAAACAGCAATCAATACAGTGGCATATCCTTTTACACTGCATGATAATTAACTAACTGCTAGTCTCAAATAAATTGGCTTGGCCTCTGCTTTGCACCTAGTGCAGCTAGGATATGCTCCAGTTCCTGCCACCCCAATAAGCAGGTAGAGAACAGGAGTAGATTCATAGGGATTAACGCTTTCTAACACCAATTAAAATTTCCACTCTATAATGAAAAATAAATCTTCCAATATACAGTAGAATTTAATTTATAGCACTGCCTTTGTGCATATCTTGTTAGCTGCACAGCTGGCTGCATCCAACTGCCAGAATTTTCCTGAGCAAGCAGATAAAAACAGCAGAAAAAAAAAAAAACATAACAGGTACTTCATATGGAAAGACATTCAGTTGCTATGATTCTATTAAACTGTGTGTAAAAAAGACAAAATTATATCCTGGTATAAATCATTTTTAGTATTAATTTTTATTATTTGTGACTGTGTCATTTCCTGGGCAAACTCTTATGTAGCTGTGTAATGCTTTGATTTATAAAAGAAGGCAACAGTTTTCAGGAAAAGTATACTGATACGCTGACCAAAAACTACTTAAATACATACAAACTCTTTTGAGATTTCTTTTCCCAAAGCATTTGGTGCTAAAACTATGCAAAAAATACAATTCCAGTTGTACTTCCATCATCATATTGGCAAGCATTCTTCAGCATTTTTGATTATTATTGTTAGTTTTATTATTTTGTACTACTGTACATTTTTATTATCCACTCATCCATTTTCTGAAGTTTCTTATCAAGATCAAAATTGCAAAGGCTATTAAAGCACCAGTTTCAAGAATGGAAGTAAGCCCCTAGTTTGGGGTACCAGCCCAAAACATGGTAGAGATACTCACTCCGGCCCAAACTGCAGTAACAAATTAATCTAACATGCGCATGTTTGGAATGAAGCTGTGTAATTGGAGTACATGATGAAAGTCCTGCACTGGTCATAGAAAGTGAATAGCACAAAACTCAAAACCAGGGCTATGAACCACTGCGCCACATATCATTGCTGTAAATTTTACAATCTGTGTTGTAATTTTTACTGTTATATTCTACTAAATCTACTATCACAGGTAAAACGCAAAAAATTTAAATCAAAACCGGCAGGCAGTGTGGTGTAGAGTTGAGGCTTTGGATTTCAAATCCTGAGGTTGTGGGTTCAAATTCCGCTACTGACACTGTAGGACTATGAGCAGCTCACTTGACCGACTGTGCTCCAATTGGAAAACCAAAAGAAATATAACCAATTGTATCACAAATGTTGAACGGCGCCTTGGATAAAGGCATCAGCCAAATAAGTAAATATTATTTTTCATACCATAATGAAGCGAGTCTACCATGACTTATTGTGAACTTTCTCCTGTGTGTTCCAGTTTCCCTGCTTTACAGTATTTTACAGACTTTTCCAAAAGTCTTACAGTACATATTTTTCTGTCAATTATCCTATGAGAAACCTTGCTATCTCCTTTTGCTTTAATATTTGTATTTTATAAGCATATTGTAATTGTGGTCTCTAAAAAAGGTACTTTAGATAAAGTGACTGATGAACATAGATTGGTTAATTTATTTCAATGACTTGTATCATATGCATCTGTGTCTGCTGGCAGATGTTGACAACTTTTTTATATTCATATAGACAGAAATAAAAAAAAGCACAGCAAGATAACACTCTGAATTTATATTACTTTTTAAAGCTGCAACCCATTCATTATAAATCTACTTAAGACTTGGGAATCACACAGCCCACCTTTGATTAAACTTTGTGAATGAAGGGTGCCCCCATGGCATCTCTCTATACCAAGAATCATCAGCCGAAACACTGTTTTTTTTTTTCTTTCTTTTTTCAGTATGGAATTCATCTTTCCTTATTTGTTCCTGTTGCAGATCCACACGTAAGCAATTTCTTTTCTACCTATGTATTATGTTAATATTGATAACTTTCTTAAACCCACTTAATTAAATTCAACGTCTCAGAGGGCTGGAGACTCAACAGCATCACGGTGGTAGTCCATTGCAGCTCCCACTCCTAGTCTCCTCACACTCACACAGGGTCAATTTAGAATTAGCAGTTAATCTAACCTGCAAGTTTTTGCCAATGAGGGACGGCAAACTGAATTCTCCAAGGGGAAACCCACACAATCCCATATATAGGGAGAATGTCAATACTCCTCACAGACCATGACTGTATATGATATTTAAACCCAGAATGCTAGATTTGATCTGCAGGGGAGCAGTTCTAACCACAATGTTGATGTGCCACATAATATTAAAAATAGATATATTTTTCTTCTTGTGTCTGTTTCTTCTCTCTGCCTTGGGGCTTCTGTATCTGTTGTGCTTCTTACCTTGGTTTATACAAACACTTTGTTATTTAAATTATTGAGGTTTCCCTTTTACAGTTTTCTTCTTCTGTGGGTGCTGTTTGCTTTGATAGCTGTTAGGTTTGTGATCTTTTCATATGGATATTATCATTCTTATAGAACTTCAATAAAAATTTTATCACAAAAATAAGGAGAAACATAGGATGTATAAAAGCTGTTTCTTTCTCCACAAACTTGTAGAAGCATGTCGTAACTGTCATTGTAGGAAAACTGTTTTCAGACTTTAGTAACTTAAAAACACTACTCCACGCAGTAATGGGTAAAAACACACAAATAAAATTGTGTGTTCTCATGCCAAGTCCTAAAAATCTGTGATCAGGATTCAATGTCAACCACTGACCTTCTGTTAAAAAATGTTTGGTTCCTCAGAGCACTAGACTGAATCAGAGCATAAGTCATAACAATGAGCATGAGGATTTTAATGGCATTTTAAATTAAGAATTTTGTGCCAAATGAATTTGTTTCATTACAGCAGCCTGTACTGTCTACAGACTAAACAATAAAAAATACTTACGGATCAATACATCCACAAATTAAAGGCTGGTTCTCAGGCATATGAGATACTTAAAGGTATAGTTTTGAATGCTAAAAATGCCATTCCATCTGACACACTCACTACCTTAGTTACCATATGCATCTTGGTTTTCTGTACTGAAAGTCAAATGCCTTTATTTTAAATTTTATTGCTAAATATAGAGATTAAATACATATCAACTGAGACTTCACAAACATACACAGCAACAGGCAAAGAAATTAAGGCCACTGCTGCAATAAGTGGCATACTAAATGTGTGCACCTTATGGAAGCTCATCTCGACTGGGGAAGAAAGAAAAAACTGGGCCAAAACAGAACATTGTTATATTTAAAAAACTACAATACTTATTTTTTAAATGTTATTATTAGTAGTATCATCATGCATATAGGGTACAGTAAAATTAATATGTACATTTCCAACCAACATTCAAAACATAATCAATCTCTGACATCCTTATAAACAAGAATGTATTCAATAAAATACATCACTGACAGACTGCATGGCACACTATGAGGTATGAGTCCCATTATGTCCACTCTAAGATTAGAATCAGGTTACTCTATTATTATAATCAATGGAACAGAAAATTATTTCTTAGTACTTGGAATGCACAGTGCCCATAAAAAATATAAACTCCCTTGAAAATGTTAACAACTTTTTGTTATACATCACTGAACTACAGTAGATTCTGATACTGACTGACAGAAAAACACTCCTTTAATGTCATTCACTCAATCATCAAAAAAAAAACCAAAAAACTATTATTTTCTGTTTAGATGAAAAACTGAAATTTGGCAGGATAATAAATCTAGATCAGTATGTATCCACTAAGAAAGAAAATTTTGAGATATCAAAATTAAGGGGTAAATCTCAGCCCCCAAATGAAAAACTAAATAGCTCAAAGTCTCAAAAATGCCTTGATGGATTTGATTAAAATTTGGTGATGTTATAGAAAATTAGCCAACAGTTTGTTTTTTTTTGTCAACATTTATTAATATTACACTAATCACATACTCTTCACTGTCCTAAGAGCATGTGTTATGCAAATAAAGCACACCGAAGAAGTTATTGACAGGCCACATGAATAGCACTAATAACTAATAGGGTGGACAGATTACAGAAGATAGGGTGGTGTCCTGGATAGGAATAAGAGATATGACCACGTTTTGTAATGCAAAGAGAAAGTTCGGCGAAGTTCAATAATTATTAAGTGTTGTGTTTTGCTGTTCACTACCAGCACTCTTACGTGTGTCATGGCTCTCATCTTGGTTAATCGCTCTGCTCCATCGACCTCTTGACATGAAGTATTGAGCACCGTGAAGCACTCTAATACAAACAACTATCAAGCGGACACCAGTATTGTACTAAGTGCCGTGAAGCACCAACGCATAAACGATGACTGGGGGCATTGACCCGAGCAGCAAGGGAGCCGAGGGTGTATTACGAAAGAATGAAAAGTGTGATAACAGCTGCACAGCTCTTACAAACTGCTGCAATGGAAGGTGGAATGACCGATGTGATAACAGTTGCGCTGCAGTTCAAAAGTGCTACACAGGGCTCAGAAAAATGGAGTACAGCTGGCAGACACCCAGCTTAAAGGGAACATAGCTTATTAGCCATTTCAATGTAAATGAATATACTCTCCTGTAAACCTGTAAAGTCACTAGGAAGAGCAGGAAAAAGCAGGCATTGATCTATGGCAGGAATATTTTACTCTTGAACAATTGTGCATAGCATGTTCAAGAGGAAGCAGCTCCAGCAACCTAATAACAGTATTACTACTTATTATTTGTCTGATGCCTGTATCTAAGGTGACTTGCAACATTTGAAATACTGGTCACATTTATTTTATTTTTTTCAATTGGAACAAGTGGATGGCGCTATAGCTGAGGCCCACTGTCTTCTGAAATTTCCTGGGCGAACCCGGATAACAAAGCTAGTTACAAATATAAAACACAAAACAACTTACCAAATTAAGTATTCACCCCCTTTAATATGACACACCTAAATCATCACTGGGGCAGCCAATTGGTTTTATAAGCACTGTACTTTTACTTAACTAATGTGAAATGAGCTGAAGTATTTCTATAATGCTGAAATGTACCAGCTATAGGAGCTAACACTAAAAACTGGTTCCAGACACAGACTACTTGGTAATTGGGAATATTTTCAAATAATGTCTTGGAAATGTCCATGGTTTAGATACTAACATGTAGCAGGATGAGTTCTGTGTAGTTAAAGACTGTCTCAATGTGATATCAAGCTGCAGTAAAGAAACCTTCAATTGTACTAAATTTATGCCATATAGGAGACAGTGGGCTCTGTGCTCCAGTCTAACTCAGGTTTAATTGTTCACATGCATTGTTTAATATACAGATGACACTAAGCATTTGACACTAGTCAATCCCAATTCTATCCAAAAAACTAAATCGATTTTGGTCTCTTGGTCGGTCAAAAGGTTTGATTAACAGTATGTGTCAGTATAAAGCATTGAGTGAGAACATTTGATATTGCTGTGACGGTGCAGGTCGGCTCCTTGCTCCCTCTTCGTTTTCTTTAGGGACCCTTTTGAACCCAATCACGTAACTGGATGAGCTGAGCTGATGAGGACAAAACACACCCAGCGAGGGAATGGTGAAAAGTGCAAGTGCTTTCATTATAAAAACAAACAAATTCAAATAGTGTCGAAAGTACAGTGCTCAAAAAAAATTCAAGAAATAAATAATCCATAAAATGAGTGAACAGCACAGGTTAAAATTCATAAATAGAAAAAAAAATCAGTTAAAAAATGAGGTTAAAACTGAGAGAGGAGTCTTCTTTAAAATGCTCAGTCCCCGGTGCTTCCCTTTAAAATGGATGCCTCTCCAGCTTATCCTTCTAGAAACTCGCAGCACAGAGAGATGTCTGCCAACAGACATAGACACTCATCAATCTTGGCCCGTGTCCCCAGCACCCAATCCCCGGCGTTCCACGAACAGCTACTGGACCCTGCTCCCACACCCACCACTGCCAATCTAAGTTCCACGTGGCAAAAGTGCACCATCCTCCCACTGCTGCCAGTCACAGCCTCCACCCCGGAAGAGGATCCTCCTAAGCGTAAAGATCCCTCCTGCTTCCAGTATGCTCAGCAGGAGTGATCCTCATGTCCTCTCCTGAGTGCTGGCCGTACACTGCTCCTGAGGCAATATTCCCTTCCGCCTGTTTCACTCCTAACCACCGGTTCACTACCGCTCCTACCGCTCTCTCCGTTCTTTAACCTACACACTTTTGTTCTTTTCTGTTACTCTTTCCTTCTCTTTTTCTTACACTCCCATTTATAGGCTGAGGAGCTGTTGCAGGTGTGAATGCCTGATAGCCATCCAGGGCTGATAATACAGTAAACAGACTGCCTGCATGTGCAGTTAAGGCAACGCACGGATGGCTGACAGCCTTGCATCAACCCAGAGATGGGGTGTCTTCACGGAAGATTGCTCACACCTACTCCCACTCCCCAGCATGAGCATGTTGAATATTTATTTATTAATTTAAAAAGCCACTCTTTATGAACCGCAAACCCACTATACCACAATTGCATGCTTGAGACACAGTAGAAAACTACTTTCATAACTGGTATAATTCAGGATTATATACACTGTAAAATACTGTTACTTTTTCCCTTGCTTCAACTGTGTTGTTGTTTTTGACAGCAGAAGTGCACACTCTTTTTTCTTAGGAGACAGCATTGCTTTAATGTGGGTAATGACATCCGTGCCATTTTCAACAAATGGTCAGTGCAGTGGTGGGCTGAGCTGGTAATATCACTTCAAGACAGCCCCACCGAATTAACAAGTAAATTAAAAGGGCAAGTTCAGTTACAGGATGCACTCTGGACCCCCTTGATGTTGTAGTGAAGGAGGGAAATAAAACAAAACAGTGCTATAGTGTGACAGTATATTTATGTATTCTGTAAAAAGTTTCCCCCTGGGGACTTAGTTAGCTAGCCCTACCGATCTGTCTTTCTGTCTGTCACCAAAAGCATTTTGTGCAATGTTATTATAGTGATGTTATTTTAGATGGAGGAACACTTGTCCAGGAAGCCCACATTTCTGGATTCAAAATTAAAAAAAAAAAAAGTTTGTATTTCATTTTAGTAAACTTTCGAAGCAACTCAGGCCCCTTCTTCAGGCAAGATCTTAAAAGATTACATCTTGCCTGAAGAAGGGGCTTGCGTTGCCTCGAAAGCTTGCATATTGCAATCTTTTTAGTTAGCCAATGAAAGGTGTCATTTTGCTTGACTTCTCACTACATTCATAATGGCTAACAAGGTACAACACCCTAGTACTATATTAGTAAGCGTAACTCAATTCATGTAGCTAAACTTCTGACTTTAACTTTTCATTAATGTTTAGAGCGCTTTTTTGACAAAAAGTAGTTGCTGACCTCACCTTGGATAACAGGATGGTGTCTGCAAAGTTTAATTTGAAATTGCTGTTACAGCGTCAAAGGTCATATAGTACATGTAAACAAACTTCATCTTTATATATTATATTAACTAATAAATTTCATATTATCACTCAGTGCTCTTTATAGAGATCTGTCTTAGACAAGTACAATTCAGACCACTAAGGCACATTGTGTAAATGAAACATTAAAATAAGATTATTTTTTTCTTAATAACTGTTCCATGGTGACCTCCTAACATAAGTCGTGTCGGTATGCAGCTCGGAGACTGGCTAAATGAAAATCTTGTTTACATTGTTTAAAATACTCAAAATGTTCTGAAAGCCAATTTTCTTTCTCCTTCTATGCATAATCAATCAATTAATTTCAGGTCTCTACCACACATTTCACTGAGAGTACAATAACAAACCATTAGACAGAGTAAGCACATCATTTATTAAAGTTTAAATTACATCTTGCAGGGTTTCTCAATATCTATTTGCTGTATGATTGTTTTATGATGGATTCATCACCCCTCTACTCTTCTATATATCACTTAATTTAAAGCTACATGTTAGTAAACTAATTAATCAAATTCGAAAAGTATTACCTTAAAATATGAAATAAACCAGCAGTATTTTATTCCACTTGACTGATGTGTTTCTCTTTACCTGTTGATCCATTTCTTTTGCACATCCATCCAACACCAGTTCAATAATATAAAAAAAAAAAATTGGCAGGAGAGTGACATGTTGTCATTTAGAAATATTGCACATTTTAAAGTAATGATTCATAAAACAAGTGAAAGAGCACAACCCTTTCACAGGCAGTGAAAAAAGAACATTTCCCTGTATATGCAGTCCCTCTGAACATGCCTGAGAAAGATTAATGATCTTCTATAGTATCATATTAAGTATTAGTTTAAAAGGAATAATAATATTCAAATGGCATTTTAACTAAATTCATAATCATTTATCCATCCATCTTAAAAGAGGATGTGGATGGAAAGAAGGTTAAAATATATTAGTATATAATTATTATATTATATAATACTAGCAAAATACCCACGCTTCGCAGCGGAGAAGAAGTGTGTTAAAGAAGTTATGAAAATGAAAAGGAAACATTTTAAAAATAACGTAACATTTGCTTTCTATTTGTTTGCATAAGCACAGTCCTTCACCAGCAATTATTTAATATTAGCTCAGACCCGGCACTTAAAAGTTTCCGTCGCACTTTTGCTGAGTTCGTGCCAAACACTATTCTATCCCTGACCATCTCATTTTCGTTTGCATAAGCACAGTCCTTCACCAGCAATTTTAACTTAGTTACAAAGTGATCTTCGTCGTAGGCATGACAAACGCCAGCGTGTCTATAAATTTAATTTAAACTTACGGTTTGCACCGTGCTTTGTTTCCGCAGTAGCTGCACTTATGAATATGCTTGTATGCGTCACTCACTTCATATTCTTTAGCTGCCTTCTCAATTGCATAATGTGTTTTTTGTTCAGCGCTCTTTGGAGCTCTTCCTTGTTCTCTACGTACTGCGTTCACAGTCAGTTCACGTGAGCCGCTCTCTTGTGTGATCTTGCGATGTCCACAGCTTTATTTAATGTTAGCTCAGACCCGGCACTTAAAAGTTTCTCTCGCACTTTCGCTGAGTTTGTGCCAAACACTAGACCATCTCATCTTCATTTGCATAAGCACAGTCCTTCACCTGCGAATATTTACCTTATATGGGAAGGCACTCAATTATGTGGGAGGCGTGATGATGCAGGACGCAACTCCACCTCACATGGCGACCGAGCTGTAGGCTATGGCCGTATATATGGACGAAAGTAGGTTCCAGTTATGACCGTTTCGAAATGAAAACTGCCTAACTTTTGTAAGTAAGCTGTAAGGAATGAGCCTGCCAAATTTCAGCCTTCCACCTACACGGGAAGTTGGAGAATTAGTGATGAGTCAGTCAGTGAGTGAGTGAGTCAGTCAGTGAGGGCTTTGCCTTTTATCAGTATAGATAATAATTGCTCAAATTAACTTTAATGTTATGCAAAAATCAGGTTAAACTGATTTTTGACAATTATAATGTTGAATATAAAATAATATAAGGTGAAAGAGCCTTTAAAAGTCATATTTTGTCATATTACAAATCGCTTTCCTCCATTTGATTTAAATGTAGCTCGGTTAATAAAACACAGAACAAATATATACTGCTCACATTCACAGTCCCAAGCCTCTTTAAAAGGTAGTGTTCCAATTGTGTACATCTGTCTACATACTTGCTTAGTATCTCTGAGGCTGTAGCAAGGACTGGCACGCTACGCTTGTGGTTTACACTTTAATGTCGTAGTCATTAGACCTGACCACTTGCCAAGATAGCTGATTACTTTGCATTTGCTTCCACTATCCCAGTACACTTTGTGCCTCTCAGTAGCACAGCAAATTAAATCTAACCTTAAAGATTCAATTGCTGTAAAAAACAAAAAATAAATAATAAAAAAACATTATTTCCATTTCAAAAAACAGATCCTGTCAGTCGGAAAGAAAAACATAAAAGTTAATAAAAATAACTTGTTGGAATAAGGCTATTTTAAGATTTAATTTTTGAAATGGCAAACCAAATTGGAAATTTGTTTAATAAATTGGATAATTCCGAAATTTCTAAACATATTAATACATTTAGGACTCAACTGGTTATGTTTAAGATTCAAGCACTAATGTGCAAATTAATAACTGAACCAATTCTTTTGAGATTGTATTTTAAAATGTGAAACATGAAAGTTTAGTATTTTGACTTTAGGAGTAACAATTGAGCCTCCAGTGTAAGGTACAATACAGCGCATATGAGCACAAGTTACTACCTTATGACACACTGGGGTACAATCGAATCTTTAGAGAGATCTTGATTTTAGCACTACAGTATATTACGTTAATAAGAAATTAAATGAAAGACACATCTCCTAAACAGTGCCTAGGAAAGGGCATCTATTAATACTCAGTATCCAATCAAAAATAACACTTGTGAGTGAAGCTACTGAGAGGCCAGAAACCATGACGAAAGTTCATTCTAAAATATTTGCAGAAACACTGCTCAGATAGATAAAAGCACTTGTTACAGTATACTTTCAACAGAATGCTCATTAGTCTTTTTTCTTTTATCTTTCCTTCAGATTCACAATGTGAGTATTGTCCCTTCAAGTTTTTATCTGGAAAATATGAAAAGTAACTTTAATGGTACACATGCAAAGTAACTGATGAAGTAATGATATCCTTAAATTACAGCTATTAGAAACACGACATTGGCAAACAGCAAATTTCACAAGGATCAAGGTTTGTGCTGACATATTTCTAAATCTTTTTCTAAAATATTAAGCATATCATTTTACTAGTAAAAATGTAGGCAGGAATCTAGTGACATTCAAAAATTTTTTAAAGGTTTGATCTTTTTGCAAGGCGCAATATATTAAATTACCAAAACATTCAGTGTGTATACTTTTGGCCTTCTCCACACCCTAATGAAATTGTCTTCAGCTAACGCCCAAAGCCCTCTTTTAAATACATTACCTATATTAGCAAGCAGCTTCCAGAGTGTAAATATAATACAGGAGACATCTTTTATATTCAGTATAATATACTGCATTTAGATGTACTGTATATTATATAATACTATCTGTTATTCTACATGCAAAATGCTCAATGGGACATTAAAATTGGACTCTTTAACATAACACAGAACACCCAAGCACACAACTTAATATTAATAAAATTTCTTTTAATCATATTCAGTAAAGAAAGAAAATGAGTGAAGACTGACATTTGATGATCACAGGTATTAAATGAATAGTTCTCTACATCAGAGAATTTAAAAAATTGTTTTGAAATAGCTGTCCAAAGCCTCAGTATAGGTGGAGTGCAGTCCTTAATGAAAAACGGAATCACAGCCTTTTGACGTAAAGAAGAGAAACTTACTATAGCTAAAATTAATTTTAACTTATTCATTCACATTGGATATATATATAAACTAACTGTACCCTGATCTACTGCACAAGGACGGTTACAAAATTTACACTCTAGTTTATGTTTAATGGAATGAAGGTGACAATTTGTTTTGGTCCCCTATTTCTGGCCATTGTAACATAACATAATGCTCAGGGTCTTGGGGAGGTTAAAGTCAAAAATAAAATAAGCAACTGTTAGTGACCCTTCACAATTTAACTGGAGCACACCAAGAGCATGTGGCTTGTAACATTATCATATCTGCATAACCAGTAAGAAGATTAAGCATATACACTGATAAATATACATATTCCTTATAGTATATGCATTGATGGACAGCATGGTGGTACAGTGATAGGGATGCTGCCTCAAAACAATTAGTGTGGGGAAGCGAGTATGGAGTTTTTGGCAGTGCACAAGTTTCTAAATAAAGATGGTGCAGTTCAGGCACTGGGGATGTGGGTGCTGCTGTGGAGCTGGGTGGCTGCATGGTGTTTGGTGTGGAGGCTAGCCAATTGCTTGATTAGCAGTTCATAATTAGAACAACAGACCCACAGTAAAGACCCTTTATAAATAAAATTTATTATTATTATTATTATTAGTCTAGCAAGGACAGATATAGGTACAAAAAAAAAATAGAGAGAAGCACCCAAGTTTGTGTTTATTAACTGATTTCTGAGAGTAATCCCAGTCTATTAAATGCCTTGTTGTTTTTTTTTTTTCTTTCGTCCCCCTAAGGGCAATCTGGTTTTCCTCCAACATTAAAAAAATTGTCATGTTAGGCTGATTGACAACTTGAGATTTATTTGACCCAAGTAATGTGTGTACCTGTGAGTATGCACTGAAATGGACTCATAAACTTCATTATGAATGGTCTTTGCCTTACACCCAGTGCTCAATGATATCCCCCCGATTTCCTCAACACTAAACGTAAGTTCTATCTGCTCTATCCGTTGAGGGCACGTTTATATATTGTGTGCCCTGTAACATGTACAGTTCAGGTTTTCCGGCTGACAGTGTTGACAGCTTCACCTGCCAAAAGTGTTTAGTTAATTTACAGTTGGTTGGGAAAATACGCGAATTAGATGACCGCGTTAGGAACCTGATAGCAATTAGGCAAACCGAAAATTGGATCGACTTCTGATTCGGATTCAGTCTCTCCAGGTTCCACTGTAGTCAGTGCATGGCCGAAGTCAGCAGCACCAATTCAGCCACAGAGCGAGTGGGTAACAGTAAGATGAGGTCTAAGAAGCCAAAATTTAGTCCCCCAGCACCCAGGTCACCAATTCAGACCCAGAACAGATTCTCAGCACTCCGCAGCACACCTGTGAAAACTGAGAATAAGAAAGTGCTCATAATTGGTGATTCCATAGTGCGGAATGTTAGAATTCCAAACTAAGTTAAACCAGCAGTTAATGTTGAATGCCTCGCAGTGGCCAAGATTTCTGGCATAGAGGCCGCATTGGACCGTGTCGCTGACGATGAAGTATCTACCTTATTGCTGCATGTCGACACTAATGAGATTTATTTACAGCAATCTGAGGTATTAAAGAGGAACTTCATCTCTCTATGCACCAAAGCTAAAAGAAAATGTCGGAATTTAGTTGTATCTGGCTCCTTACCAAGATTATATAGAGGGGATGTGATTTATAGCAGATTGCATTCCCTTCACTGCTGGCTAGAAACCTGGTGTGCAAATAAAAGCATAGCATTTATGAACAATTGGGATGATTTTTGGGAAAGGCCTGGATTTTTCAAAACAGATGGTCTTCATCCTAAATGGAGGGGATCTTATGTATTATCCCGAAATATGGCAGCAAAACTGCCTTGATTGACTGATCAGAGCACCATCCAGGCTGCAGTCATGTGATCTTAAATCACAGGCTATTGTTTATCCCACCTGTTACTATCCTGAAGCCGTTACCCAAAATCCCTGTTGTGGGGCATCCAGCAAATTTAGTCTCGATACAAACCTTAAATTAATTGATAACCAAAAAATAAGGTGTATAATTAGACCAAGGGATAAAAGCAGACCCTCCACCAGGGGCGCCTGCAATAGAAATTTACTTTAAATTTAAACAAAAAATATATCACCAGTTCAGAAAGAAGCATGCAGTTTTAAATGTTGCTTATTGAACATTCGCTCTCTTGGCAATGAAGCTGTTTTGGTAAATGATACTATATTAAGTACAAAATCTGATCTGTGTCTTCTCACTGAAACCTGGCTTAGTAAATGTGACACTGTCCCCCTAGCTGAGGCGTCACCAGATGGACACTCGTTCCTTCATAAGTCTAGAGATTCTGGTCGAGCAGGAGGACTTGGAATAATTAATTGTAACAAAATGCAAATCATGTCTAAAAATCTAGGCAACTTTACATCCTTTGAGGCATTCATTTTAAATTTTAAAACAGATTTCAACACAATTACAGTGCTAGTCTACAGACCACCAGGGCCATATTCATTGTGCATGACTGAATTTAGCAACCTTCTATCTGATTTGGCTATAAATTATGATCACGTAGTACTGATGGGGGATTTTAATGTACACGTTGATGTGGAAACTGAAACTTTTAGCAAATGTTTTACTTATTTGTTAAATTCAGTAGGATTTTGTCAGATTGTCAAAGGTCTAACTCATGATCATAACCACACATTAGATTTAATTATAACTTACAAAGTTGAAATTCAAAATTTAAATATTACTCCATTAAATGAAGTTATTTCCGATCACTACTTAATTACATTTGATTTAGTTCTGCCCTTGCCAATGCACTCACAGATTAAAACAAAGACAGTGCGACATCTAGATTGTAATTCTGCTTCCAAATTTGTAGATACTTTGATTAAGTTGAGTTTAATTGTGGAAAACAATTTAGATCAACTAACATCACATTATAATGTGACCTTGAGAGATGCTCTGGACACAATGGCTCCCCTTAAAACAAAAGTGATTAAAGCACATAGAAACTCTCCCTGGTTTAATGAAAACACTCGAGCTCTTAAATTAGAGTGTTGAAAACTGAAAACTGGAGCGCAGATGGAGAACAACAAAGCTACATGTCTTTCAAATTGCATGGGCAGAGAGTGTTAAAAAATAGCTCTCTTTAAAGCTCACTCAGAATACTATTCTACTATTCTACATTAATAGATAGCAATAATAAAAATCCTCGGGTACTGTTTAGAACAGTGGCTAAATTAACAAATGGGAACTCAGATCTACAGTGCAAAATACCAACAGATATTAGCAGTACAGACTTTATGAACTTCTTCAATGAGAAAATTAAAAACATAAGATCCCAGATCACAGCATCACAGTACAAACCGCATACTAGCTTAGCAGACCGTGCCTCACATTGCATTCAGCACTTCAGTAATTTTAATCCTGTAACTGAGCAGGAAGTCTTATCTTTAATTTTTAAAATGAAGCCCACTACTTGTTCCCTAGATCCAGTGCCAACAAAACTAGTAAAAAGTGCCATGGATGTTCTTGCAGCGCCTATTCTAAACATTATCAATAGTTCATTATTGCATGGCACAGTACCTGATGCACTAAAAGTGTCAGTCATTAAACCATTACTTAAAAAGTCAGACCTAGACCCACACATACTAAATAATTATAGGCCTATTTCAAATTTACCCTTTCTCTCTAAAATACTAGAAAAAGTAGTCGCCAATCAGCTTCAGTCACACCTTATGCATTGCAATTTATTTGAGAAATTCCAGCCTGGTTTCCGCACTGGTCATAGTACAGAAACAGCACTAACGCAGGTTGTAAACGACATTCTGACATCCTCTGATGAAGGAAACTCCACTGTAATTATGTTGTTAGACTTAAGTGCAGCATTTGACACCATTGACCATTCTATTTTACTGCACAGGCTAGAAAATGATGTTGGGCTTACAGGCACTGTGCTCGCTTGATTTAGTTCTTGTTTATCAAATCAATTCCAATATGTACAGAAATGTGCTGACAGCACTCCATCATTATACACAGAAGCTCAATATGGTGTCTCGCAGGGCTCAGTAATGGGTCCTTTACTGTTTTCACTTTACATGCTTCCACTGGGATCTATCATTAGGAAACATAATGTTAATTGTCACTCATATGCAGATGACACCCAGTTATACCTTTCATTTAGATCAAATGAAATTTCTCCAATGTTGTCTTTAATTAGTTGTGTTAGTAAATTAAAGGAGTGGATGAATGAGAACTACTTGTCTTTAAATACAGATAAAACAGAGATGTTCATTGTTGGAGGGAATGACACTGATCACAACAATATTTTGTCATCATTTAACTCAGTTGGAATCCCCATTAATTTCACTGAATCAGCCCACAATCTAGGAGTTATCTTTGACTCTAGCATGTCATTTAAAGCGCATATTACAAAGTTGTCCAAATCTTGTTTCTTCCATCTTAAAAATGTTAGGAAATTAAGGTGCTTTCTAAATAAACAGGATTGTGAGAAATTAATTCATGCATTTATTTCTAGTAGGATTGACTACTGCAATGCGGGGTTCACTGGATGTTCAAACTGTTCTTTATACAGCCTCCAGTTAATCCAAAATGCTGCTGCAAGAATTATTACAAGAACAAGAAAATACGAACACATAACTCCAGTTCTTAAATCCTTACACTGGCTCCCCGTCAAGTTTAGGGCAGATGTCAAAAACCTCCTTTTAACATATAAAGCATTAAATGGCCAAGGTCCGGGTTACTCGTCTGAGAGCACACATTAAGATCTCAAGATGCTGGTCTGCTTATGATTCCAAGGATTAATAAAATAACTGTGGGAGGTCGAGCTTTTAATTACAGGGCCCCTAAACTGTGGAATGGTCTGCCTGCTACTATAAGAGATGCTCCTTCGGTCTCAGCTTTTAAATCCCGGCTGAAGACTCACTACTTCAATTTAGCATATCCTGACTAGAGCTGCTGATTAACTGTACAGACTGCATCTCTGTTGTTAGTCATTAGCACTAAAACATAAGTAACATGATAATTATAATTTGTTATTAACCCTCACCTATTCTGTTTCTCTTCTCAGTACTCAAATGTGGCACTTGTTGCCACGGCCCACCTGCCAAGTTGTTTTGCCTGCCTAAGGTAAAGTCATCCCAGATGGAGGATCGCAGGAATTGTGGGAAAGTGGGGTCCTTTCATCTTATTGGCTGGCCCAGCGCTGTTTCAGCCATGGAATGACCAAATGGGGGAGGCAGCTTGATGGATGAGGTCTCCAGGACTCTAAACAAATCCAAATCATATTATGTGATATCATATCATCTACTGTTATATTCTGCTACGTACTTCTAAAATTTTTATTTGTATACTGTATTGAGGATTTGTTCTGTTCTGTGTATTGTATTGTATCCCTTCTATTTGACACCCACTGCACGCCCAACCTACCTGGAAAGGGGTCTCTCTTTGAACTGCCTTTCCCAAGGTTTCTTCCATTTTTTCCCTACTGGAGTTTTTTTGGGAGTTTTTCCTTGTCTTCTTGGGGGGCTGTCAAGAGGCAGGGCCTGTTAAAGCCCATTGCGGCACTTCTTGTGTGATTTTGGGCTATACAAAAATAAATTGTATTGTATTCTAAAACTTAATTAAACATGTTCAGTGAGTGTAGTTGAAAACTTTTTGCAACACTATACATCACAGAAAAACACCAGGAAAATGATATGTCCCACTTGCTACTGCCATGCTTCAGAATTGTTCTCTACTTGCATACTTGACCCTCCAAAATCACATTATATGTTGATGTACATTTTAAACAACAGGATTCTGGTGGCAGAGAAGGAAGCAATAATGGACATTCATAGGTAGTTATAATGTATACAAAGATAATGCTTTAATAAACCCATGTTAGTTATTGGGCTTTAAATAATTGCAGTTTCTGAGAATGGCCAAAATGAGCTCAGTAATGCCACCACCAATAGTCAATCCAGTCACTCATTTGAGAGGGCCAACAGATTTTTTTTAAAGAAAATCTGGAACAATTAACATTTAAGAGATGTGTTAACACCACTTTGACACTTTCAAAATATTTTAAAAAGTTTTCTTAGATTCCATGAAACATAACCACTGATCACAAAACAATGCAGTTGTGTTCAGATTTGCTCTCCTATTTTGAGGCTGAAAGGTGAAAGTTTTTTTGTCATGGATTATTATTACATATGAAATATGGATCTATCACTTTGAAGTTTAGTCCAAAATATGTTTAATAACATTGCACAACTAAAGATCAACTTAAATCTGACAAATTAGCAGGGAAAGTCATGGCCACTGTTGTTTTTGGTGTGGAAGGAGTGATTTTGGTACACTTTATGTCACATGGTCGTTTTGTTAAATCAGAAATGTACATTCATTTTTGTTAAAATCATCTGTCACACAATAATGTACAAACGTACACAAGTCTGGAAACACTGGAAGCAATCACAAAACTCTAGTAGACTTGTTTTTCTATCCATCCAGTAGTCCTGAACTTCCTCCCTCATGCTGGTAAAAAGTTTGGAAGTGATGACAAGGTTATTGAAGAAAGGGTTGAGGATGCATGATTCAGACTGGTACAATGGAATACAGGCTATTGACATGAATGGAAATTCTGCAGAAAAATGAAGAGTGCCAGCAATATACCTAGTAATCCTGTATGTTCAAGCAATCCTATAATATTTTTTTCAGCAATGAAAGAGTTATGTGCCAAAACGTTTTGGTTCCTTTTAATACTTCAGTACCCTGAAGTTATTTTGTGATGACTAAAGAGGATGCAAATTGATTGCAGTGGAATGGATGTGAAAATATTTTTACAGTCATCCATCTTATTGAGCTAGGAGCTACAGTGGTGGAATGAACAGGGTCACACACCTGGATGTTTCTTTTCAAATCCCAGTAAACAAATACTTTACTTTTTTCAAAATGTAATTCTTTCATTCAGGTGTTTTCATGGATTCCATGAAACATAAGCATCAATCACAAAACTATGCAGAAAGAAATGTGTTCACACCATTGTGACGTATAAACTTCCATCACACATTGAAGCAATCAGCGATCACCACTTCAACACTTATAAATAATTGAATACCATGCCTAATTTAGTGTACTATTTATGATTCAGATCAGGACATAACTCCAGAATAATGTAAAGCAAATAAAACAGATTCTTGGATCAAATAGTACATATCTTAAAAGCTTATCTTACCAGTATTTTTCAACTCCTGGGAAAACCACACAAAGTAAAGTATAGCACTCACACAAGAAGGAGGTAATAGCAAGTCAATGCATATTTACATTTACGACCAAATTATAGCTGATTACCACGCAAATCTGGGTAGAGGCAAACAACTCCACTCATAAAACATTATCACTTGCAACCAAAACTTCATTAGCAAATGCAAAAGTGAACATTTCCCGTCTTATTGGCATTTGCCTTAACAATAAACAAAATCCAAGGACATTTTTTCAAAGGAGCTGGGATACTTCAAAATTCTGTTTTATCCAGAAATAGATACTCAGCTGCAGAACTACTTTAAAGGTGTTAAGTCCACTTGGTATCTACTTAAGTCATGCTCAAATTCACAAACTCTTGTCTATCAAAGTCATCTAGTGTAGGAAAAACAACAGTTGCAGAAAACCACAGTGTGCTTTATTGCAAACTAGGATGCAGATTTATAATACAGTTTATAAATTAACGATGCACACATTACATTTACATTTTTCATATATTCGGTTAAACAACATGTTAACTTAGGTGTTATCACAAAGCTGAAAATAAAACATATTTTCTGATGTGCACCATTCCTAAACTTCCTTTACTTAAGACTAAACAGTAGCATTTTCACACAGAGAAATTTGCAACTAGCTTATTTTAGCTGAGTTTTTTTTTTGTTAACTTATATAATGTCAATAGTTAGTCCAGCAAATTCCAGAGTGATGCTGCTCTTTGTGCATAAGCCTAGGTACTGACCCCTAATTAACCTCCCTGCTTACAATACTGTGTCAGGAATTTTTCTCCATCATTTGCAGATTTTCAAATGCTTACAGACACTGCTGGCATCAAAGCCAATCTACATTTAAACATTTACATTATTCATTTACAGAAGAATAATGCACAAAATAAAGGAAAATCCTGAAAAGGCTTGTAGTGCCAAACAAACTCTTGATGAGTAAACAGTTTGATGCATCAAAAATATTCTCTCACTACTTAACAGCCTATTTTATATCATTAATAACAGGAATCATGACAAAATGTAAACTGCTTTATTTCAAGTGAAAATTTCTAATAAAACCACGCTAATATACTGTTCAATAGGTCAATTGGGAGGTAGTCAATAGAGCACAAAAAAAATTCAAGTTTTTAGTTGCATAAAACCATCCAGGTAGCATTAGACTTAAGGCTGGAAATAAGCCTAGGCAGTGAAGCGGTCCATCATAAGCTCCACTCACAGGCACATACAGTCACATAGGATGAGCTTAGAGTTGCCAATTAAAGATGGTTTAATTAAAGAATAAGCACAAACACAAAATTGTGCATTATTGTGGGCTTTTGATTATAAGTATTTTTTATTGATTATTATAAAAATTGCATTATAATGAAAGAACTACAACAAAGCAATCAAACAATGAAACATCTAAATCAAAACAGTGGCAAAATCCAAAAACAAAAAGGCATTCCACAGATTAGCAGAGATTCAGCACACCCACTTAATTAAAGTCAACGTTTAAAACTTCTGTAGGATTTGCTAGGTGTGCATTAAGAGTTCATTGTAGCAGGAATTTGACTTTTAAGTAAAACAGGTCATTTTTTTCCCACTGTGTTTATGGTAAATGGTTATCTTCCATCTAAACATGACAAGGTGACATGTCATCAATGCAGTGTAATTCACAATAGTAAGCGATTCATTAATACGGTGAAATATCTTTGGGTATTACTCTGAATAGAGGTGTGAGAGGGTTAGGAATAATTCTGAAGCCAAAAATATCTAAAAGAAAACCAAAACAATATATTCCAATAATGTCTTAGGTGTTGGCATTAACTAAAAATGTGTCCCAATAAATCAGGTGTCTGACAACAACATTCATAATTAGATTCTTCTTCTGAGTACATTTGGAATGGTCTGAGTCAAGATAAATGTGTATGAGAGACAACTGTATCTTTATTTAAAATCAAGGATGGATAAGGCAAATTAATCCCAAGATTAACTAAATGATGGCATTTAATTTAGCACGAATAACCTGAACCAAATACTTATACTTCCCACTGCTCCTATTCAGGTCTTTGCAATGATTACAAGAAATTTTGGCCCATTCTGGCTTGATGAGCAATGTCATTTCATCGATACTTCTGAGATGTCTTGTGCAATACTTCTAAAAAACTAAGATGGGCCTCTAACTAGGCCATTGTAAATCACAGTACTAGTGAGGTACTTATGTTGGTAGGTACACAGTGCTTTGCTTGTTTATATGGGGAAGAGGTGGTAGCAGTATGTATGTTGGGAAGAAGGCAAGTGAAAGGAGGCATTAAACATTGTGACCCAGTATTCATGTGGATGTTACTTTGAAATGTAGCACCTACTTAAATATTGTTGCAGACCATGTACACCCCTTCATGGTAACGGTATTCTTTTTAACACACTGCAAAAACTTTTCAAGAGAAGTTGGAAGAACATGGAAAAGAGTTCAAGGTGTTGACTTGGCATCCAAATTCACCAGATGTCAGTCTGATTGAGCATTTGTGGGATGTACTGGAAAAATAAGTCCAATCCATGGAGGCCCCACCTTGGAAGTTACAGGTCTTAAAAGATCTGCTGCAAACATCTTGGTGCCAGATACCACAAAACACCTTCACAGGTCTTATGGAGTTCATGTCTTGACAAATTAGAGGTGTTTTAGCAGCATGAGGGGGTGGTTTCAATGTTGTGACTGATTGGTATGTGTATGTATATATCTTTTTTATAAAAGTCTATGCGTGGAAGTGTGTGTATCTGTCAGTCCGGCCTGGAAGTTGGAGGTGGAGTTGGGGTAAAGTCTCCACCTCCAAGAATACACAAGTGAGGCCAGCACATCGGCAAAACGAAACCTCCTAGGAGAGAGATGCCCAGAGTAGTCCCTTTCAATTACCTGATATCTCTACATTTCATTTTTGTTCTGACGATTTCAATAGTTTCTGGGACCCCGTGCTTTTTACAGCATAGGCTTACAGAACTAATTATATATTGTAATAAGGACGCTATATAGCGCCCAACCCGGCACAGAGGCACGTACAAAATACATACAGGCTTTTATTATTCTTCAGCCGTGGGACACGTCTTCCCCGTGTCACACAGCCCAACACAGTCCCAATACAAAGCACAAGCAACACCACCAAAACATTCTCTTTCCACCACCCCTTCTCACCAAGCTTAGTCCTCCTCCTCCTGACTCTGGCTCTGAATGATGGGAGGCGGCCCTTTTTATAGCCACCCAGATGTGCTCCAGGTGTCTTCCAGTAACCTTCCGCCGACAGGCCCCTGTGTGGCGGAAGCACCAGCTGTGTACCCGGAAGCACTCCGGATGTCCCTGATCCTCTCCCCCCCCAGCACTTCTGGGTGTGGCGGAAGTGCTGAGGTCCAGGGCTCTCTAGGCATTGGGGCACCCCCTGGCGGTGACCACAGGCCCCAACAGGGTTGAGCTTCCAAGCTCTCTACCCCAAAGCAACCAGGGTGGTCGTCCCCTCATTGTCTGGAGGAGGTGCAAGCCCTCCTCCAGTCCTCCTGGGCATCCCAGGCACTCGCCACTATATATATTAGGGTGGTCCAGATCTAATTATGAATGGCAGAAGTCAGGAAACAACACAGGACAAAGTGTTTGTCATTTGCAGTGACCATTTACTCACGCACACCACCCAATTTGGAATCACCAGTTAGGCCGGAGTTATACTTCACGCGACGCGACGCATGCCGCAGAGGACGCTCCTCCTACGCAAGCGTTGTAGTGTTTATACTTGTGCGCGTACTTTACGTAAATCTGGAGGAATCCATCAGGTGGCAGTGCGAGATATTATCACGGTGAGAACATGTTCGGCTTCTCTGTGTTGTGAATTGCCTAAAACACCTATTGAATTCTGATAACACCTTACCGCAATATCTCTGAAAAGGATGTTTATTGATTAAATCCATAAATCCAGAGATGTGTCCATTCCAGCAAGCATTGGGCACGACTGAGAAACAATCCCTGGACAAGGTCTCCGCTCATCGCAAGGTGAATACAAGCACTCGCATACACTAGCGTCATTTTAGCGGCACCAAATCCCCAAATCTGCATATCTTTGGAAGGAAACTGGAGCACAGTGTGGAATACAAGCAGGAAATACCAGCAACATAACTCCCTGCGAGACAGCAGTGCTATCGCTCCGCCACCGTGTCACCCCCATGTGTGTAATTATTCCCCCCATGTGTGTAATTATTAACAGTATTCATTATTTAAACAAAATTATATGTAAAATGTAACATACACACTTTAATGCATTTAATCATGAAAGTGATATCAAGTACAAATCTAAAGATTCTAAATGTGCAGAGAGTTGAAATATCATACATTTAATTTTTCTGTGTGGTGATATATTGCTGCTTGCCGCAGCTGTCAGGACCAAGAAGCTTGCAGCGTTTAAAAACTGGGATGACGTTTACAACCGTTTGCTTTAATGATAAAGTAAACTACGAGGTTAAAGTGGGCAATTTGAGATTAAAGCCGAAATTTCCCCTTTAATCACAAAATGCACGTTTTCACCGTGTCCTTTATTTTTTTCTCAGTGGCTCAAATACAGCGATATACATTATGTTGCTGTTGTTAAGTTGCAAAAAAAAAAAAAAAAAAAAAAAAAAAAAAAAAAAA
>JANRMT010062791.1:58866146-58917692 GCA_026402145.1 Polypterus bichir lapradei | reverse complement strand
ACTTTCCTTTCTTTACACCTTTTTTTCCTTTTATCCCAAACCAAAGCCTTTCTCTCTTAACACTGCAGAGGACACAAAACTAATTTTCTTTAATTGCTGGTAAGGCACATTACCAGAGGCAGAAATTTGGACTTTCACATAGAAAATGTAATTTCTATACCACAGCCGTCGTGTAGCGCCTTTCAAAAGGGATCTACTACCGAGAGATGATCCATATACATTTTAGCTGCTGTTAGTACTACTTACCTGTTCTGTTATACCGTCTTTAAAATGTAGTTTACCCGCAACCACTCCAGTAGTGCTCAATGTACCTTTACTTCTTAAAACGTTAATGTTTTACTGTTTAATAACTTATAGACTACATTTTATTATTTTTCCCTTGCACTCAGTGATCAAAGCTATACACACACATATAGACACATACATACAAACATACACACAGGTATATATATATATGTGTATATATATATGTATGTGTATACACACACACACACACACACACACACACACACACATACATACATACATACACAGACACACACATATATATAATTTGTGTGTGTGTATGTATGTATGTGTGTGTGTATATATGATGTAGATAGGTATGCATATTATATATGTGTATATGTAGATATGTATATAGATATGTATATATGTATATAGATATGAAGATATGTATGTGTATGTATGTATATATATATGTAGACTCAAACCCATTATGACAGCAGCAATCCAAGCTGTGAGAAAACAGTAAAAAGGAGGCATGTCAGACGTCGTGGTACATTTTCTGATGCAGCTAGACGAAAACAACTTTGTGACGCTGCCGCCAAATACACAAAACAATTACTTTGACAATCATGTTACATTATTTTTTAAAATGTTTCCTTTTCTTTTTCTTTCCTTCTTTAACACACTACTTCTCCGCTGCGAAGCGCGGGTATTTTGCTATATATATATATATACAGGTCCTTCTCAAAAAATTAGCATATTGTGATAAAGTTAATTATTTTCTGTAATGTACTGATAAACATTAGACTTTCATATATTTTAGATTCATTACACACAACTGAAGTAGTTCAAGCCTTTTATTGTTTAAATATTGATGATTTTGGCATACAGCTCATGAAAACCCAAAATTCCTATCTCAAAAAATTAGCATATTTCATCCGACCAATAAAAGAAAAGTGTTTTTAATACAAAAAAAAGTCAACCTTCAAATAATTATGTTCAGTTATGCACTCAATACTTGGTTGGGAATTTTTGCAGAAATGACTGCTTCAATGCGGTGTGGCATGGAGGCAATCAGCCTGTGGCACTGCTGAGGTGTTATGGAGGCCCAGGATGCTTCGATAGCGGCCTTAAGCTCATCCAGAGTGTTGGGTCTTGTGTCTCTCAACTTTCTCTTCACAATATCCCACAGATTCTCTATGGGGTTCAGGTCAGGAGAGTTGGCAGGCCAATTGAGCACAGTAATACCATGGTCAGTAAACCATTTACCAGTGGTTTTGGAACTGTGAGCAGGTGCCAGGTCGTGCTGAAAAATGAAATCTTCATCTCCATAAAGCTTTTCAGCAGATGGAAGCATGAAGTGCTCCAAAATCTCCTGATAGCTAGCTGCATTGACCCTGCCCTTGATAAAACACAGTGGACCAACACCAGCAGCTGACATGGCACCCCAGACCATCACTGACTGTGGGTACTTGACACTGGACTTCAGGCATTTTGGCATTTCCCTCTCCCCAGTCGTCCTCCAGACTCTGGCACTTTGATTTCCGAATGACATGCAAAATGTGCTTTCATCCGAAAAAAGTACTTTGGACCACTGAGCAACAGTCCAGTGCTGCTTCTCTGTAGCCCAGGTCAGGCGCTTCTGCCGCTGTTTCTGGTTCAAAAGTGGCTTGACCTGGGGAATGCGGCACCTGTAGCCCATTTCCTGCACACGCCTGTACACGGTGGCTCTGGATGTTTCTACTCCAGACTCAGTCCACTGCTTCCGCAGGTCCGCCAAGGTCTGGAATCGGTCCTTCTCCACAATCTTCCTCAGGGTCCGGTCACCTCTTCTCGTTGTGCAGCGTTTTCTGCCACACTTTTTCCTTCCCACAGACTTCCCACTGAGGTGCCTTGATACAGCACTCTGGGAACAGCCTATTCGTTCAGAAATTTCTTTCTGTGTCTTACCCTCTTGCTTGAGGGTGTCAATGATGGCCTTCTGGACAGCAGTCAGGTCGGCAGTCTTACCCATGATTGCGGTTTTGAGTAATGAACCAGGCTGGGAGTTTTTAAAAGCCTCAGGAATCTTTTGCTGGTGTTTAGAGTTAATTAGTTGATTCAGATGATTAGGTTAATAGCTCGTTTAGAGAACCTTTTCATGATATGCTAATTTTTTGAGATAGGAATTTTGGGTTTTCATGAGCTGTATGCCAAAATCATCAATATTAAAACAATAAAAGGCTTGAACTACTTCAGTTGTGTGTAATGAATCTAAAATATATGAAAGTCTAATGTTTATCAGTACATTACAGAAAATAATGAACTTTATCACAATTTGCTAATTTTTTGAGAAGGACCTATATATATATATATATATATATATATATATATGAGAACAACACTCATATCAATGACAAAACAATTACATTAACAATCATGTTACGTTATTAAGAAGGCAAACGGAATGTTAGGGTATATAGCATGATGAGTCCAAGGAGGTTATGTTCAGGCTTTATAATGCGGTCTTTATAATGTCTTTATGCGGTCTTTATAGTGAGGTCTCATCTAGAGTACGATGAGCAGTTTTGTTCTCCAGTCTACAAGAAGGACATACATAGCTGCACTAGAAAAGGTAATGAGTACAGTGACCAGGCTCATTCCAGGGAACGAATTATGAAGAAAGATTAAAAGAGCCGAGCCTTTTCAGTATGAGCAAAAGAAGATTAATAGGTGACATAATTGAAGTGTTTAAAATTATGTAGCCTGGTAGACAGTAAGACTTTAGGGACTTTCAAAACTCAACCTGATTTTTTTTAGAATTAAGTTGGTACGACTGGCAAGCTTTGTTGGACTGAATGGCCTTTTCATGTCTAGACTGTTCTAATGTTCTAATTATTAGTGTCTTGGATATATTTTTAAATCAATTTAATGGTACCATCAAAATTTCTGGGTATATACACACACCCGTATATTCATTTACACACAGACATAGTTTGTTAAGTTACAATACTTGTTATTATGATAAGCTATTCTTATTTGAATGTCTTGTTCATTCTAATATTTGGTTGAATTACATTTTGCTGTAGATGCCCATCTGTGCTGGTTATGAGTGTTTTTTGTCCATTACTCTTAACAGGCTTGCTTCAGCTCATTGTAATTTGTGACAATGTTGCATTCTGGATGTGGAGTGGGCTACTCAAGGACAATTACATTTTAATGCTGTGACACTCAAATGTTGGCTTGCCCAGGTGCTTGAGATGATTTTACTGAATGCTATCCCAGGTTCACTAACATACTCTCTCTTGTAATATTTCAAAGTACTAACAGGTTTTCATCATCCTTATAATTAGTATAAATGCCCTATTATCTTAATTAATTGTAGGCAAAATGTTGCTTAGGGTATGTGAAGTGTTAAACTTGTGCTGCATATAGTAGTCTGTATAATGATCTCCTTTGACCACAAGACCTTACCCAAAACATTGCTGGTTCTTTGTTGTGGTTTGTGGACTCCACACAGCTTTAAAAATTAATCCTTTTGAATAATATTTTATTTCCCGCTAGTCCCAAATAAAAAGCAGTGCTATGGAGAGCTCCTGACACAATGACTGATGCCCATTGACTCCATTGTCAGCCATCGAACTCTGTTGGCCCTCAAAGTGACTGCTAGTCTAACAGAGGCTTTAAAAATCCTTCTTGTTTGGATGCTGAATTTATCTGGCAATGTATGGAGGTTGTGACACAGCTTACATCTGTTGATTATTGAGCCAATAAGGCTTGATGCACCAAACACTGACATAGTTTTGTATCTTCTCTTAATATGGGAACCTTTTCACTTCATCACCGAGTCCCTTACAATATTCTTTAGTATTCAGCTTCATGCATGCTGGTAAAATTTTGTTCACACAACTCTTTGACACAGCAATTTGTGGGAAGTTATGCATGTGTGAAAGGAGCTACTGAGTACTGACATATAAGAGCAGGTTGAAAAGCATTAGTAGGACAGTACATCAAAAAGATAAGGATAAGCAGGAGACAGAGGAACTATTGTTACAGCTCTAAAAAATGTGAATATAGGCTTTACAATGCAAAAGAGAAGACTGGGCACAAGCCAAAATGACAAAGTCAGCTTCACAGAATTATCACTCCAGAGCAAAAATTTTGCAGGGCTAGTAGGTTCATCCAAAATAAGCATTTATAATTGAATTTTAAGATCCTAAAATGGATGAGAGAAAAATGTAACCAAGTTCACTGAATACCATGTGTACAAGGTGTTCTGCATATCCAAATAAAATTGGAAGCAATTTGAAATCGCACATTTTTAGTAACAACTGTGAGAAAGGAACCCATTGCATAATTTTGTCATTGCAAAATATATTCTTCAATGAGAAATTATTATTAATTGTAATTCTTACTGTATAAAAGAAACCTTTTTCAGGTAGTGTTTAATGGTGGATAATATTACACTGGAATTACGTGATAGTGAAAGAAAAAGCAAGGAATAAAAACAATATAGAAAAACTGGAGAAAGAATGGAAACATATGCTTCAGTAAATGTTGAATTAAGGAAATAACCAATTGAAAATGAGCTGCAGCTGTAGAATATACAATAGAATATACTTTAGATAGGAAAAGGAGCACATTGGTTTAACGTCTACTAATTACTATAATGAAAGACTCAATTTTCCAAGAATGAAAAACTAACAAAATGTATTCACATTTTTTCAATTTCAAATTACATTTTTTATTATCTTTAATATTTTTATCTACTAATAAACTTGTCCTGTCTGGAAAATTCATTGGAGGAGGGCTATCCCAGCACCAGCAACAGATACATAGCAGGAACCGATCTTGGATAAGATAAAAATCCATCAGAGGGTGCATTCACCCATACATGTGTAAATTAAAATAGCCTGATAAAAATAAATGACCCAGGTGAATACAAAAATAAACCAACAACATTCACCTGATTAAAATAAATACACTGTCAGAAAGGTGTAAACAATCCTAGCTAACACTGTCTAGTTATTAAACTAGTTTTAGGTATTACTAAACATTTAAAAAATAAATCATAGTGCTAGTCTTAATACAAATTATTATCTCTGCGTTTGTAACTTTCTGAATGACATAGCCTTAATGTCTAAATGATAAGATATGATCAATATTTAATATGCGGACAATTTCCTAATTATGAATCTACAATATAGTTCCCTTCAAGTGAAACTATTTGCACAAGACAATTAATACTTTTTCATGTCCAAAAATAAGCTGATGCTAAATGGCTTCAAAATCAAAATGTACTTTTTACCAGCAAACTCCCAGCTTTTTTAGGGCCTTATGGAATCCATTTAATTTTATCACAAATTCCGTTTTTATTTTTTTTTGTGAGTTTTGTTTTTCACCATTTTATTTTTCCTTGATTCGCATTTTTGGGTTTTTACATATTTTTTTTTTTTTTACTGTAAGTAGCAACAGCTACAAGAAAACAATGAAATGGCACTTTATATTTCTTTTAATGAAACAGCACACTAGCACGGCTGAACCTTATTTTGCAGTTCCATTCATCAGGTAGGAGCCCAGATCCTCCATGTTGCTGTATGCTGAGACTGCAATAGGACAGTGAGTGCCCTTCGGAATTGTAAGAGCTGCTACTAGTTTGATGCATCATTCTGAGATGAAGGCTAACTTCAGTTTTAGGGTCTAGGATATTTGTTACAGCCTGATCTGATGTGTTCTCGGTCAGAAAGAACTTTTTGTAGAGGTGTATATGTTCAGCGAGGTACTCTACTGATTCAAACCAGCTATTCCACCTGGTATTTCCTGACTCCGGTGTTCCTGGCAGGCTTCTTGAAGAAGGCAGACTTTACCCACATGAATAGAGATGCAGCCTCACTAAGGTATTTATAGTGCTTCCAGGTCTCCCGCCAAAGTGATGACATGACACAAGCAGGTTGAATGTACACCGTTAGGCATAACCGCTTTTAAAACTTCCTGGTATGCTTTCAAACAGTATAATGCATTGTCTGTAACCACTGCTAAAATGTCATTAAGATTCAGCTGGTTGTTGTGATGGAACTGAAGTGCAGCCTATGAAAAACTGGAAAAGTTGCAGCTCTCCATAAAGATAACATCTGCCAAAAAGTGCTGGCCTTCAGTACTTATAATAGTAATTATGTAAATTATTTCTAATGATTCTTAAACCTTAAATGTTTACAGATTGAAAACGTGCATCATTATATCTGTAACTTCATCTCCTGCATTTCTTAAAATAATTAATTACAAAGTAAAAGTGAACTAATCTGGAAGATGCTAAATCTGGGAATTAAACAGAAAAAAAGAAAGAGAGACCCACTTTTATGGGCTCATTGCATCTACGAAGAAGCCTGCTCTTCTGCCCAGGTTTGTAGGTGTCAAGTTTATAACAGAAGAGTCGAATGTGGACCTTGCGTTCCTCATCACTGTGGGGCAAATCATTTATTAAATCCAGAAACATCGCTGTTAACTTTTAAAAGGGAACCCGTACCATTCACCAATAACATTTTTCTACGGGAAAGACTGTTAATACCGGTTAAATATAATTTCATGTACAATTAGAACTGCTTACATAAAAGAATTACCATACAGCTAAATAGTAATACAGTAGGTGAGTAAACATATGGTCTCAGCTATCAGTAGTTTCATCTACTACAGCATAAATTTTATTGCCACAAATCTTTCAAAGAACAGCGTCCATATGTTTGCCAAGGACTGCTTTCATTTTCTGGCAGTGTGCCTCCTTGTTTACAATCTATAATAACAAAAGGCAAAGCCCTCACTCACTGACTGACTGACTGATTGACTGACTGACTCATCACTAATTCTCCAACTTCCCATGTAGGTAGAAAGCTGAAATTTGGCAGGCTCATTCCTTACAGTTTACTTACAAAAGTTAAGCAGGTTTCATTTCGAAATTCTACACGTAACGGTCATAACGGTCGATAACGGTCGACAACGTCCACCATGTTGAACTTTTTTATTTATGGCCCCATCTTCACGAAATTTGGTAGGCGGCTTCCCTGCGCTAACCGAAACCGATGTATGTACTTATTTCGATGGTATGACGCCACTGTCGGCCGCTGTATTGAACTTTCCAACGTCACCAATTTTCAAACTTCCCGTGTAGGTAGAAGGCTGACCCCATCTTCACGAAATTTGGTAGGTGACTTCCCTGCGCTAACCGAAACCGATGTACGTACTTATTTTGATGGTATGACGCCACTGTCGGCCGCCATATTGAATTTTCCAAACGTCACTAATTCTCCAACTTCCCGTGTAGGTAGAAGGCTGAAATTTGGTAGGCCCATTCCTTACAGCTTACTTACAAAAGTTAAGCCGGTTTCATTTCGAAATTCTACGCGTAACAGTCATAACGATCAACAACGTCCGCCATATTTAACTTTCTTATTCATGGCCCCATCTTCACGAAATTTGGTGGGCAGCTTCCCTGCGCTAACCTAAACCAATGTACGTACTTATTTCGGTGGTATGACGCCACTGTCAGCCGCCATATTGAATTTTTCAACAGTCTTTGTTACTTATGGGCCCATCTTCAAGAAATTTGGTACACGGGTTCCGAACGCTAACTGAATCCTACTTACGTACATATATACGTCCATAGCCTGCAGCTTGGTCACCATGTGAGGCGGCGTTGGGTCCCCCATCCCAACGCCTCCCACGTTGTTGGCTGCCTGCCTATATAAGGCCGTCCGTCGCTCCAGTCTCTACATTCCCTTCCTTGCTTCGCCACGGGATTCACGTCTCCCTGCTGATAACTACAGCCTTTTTGTTTAATCCACGGCTTCTCCGCTGTTTTATTGTTTGTTTATTACAATTATAGTTATTGTATAGGTATTTTACACTTACTTTACATTACTCAGGTACCCATTTCCTTCATCATTCCAACCCCCATTACCATGTCTATCGAGGTAATCACCATCGATCAAAGAACTGTCACTTACCGAGTGGTTTCCATGCCCGGAGATGGCACCTACCTTTTCCATTCTCTGTGTTACATATTGCACGGCCATATCAGGCTCACTCTTGATATCCGGAAGAACATTGTGTCTTATGTATTGAATGACTGGGACAGGTTCAAGGTGTGGACTGATGACGGTACAGGAGATAATTATACTACACAGGAGCACTAGAAGAGTGAAATGCTTAAGCCCTTCACCTATGGTTCTGCATGTGAGTTGATGGCTGACGCTGAATTGTTCGGTTGGTGCTTTCAAGTGTACCGAAATTGGCAAATATTTTACACCTTTCGACAACTGCCAATGCCTCTTAAACATCTTACATTCACAGGTGACGATTTCAGTAGTGGACACTTTGATGTTTATGAATGTTTAAACTCTCAAAAGCTGGATGTGAAGTTATCGATGAAACCGGTTGTAAGCTTACAACGCTTGAAAGATGCCGAATGTCACTTCAACACAAGTCCTGCAAATACTGTCGTAATTGAAACAAACCATGAACCTCAAACTGATTATGACAGCAGCAATCCAAGCTGTGAGATTTGAGACAAGATTACTGTTCACATGGCCAACTGTAAGTTGCATGCTCAAGAGTAAGCTCAGCGCACAGCTTGGTCATGTTACAACCGGAGGGCCGAACTGACAACGTGGTATACAAAGAGATCCTTAACAAATAATTATTGGCATATTTTCCCTCAGTTTATAAAGGTTAAATTTTCTTCTTAATAAAAATTTTAATGCAGTACTTTGCCGCTGCAAAGCGCGGGTATTTTGCTAGTACATAATAAAGAAAGGACGCATCGTAGTCATTTTTTCGAGCGGTATGTCTGGCTCAAACGGTCACAAAGTCCTCCAATAACTGGTGTCTTGCATCTGACGATTTTGTTGTTTCCTCTATTGTTACCTGAAGGGGGACACTTTTTGATCTTAATTTCTCCTTGTTCTTCAGATGGGATTTTCATGTCCAGTCTATGGTATGCTGGCAAAACTTGCAGAAATGTTGTCCAGATTCTTAAAAGTCACAGGGCTGTTGTTGTGCCCTCAATTTTGCAGTTAAGCTCGTGTTTCTTATCCTAAATATGTTGAAAAAAGTACCCAATACTACTCGTTTCGACATTTCTGTCTTCTGCAGCTAGCTAATTTGCGTGCCTTTAGCAAGAATACATACAGGAAATACACGCACAAACAGATAGAGGCACTGCATCACGGAAATCACATAGCCCTACTTTTTTCATTCATTGCCAAATGAAGCGAGCCTTATTGGAGTTTTTCCCACCTTGTAATACTCTCCATAAAATACATGTTAACCTATTTACTCAAAATGTATACTTTAAATTATAGTTTATGACAGCAATAATTCTGGTTCACAATAGTGGAGGCCTTGAAGGTTAATTTTAGATATTGGAGTTTTAAGTGGTCAGGTCAGGTCAGGTTGGGAAGCATGCACTAGTACAACATGCTGCCACACCCTGATCCTGGTTGGCAACCCCCTAGGCAGACACGCAGTCTAGTTCCACCCTCCAGAAATGACCCTCTATCTGCCACAGCTAGGTGCTACATGGTTGCCCCTTTGGCCTGGTCCAGCCACTCAGGTCCCTGACAATGAGGATCCTGCGTGCTGGATCCCCCTCATGGAATCACTCAACATGACCATAGTGCCATAACTGAAACTCCCTCACAATAAGGGTAATGTACCTCATTTGGGAATCCGTGAGTAACTGCTAATACGACACAAAGTCAAATCAGCAGTACCCAAGGATTCCCCAAAGGGACACAGTATCGAAGGAGTTTAGTCTTTCTCTCAGGTCACTGGATAGCTTTCATGTCTCGCAACCATATAGTAAGACATGAAGCACCAGGACTCTAAAGACTTGGACCTTCGCTCTTTTCCATATATATCGGGAGCACCTCACACCTCTTTTCAATGACCTCTGTTCTCCCAATCCATCTAATGACTTCGTAGAACTTTTGTTCAGTATCTTTTTCTCTCTCTCCCTGAAACCTCAGCAAAGGTTTGAAACACACAGACAGGAAAAATTGGGGGCAGGTGTTTTAAGAAGAAGCCCTGAGGGTGTAGCCTTTGCAGTGCAGGATTTTGCCAGTATCCACTATACACTTTTGAATGGTTTGTCCCCAGACATGTACTCTCATTTGAGAATCACTTCTGGCCCCATGAGACTACAGGTAGAATTTACCTTACCAACCAGTACGTTTGTGGGGAAGTTCAGGGCTGGAGCGAGTTTTCATACCCTCCACAGCTGACTGAAATCTCACAATTAATTGTGATTATCAACTGTACTTTGTTTAAACACAATTTTTTGATACTTTATGTTTATAGCAAAATCTGAAAATAATGCCTATTAAGGCCAGGAAACAGAGCTACAAGCTCAATGTTACAAGTATCAAACACTAGAATGTGATCTGTTGACAGAGGTACTGCTTCATGCAGATTGTGATGGTGATGTGATGGTTAGCATTCAAGAAATCCAGGCTTGATTCCATTCCATTATATTTATAATTAAAGCATTTCCCTCACTATTTTTTCAAGTCCCCAAGCCAGATAATCTCCAGATTAATTAATTTCAATTTGAGGTTGTTTTCTCCAGAAGAAAAACAAAGAATAAAATATAGAAAAAGCTTCCAAATACTAACAATAGCTATTGAATGTAGAAGAGGGCAGTAACGATTAGTATATGTAATACTTGTAATATAATAATATACAATTCACAATTAATTTTTACTTTTTCCACTTTCTAACATGGGCAAAGTGGGATAACTCACCTAGTTAAAAATAATGTTTAAATATGTCAGTGGTTAGTCAGCACTGCTGCTTCACAGATTTAACATAATGTATTCAAATCCTGACCCTGACATGTCCTATGTGGACAATGTATATATTGTTTCTTAGTGTGAGTTTTATTCTAGGCACTTTGTTTTATCCTTGTTATCTGATCAGTGCCCATGCTATTATTAATTTCTGACTAAATTAACCAATATGAATGTTTATGGGAGAGTTCAGCATGTGTCAGACTCTTTGCAATACTTACAGGATATGTTCATAAACTTTGTATTAAGTTGGTTAAGAAAATGAATCGATAGATGGATGAATAATTTAAGTCTTTTTACACAATCTTCAGTGTAACCTAAAACAAACTCTTAACAGTGGGAACATTCTTTAGTTTGTAAGATAATCTACAAAGTCTAAAGGGATGAACAGAATGATCAGTGTAGATCTCAGAAATCCTAAATTCATCCTTCCATAAAACCAATATAAATAATTTTTTTTACAATTACTATTATATCTTTGTAATAATCTGTGTGAATGATACTCAGTAAAGAACTGTTACCTACCTTTAAACAGGTGTCAGTTTTTTTGCATGTGTGTATAAATAAAAATATCTGTGTAGCAAGGCAAGGGCATGATTATTTATGAAATAATCAAACAGGGTTTATTCAGGATTAAGTTTTGTCACAGAATGTATAGCCGCTTCTTAATATTGAGAGACTGCATGATCACAAATATGAAAAGGAATTTTTTAGTTCCAGTCACTGTCATAGTGACCAGTTAATGAATCAAGACCAACACAACCCCAGTACTGTATTTAACTCTACCGTGAAATTAAATCCTCCTTGAGTCTTGGCTCTTGTTCTTTAAAAGAGAAGTATAAAAGCTTCATTGTTCTTCATAGACAGCATATCAGTTTGCACAAATTCGGAGTATGCCAAAAAAAAAAAAAAAAAAATTCTTGGACTGTCAATCACAAACTGAAATACTACTAAGTCACATTAAATTACTGGACAACTGCAAAACATCTTGCCCAACATATAGAACAATTACAGTTAATCGCTAAGCCTTTCTCTTAACAAATGGAGTCCTCTGGTGAATACAGAACCTTAAGAAGAAACTCTATTGTGAATAAAATTTAGCATCTTTTGTTCTTGTTTAAAAAACTGAAATCCAGAGCAAGAGGCACAAGATGATCACTAAACATTACATTATGACAAAAGCTAGAGTAATGCTCCCAAAAAAAGCGCCTGAGAATAAGTATAAAAGACTAGGCTATTGTATTCTGAGGGACAGAAAAAGGCCCGCACAGGCAGTCTACATGGCTCATTACTTTTTGTACAATGCTACAATCAAGTAGGAAATTAAATGCTAATGGAATAATAAATAGTGTTAGACAATTCAACAATAGGGGCTAAGTTCTATTTCAAGAGGATTCCAAAGCCAGTGCTGAAGTTTAGTAAGTAATTAGAGAGCACAAACATGAGGTACGTCCCATTTCTCATACAAACTGTAAAAAGTCACACATGGTTTACAAGACAAGGCATACCGAGAGCATCCAAGTGTTTTAAGCAAAAGATAACAGGAATGTGTATACCTGAGAGACAAAACGTTGATGATGCTGTGATTAAAATAACAAAAAATGTTGAATTTATTAACTGAGCTTTCATCAAAAAATAAATACATCATAACAATTATTATTATATTCTTGCAAGGTAATTTGGTTGTTGCTGTCCCTCTTGAGACTACCTGACTTGTATATCCACTGTTAAAAGGAATATTAACTGTACTGTGCTACCATAAAATGTGTTTTTTGGCATACCTGTATATTCATATCACTTAACAGTTTAAAAATAACTGTCAAGCTAATTTACTTATCTTGCCTTAGAAATATGATATATAATAATATATAATAATTTCTTAATTTAGGCTGGTCTTTTGTAGTTTCTGGGTATATTCCATTACTGTATTGTTTGTTATGTTCACCTCATTTGTGTACCTCATCTAGATCTGGTGTCTGGCTTACACTAGCTGCTACAACAAATGGCTCCTTTTCAGACACCCTACAGCTAAATTAAGTGGGCATGCAGGGGTGTACCCCTAGAATAAACTTATGCCTTCTTTAAGGATGGTTCTAGCTTATGCTTAATGCTCTAGGGAAAGGGTTTTTCCAAGACCGTCTCATTCTGCTGTTCATCCCCTCTTAATGTTTTTTAGCCTTCCGTTTTACTACTTTGAGCTGATAATTTACCCATTATGTTAACGTGTATTGTAAGTTTGATAATAATTAAGATTACACGTTCTGGTCCATGGCCGGCTTTGTATCCCGGCCAATACCCCCAGGCCGCCAGAGGGAGCCCTCACAGCGGCATGGAAGGTCTCCGAATTCCAGCGGAGCCTCATGGACATTGTAGTTTTTATGGACAGCCCTGCTGGATACCATGGGGGCCACCAGGAGCCGCTATAGGGAGGCTTGGGGAGTGTTATTTGCCCTATGCCCTGGAAGTACTTCCAAGTCATATGAACGGAAGGAATGATGTACTTCCGGGGTGAGAAAAAAGAACTTTTATCTGACCCAGAAGTCATAAAGAATTATGGACTAAAGGATGAGAACACTTCCGGGTCAGGAACTATAAAAGGACCATGGGAACTCCCAGACAATGAGCTGAGCTGGGTGGTAGGAGGGCAACGTGTCTGGGCCTGGAGGATTGATTTATTGTGATTATTGTTATTTATGAATAGTGTGGAGTGGAGGGTGCTTGGTGTACGTAATTATTATAATAAAAAGAATAATTGTAGCACTTTTACCAGGTGTTTGGCGTGGTACCTGAGGGTTCAAGGGAGTGATAGTGCCCCCTACTGTCACACACGTACATGGGCAAGGACAGGTGGCCTGACACACAGACGTCAACACATTAACTACTGGACAATCATGTGACAACCGCAGAATCGATGATGGGGGGGGGGGGGGGGGAAGGTTGCCATGCCTTATATGAATACTTCAACAAAAAATATATTTTTAAATGTTACCCAATGTGATTATTAGCGATGGCACTTTTAAATTAAATATCTACTGTTCCTCATCACTTACTGGTCAAGAGGTCGCATCTTCAATTCAATAGCTTGATCCCATTTGAAGTGTTTCCTGATTGTGCACTATTTGTTTTTCCAGAAGTACCGTATTTACAGTCATATGCAAAAGTTTGGGAACCACTCTTAATTCTTTGGATTTTTGCTTATCATTGGCTGAGCTTTCAAAGTAGCAACTTCCTTTCAATACATGACATGCCTTATGGAAACAGTAGTATTTCAGCAGTGACATTAAGTTTATTGGATTAACGGAAAATATGCAATATGCATCATAACAAAATTAGACAGGTGCTTACATTTGGGCACCCCAACAGAGATATTCTATCAATACTTAGTTGAGCCTCTTTTTGCAAATATAGCAGCCTCTAGACACCTCCTATAGCTTTTGATGAGTGTCTGGATTCTGGATGGAGGTATTTTTAACCATTCTTCCATACAAAATCTCTCCAGTTCAGTTAAATTTGAAGGCCACCAAACACTGACAGCCTACTTCAAACCATCCCATAGATTTTCGATGATATTTAAGTCAGGGGACAGTGATGGCCATTCCAGAACATTGTACTTCTCCCTCTACATGAATACCTTTGTAGATTTTAAACTGTGTTTTGGGTCATTGTCTTGTTGGAATATCCAACCCCTGCGTAACTTCAACTTTGTGACTGACGCTTGAACATTACCCTGAAGAATTTGTTGATATTGGGTTGAATTCATCTGACCTTTCGACTTTAACAAGGGCCCCAGTCCCTGAACTAGCCACACAGCCCCACAGCATGATGGAACCTCCACCAAATTTGACAGTAGGTAGCAGGTGTTTTTCTCGGAATGCGGTGTTCTTCTTCTGCCATGCAATGCACTTTTTGTTATGACCAAATAACTCAATTTTTGACTCATAAGTCCAAAGGAGTTTGTTCCAGAATGAATCTTGGTTGTCTAAATGAGCATTTCCATACAACAAGTGACTCTGTTTGTGGCGTGAGTGCAGAAAGGGCTTCTTTCTCATTACCCTGCCATACAGATGTTCTTTGTGCAAACTGCACAAAATTGTATAACGATGTACAGATACACCATCTGCAGGAAGATGTTCTTACAGGTCTTTGGAGGTGGTCTGTGGGTTGTCTGTAACCATTCCCACAATCCTGCGTATATGCTGCTCCTGCATTTTTCATGGCCTGCCAGACCTGTGTTTAACAGCAACTGTGCCTGCGGCCTTCCATTTCCTGATTACATTCCTTATAGTTGAAACTGACAGTTTAAACCTCTGAGATAGCTTTTTGTAGCCTTCCCCTAAACCATGATACTGAACAATCTTTGTTTTCAGATCTTTTGAGAGTTGCTTTGAGGATCCCATGCTGTCGCTCTTCAGAGGAGAGTCAAAGGGAAGCACAACTTGCAATTGACTACCTTAAATACCTTTTCTCATGATTGGACACACTACCTATGAAGTTCAAGGCTTAACGAGCTAATCCAACCAATTTGGTGTTGCAAGTAATCAGTATTGAGCAGTTACTGTACATGCATTCAAATCAGCAAAATTACAAGGGGACCCACATTTTTGCACAGCCAGTTTTTCACATTTGATTTAATTTCATACAACTAAATACTGCTTCACTAAAAATCTTTGTTCGGAAAACACCCCAGTACTCAGATGTTCCTAGGAAATGAAAGACACACCACTGTTATCTTTTTTGTTAAAAGTAGAGTAAATTATTATGCAGGCTGAGAGGGGTTCCCAAACTTTTTCATATGACTGCATATAACAATATCATATCAAAAAAATGCATGTTTTGTATATTGTGATCATACAACTGGATGACCGGCTATGTGTACTATGTGACACGATTAACATAAGATTTCTCTTATGGATGTTTTTGATATTCTTTGCTATCTCCATACTGTAGACACCCATTCTATCAGAAACTTTGATATCTTCATGATAACACAAAGCATAAGATTACAATTTTTTCTTGACCACTACTTCAAACCACATAGAGTATGTAACTGCAATGTTAAGTAATATCTAGTAAATAGGTTGAATTTTTTAATTTCTATTATTAAATTTCTAATATCTAATTTTCATATGTTTAACCTGTCAGGGAGGTCAATGTCTAACAATATATCATTTTAAAATGCAGAGAAGCTGTATTAGTTAGTCCTTGCTCGTGGACATTTATACTTACCAGACCATTTAGCCTCTAGTTGGATAGTATTAAACTACAAAGGCTGTCAGTTCTGACAGTGTGGTAAGAGTATATGGGAGTCAGAAGGAGGCAGAACTGGACATTTGACTTGTTCAACCTTTTAGGTGTTGCCAGGACAACAATTTGTTAACTTTGCTTGCCTAAGAAGTGGCATCTTTTTAAACACAGTTGTGTTCCTTTTAAAAAGGGAGACAAAGTTTTATCTGCATTCAAAGGCTTCTATTGGTTAATAAATTTCTCCATTATAAAAAAAAATCCTGGAGAGAAACACTAGGGCGACGAGACGTGATCTTCACGTGAAGATCACAGAAGACACTTAAGACCTGCGAGACGAAAGAGATTGACCACGAAACGTCTCGCGAGGACCTTAAACATGAGACTTTGTGCCAAGAGACTGACCCAGGACCGTCTCACGATGACGCAGAACATGACATTCTTGCAAGATACGCCCTACTTACAACCAATATCATATAAGACCATGGGCAGCAAAACACTCACTCGTGTTGTGGCTTTGAGCACACACAGATCCAGGGCTCTCAGCGCATATAAAGCGTATAAGGACAATACTTTATAAATGAAATGTAGACGACTAAGCGAATAATGATAGATTAGTGAAACAAAGATTTATTGACAGAGATGAAGACAAGCCAGAGGAGAGACAGAGTCAGAAAGTTGAGTTGGAAAATATAAGCAAACCCAATTAACCAGAAGGTTCTACTTTCTCTATTTCCTTTGTTATTTAGTGTTTCTCTAAAGTTATCCTTCTTTCATGCCATTATTCTGAGAGACACTAGGGTGAACTCTCCTGCAATATAAGCTTAACATTTAAAAGCAAAAAAGTAACAGAACATCATGAGCTGTATAACACATCCAGAAATCAAGATAGTGTTACTGCACCATTACATAATTTATAACAAAGTGCTGGGAGGAACACTTCTAACCAAAAACCATCTTAGCTTAAGAAAAAATAAAGCAATATCAATCAAAATACATGTTTTACCATCTCATAATTTTGTCTTTATGTTTTAATGGAAAAGCTTAGAATACAGAAACAGTATAGGACAGTACAGCCTAGTTTTGATTACTCAAGAAATTCATATTAAAATATTGTATTTAAGGAACTACAGCAGTTAGAACAATTTAGAAAATTGTCACTGAGGATACAGAAAGGCAGATACATAAATAGACTTGCAGATACTGTACATAAATTCACACACATACATACTGAACATACTGTACATAATTGGCTGTCTCCAACAAGTCTGTGCTGACTGCACAGTAAGAATTACATTAAATTAAATAGCAAAACATGAGTTAATTTAATCACATATACTGATATCCATACAGCATATTCAGCACCTAAGAAACCTAGTCTCCTATATCAAAGAGTTCTTAAGATTTTACCCAAGTCTCTCTCAAATTGTGTGTATTGTTTTCCTTGCAGTTCAAATGAAGTGGATAAGAATTTAAAACCAAATAGAACAAACACAAAAATACAAACTAGTATTCTAAAGTTAGGGAAATAGATTTTTAATTAGCACGTGGAAGTGCCAGGTTACCAGTATCTGCTCTTTTTGTGCCTCTTTCAAATAGCCATTGACTGATAACTACTGAATCATGGCACCAGGGATCCTATGCTTAGTAATCAGACTTTAAAACAATCAACAATATGACTGCAGCCATACAAAGCCAACACAAAATGACAGCACTGCAATGACATTGCAACAATAACAAAAATAATAGAAAAATGGCAAACATCGAACAAAAATGTGTAGAAATAACATCATTACAAAAGCAAAAATCATGACAATTACCATCACATGATAGGTAATTCTTCTTAAAAACGTGGCTGGAAAAAACGTAAAGCCTTTTATCAACATTCAGTGTAAGCTGCATCAGAGTGCACTAGTTTTCTAATGGCTAATTTTTCATCAATCAGTTAAAAAAGCCCAATTAATCTACTATATAATAAAACACTATGGCCTGTGTGACCAGTCCCTATAAACAATCTGGTCAGTTTGGTTTTGAGGACGAGATTGAAAGAGAAGGTACGAGTGTGAGATGCATGAGGAAGAGCAAAGGCATAAGAGGCACACAGAGTGTCGCCTTCAAAGCAGTAAGTATTAAAGTGGACAGGAGGTGTGAAAGGTGTTGAAAATAATGACAGAGTCCAAGAAGCGAGCTTTCTGGGTATCTGCTAGAAAAAGAGGGAGCGCCAGTAAAGAGACATTAATAAAGAAGTAAGACACAGGCTAACAGAGTTGCATTCAAAGACTGCAAGTATAAAATCAGACAGAAGGTGAGAAAGGCACCTCGAAAATAATTAGAGTTTGAGAAGCAGGTTTTATGGGAACACATCTGAGAAAGGGATAACTAGTGAACAGATGTTCACACATGCAAATACAGAACAAAGACGCTGAAGCTACATACTGAAGAAAAGATTGTAAATGTCTTAATTATTCTATTACCTGACTTTGAAAGATACCATGGCTTGTAATAAACAAACATAATTGTAATTTCAAATTGATGTTGTGTAGACACATTTAAGAATGGCATATAGACCACAGTACCTTTAATGACAAAGCATCCCTATTCAATTCCGTTCTAAAACACTAAAATTTTCAAAAGATGTCATCCCCCAACCCTACCCTGTAATCTCACTTTTACATTCCCAAGATCCCCAAAGTTTCATCCCCATTTTTATACAAAGAGTGAATGTTTAACTCACAAACCCGAGAATGTAGTCATAGGTATAACTTCACTTTCCAAGTACAAAATCAATTTAAATAAATAAAACCACCATTTCATGAATTAACCATCCCAATCTAAAAAGAAATATTATAATATATTGTAGCAACCGCAGGTACGGGAACGCGATTCCTACATTTCACAACCCACAAGGGAAGTGGACGATATTTGAAGGTTAAAATAGCATTACCATATTTGGTCCTTGGCCCCTCTTGTCCACTATGCACACCCTTAAATAACTGGCCAAACTTCACACACAAAAGAAATTGGGACTGAGGTTTACATTTACTTGCCCAGTGCCTAAATGCTCATTAGTGATCCCCTTCCCCAGACGCCCTCCCCAGCGGCCAAATCCTATCCCCCGGTTTGACACAGAAAAAAAAAAAAAAATTATGACATAGAGAAAATAAAAAGAAAGATTTCACGTAGTCCACAATTAAGGAGAAAAATCCTACAGTTCAGTTCCTACCAAAAATGGCATGAGGATCCACAGCGGTCTTCTGGCAAAACAGCTCCTCTGCTGACTATCCCGCAGAATCTGACTCACCAGAAGGGAGCACCCGGAGAACACCAGTACCTGGCCACTTCTCGGGGATTCATCACCTGAATATTTTTTCGGGGTGGCCACCCACAAATAGCAGACGTCCCTGGGTTAAGTAAGATTCTAGATGATTCTTAGAGCGTAGATAGTTGCCTCCTTGCATTCAGCTTTTTCCTTTCTTTCTTTCTTCCTCCTCCTAGATCTGCCATTCCCCTTAAAAAGAAAAAGTTTTCCGCCGAGACATCCTTTCCCCTCTCGGTCGTTATGGAAACCAGACGCTGGCAACAGGCAGCTGGAATATTTACCGGGCGGGATCCTCCCAGACTGGAATGTCATCAAAGGAGCCTGAAGGGCTATTTACAAACACCCTCTCAGCCAACATTATAAAGTGAAGGACAGTCTAGCAGGCCAACCCAACAGTCAAGTTATGTAGCCTTGCTACAATATATTATATTTGGTAACTGCTCACCGGCATCATGTACAAGCTGCAAGAGATTAAAACTCTGATACAAAAAATTACATATTGATGAAAATGTTACATTACGTAACAACATAAATTTGTCTGGTGGCTAATAGATAAACAATTATGATATCTCATCCAGATTCATTCTAATACATGTCTTACTTTCCACTTCTCGTTGTACTATATGAGGAATGTGCATGTTTTTCAAACATTAAAGGTTATTTTAAGTGAATTGTGGATAATATGGATATCTAGTTGGGTTCTGGTGTCAGGATATGTGCTTTGTTTCTTTATGTACAGTCCATGCTGCACTATTATCTATACCTATATCACTATTAAACTACTGGCTACCCTTATGCATCACCTGACCTGCCTCCTTGTAGAGGAAGTCTGTAAACTTAAGTGATTTGGATGATCCTGCCACCTCACCCTTATTTAGCACTATTTCTTATATGGCATATGATTATGAAGAGTTCTAGAATGGAGTGATAGTGCTGGTCTTGCATACATTTGAGATTCAGTGACCTCTGACCTCAGCTCAGTCCCAGCAGAAGCATGAACCTTAAATATGTCTGACAAGTTTTTGTACTTTGTGTGATAAAGGCCATATAAAGAGTGTTGAAGAATCCAAGATGATTTTTTGGAACACACCTGGGTAAATAAGTAATATATGTTAGATAAAATAAATGGAAGTATAAATGTATTAAATGGAGTAATTCTGAGGAATGTGGATGAAATACCCACTCAAACAGAGGCACAGTATTATCACAAAAGTCCATTGCTGTGTGGTTCACATATTGATGATGTGTTTACATATTTCACTAGCTACAGGTAGCAATTCACAAATTAAAATATTCAAAAGACAGTTTTGACAAGCCAAATTTAGTCCAACAGAGATTTACAATTTGGTCACGACTTTGTGATTCAAGAAAATTTTAGTTTTGAGAGGTTTTGTGACTGTGATCTTGTAAATAATTCAACCTGACACATTAGCCTGCCTTCCTTGAAGAATGTTTTTTGATGTCCCAACAACAAAGTAGTCATAAAAAAAATAAAATAACAATCAGATTACAATGCAAGAATTATTTAAAACTAAACTCGCAGAAAGCAATAGGAACTGCTTTGCAAACTGTAAATGGCTTATGTTTCAACGAAACAGAATATTCTACATACTTTTTGATAATAAAAACCAACCCATACTGTACATTATACTTTACTGTAGATATAGAGATGGAAGTGAGTTGGTGAGGATCGCGTTGATACCTTATATTTATGAGGCCAGCTAACTGTGCCCTTATGACTAAACAATTGTCTTTCCATAGTCCAGTATTACAAAACACTATATGAGCATGCTAATAATTGCTGTTTATTTCTCCTCTTCAAAAACCTTACAGGCTGAAATATAAAAGATAAAATCTTGACCTTACCAAGGACTAGGAAATAATATTTCCTTACATATGATACAGACTACATTAAGTCACAAAAAGTGCAATCGGATAGAAAGAAATAAAATGACTCACTGAGTTTATTTTTTTCTGCTTCAGCATTCTAACACCCTGGGAAGCATGCTTGGTTCTCTTTTCACAGATGCAGCAATAAATCATGTTCCAATAAAAAAATACATATAAAGATTTCACTGGGCACTCACATTAACATTTCTACTTTAAAACTGAATCTGGAGGAAACAGGTATTAAAATTCAGCAAACTTTTTAGTGTTTGAGTAAACCTCAGTCTTGAGTGAATTTGAGTGAATCTTATCCATTTCTTCACACGGGATTGTTTAATCTGGCAGAACATTATTAAATACTTCCCTTTACTTCATAAGATACCAAAGAAATTAGGACAGTATATCACTAAATGATATATGATATTTCAAACAGTAAAATGATGATGAGTGTTTCCTCTAAACTGTGCTAGCGAAGAGCTTGCTCATACTTTTTAGAAGCTATCACTCACAGAGTTTATATGGTCGTTCACAAAAAGACTCAACTTTCAAACAAAATGAAACTATAAAAATGAAATAAAAATTAATTAAACTAAATCAATTACTGACCCAGTTTAAATGCACTTTTAACAAAATTGTGCTATATGAAACAATCTATGCTGTAACATTCTTGTATGTCCCACTGTTGTTTCTTTGTCACAAGCACACAGCTGAATACTTGGAGTTTAAGTAGAACATTGATGAAATGGTGTTGGAGGTTTAAGACAGAATGGTTGATGTAATGTTTTATTTTAAAACAGACATACTGAATAGAGCAGGATAGCACATGCTTCTAGGAGAAATTTTTAACTACTCGGAGATGGATGATGTCATTAGCAAAATTTGCTTGATAGTGGGATCACTGCAAGAAATCATTTTCACTTCAGGACATTTGTGGCAAATTCCAGGCTTCAAGTGCGGACAGTCAAAGAGGATTTAGTCTAATGAACAACAGAACAATGAAATCTCAAAATTGCTTACATGCCGAGCATTTTTGGGGGAAAAAAAAAACAAAAAAAAAAACAACTTTGTTATATCAGTTCAGTAAATGTTTCACAATTAACATTAAATATACAATAAAATGAATCATGTGTATGATTTTTTGTGCTATACACAGCATTGCTAATAATGACACTCAAAATTGTTAGTTTTAAAAACATCTTGCTTACATGAAAACAGAAAATTTTTGCACCAGGCTATTCCTTAGAGGGAACACTGTTGATGACCCAAAGCCAATGACCAGTATATGAATATCAGTTGGCCAGTATTCTTTATTATGTTGTGAGCATCACACATACAATCTGTTTATAAAATCCTTATATCAGTACTGGGATACATGTCCTATAAATTAGCCCTGAGGATTGCAATGTCATGCACTACTTTGACCATTTCCACAATTTTGAGTTTTTAGGTAATTTGTTTAACTGGTAACTTGACAAACAGATACACTGTACACAGCTCCTTACTATGCTGTTGCAGTTTAAACACACCTGTCAAGTTACAATCCTTAGCAAACCTCCTGAGTTCACACAACACAACGGCTCTCTGCTTGATAAGCGTCACAGCGGTATAAGGTCGCTTCCTATGTGAGATTGCAGTCTTCATAAATTCATGTAGCTCACTGAAAGGTTGCTGCATTATGTGGAAACTATGTTTAGAATCAGCAAACTAAAATGAGTCCTACCTCATTACTTTTTGTTATATACCTTCATCCAGCACACTCCTACCGTGTTTCCCCGAAAATAAGACCAGGTCTTATATTAATTTTTGCTCCAAAAGATGCACAATGGCTTACTTTCAGGGGATAGCTTATATTTATTCATTTACAACAATATACATTTATCCAAATACAGTCATGTCATCATCTTCTGGAATATCGTCATAACTCTCTACATTCAAACCTTGAATTCCAGCGTGAATGTCTTGCTATGCTTTTAGGATCCTCCAAGATAGATGTGCAAGCTTCGATGTTTGATGAATGGTTCAATGTGGTGAAGCAAAATGCTGACATATAAATGCATTTGTGGTGCTTTGATATTCAACTGTTGTATACTTCCCAAAGTAATGACACAATACATTTTAAAAGTCTCACATACCATCTTCTGTGCCGTCTTTTTTTTTGCACCTTACAATACCATCAGAATGTACGGCGGCATATTTGAGCCACAGAGAAAAAGAAGATAAGGACACAATGAAAATGTCTATTTTGTGATTAAAGTGGAAATGTCAGCTTTAAATTTGAAATGTCCTCTTTAATCACGTAGTTTTCTTTGTTATTAAAGCAGACCAGCGTAAACGTCACCTTAAGAATGACTCGGTTGTTAAATCGATATGTGTTTCTGCTGCTTCCTCCTACATTGACAGCATCACCACACAGAACGCATTAAATTTATAATATTCCAGCTCTCTGTACATTTAGAATTCTTAGATTTATACTTGATATCACTTTTATGATGAAATACATTAAAATATGTATGTTATATTTTACAGATAAATCATTAACTTTGTTTAAATAATGAATACTGCTAATAGTTACACATATGCGGTGGCATGGTGGCAGAGCGGTAGCGCAGGTAGTCACATCCTTATGGAGTTTGCATGTTTTCCTGGTGGGTTTCCACAGTGTGCTCAGTTTTCCATCCAAAGACATGAAAGTTTGGGGATTTGGTGAAGCTACAATGACGCCAGTGTATGTTTGTGCTTGTGTTCACCTTGCGATGATCTGATGCCCTGTCCAGAGATTTTGTTTCTGTCTTGCGGCGATGCTCCAAGAATGGGTGCATCCCCGAATTGATGGATGTAATCATTAAACATCCCATTCAGAGATATTGTGGGAAGGTGTCCTCAGAATTTAATGGATGTTTCGGACACACGCGTTGCATCTTAGGCACCTTACTTTTCAGCTGACGATCTTGACTAGGGCTTATTTTTGGGGTAGGGCTTATATTACAGAGCAGACTGAAAATCATGCTAGAGCTTATTTTCGGAGTAGGTCTTATTTTTGGGGAAACACGGTACCTCCGGGGTACATGTTATGGATGTTAAAGATAAAAAGAAACATACAGACATTGTGGTGCATTCTCCTTGTTTGTCCTTATACTATTAATGTTCTTTAAGAATAGATAACCTTTTTGAATCCAAAGAATATTAGAAATTTCATGAATGAGGAGACCAATTATATTAGTTATACCAATCCAGATCCTCTTCAAAAGTATTCAAGGTTTTCACTTTAACTTTATTAAAATCTTTTGCAATTTGACAAGTGTTAAAACATACCCTGTCTTATGCTTAATACTGCTGGAACAGGCTCTGGCAACCTTGATCAAGATTAAGAAGGTTTGAGAACATTGTTATTATGAGTACTAAGAATGTGTACAGCTTATGACACAATTGACAAATGATATAATATTGACAATTAGATTACATAGTTTTCACATATCAGCTAATGCTTTAACAAAACACTTAATTATCCTAGAATAAATCTAATTAGTACAATGAAGGATTCGATATGTAACTACAACTACATTCCTCTCTTTCAAAGATAAATCAAACCATTGATTCATTTTCAAACCTGCTCTGTCCAGATCAAGATTATAGAGACAAAACCCACCCACATTGTTACAACTTTTAATCTTTTTCAATACCCCATTGCATAATGTGATCAGATATAACAATGCTTCTCAACTGGGGGAGCCTCAGTCCACAAGGAAGCCATAGACATTTTCCATATAAACTGCAAGGTCACTGAAAATGATGAAATAGCAGCAAATACTTAAATCACTAAATATCCCACCACAGCTGGGGTATCAAATTTATCCTTTTAAAGCTGACTCCTTCATCAATTTGAAACATGCTACATGCGTAACATAATGACTTATTGTTTTCCCAAAGACTTCCTTTAAAGTCAGTAAGTCATTTTCCAACCCGCTATATTCTAACACAGGGTCACAGGGGTCTGCTGGAGCCAATCCCAGCCAGCACAGGGCACAAGGCAGGAACAAGTCCCGGGCAGGGTGCCAGCCCACCGCAGGGCACACACACACACACACACACACACACACAAAGGACAATTTAGGATTGGCAATGCACCTAACCTGCATGTCTTTGGAGTGTGTTTCATATTAGAGCGCCTCAGCTACATTACAGCACACATGGTTGACGTAGCACAGCCCCAAGACAAGGCTTGGCTAGGGACTTTTTGGCTATGTGAATAAAGACTGCCAAGTAAGAGCGATGAGCATTGAGCAATGGGATGGACAGACAAGTGAAGGGAGGCAGTCTCCTGAAAACAAAGGGGATCAGGTATGGAGGGCAACTAAGCTGTGGAATGGATGAAGAAAACAACATAGAATCAGAACAAATACATTGATGAATAAGAGCGATTGTCATGGTTCTGTCAAGGTATATAATAACCCACCAGGATGAGAGGGGGCGCTACTGATAAAAAAGACATCTCCAACTCTCTCCACAGTACTGAGAAACTGCTTAGCTCCACCCCTTCAGGTTCACTCTCCATAAAATGATTTTTGGTAACAGTTCCACTACAGAGTGATCTAACTTGTGGCTAAAGAGCTGACTGCTTTAATTTGATTTTGAGCGTTGACTTTGTGGGTCATGTATGCTGAAGAGCATTTATTTTTGTTATAATTTTGTGAACTTGTCATACCTGAACCTGGCCAGAAAGTGTGTGTGTATATATACACACAGTATAGTGGAACGAGCCCCGGACACAGACAGGCAGACATGTTGTAAATCCACCACCACATGTTTATTTACAAAATTTACAATGTCAAATAGTGCCACACAAACCCAAGACTTCCCCAAAGTCCAGGCCTCTCATACACTCTGCCTTTCTCTTCAGGCAGCCTCCACTCGCTCTTCTCCTGCTTTGTCCTCTCCTCACCCGACTCCAGCCTTGAATGAAGGGAGGTGGCCCCTTTTATCCACACACGGATGTGTTCCAGGTGTTTCCCGGCAAGCTCCCACCGACACGCCCAAGTGTGGCGGAAGTGCTGGCTGTATCCCCGGAAGCACTCCGGGTGTCCCTGCTCCTCTTCCCCCCAGCACTTCCGGGTGTGGCGGAAGTGCTGAGGTCCAGGGCTCCAAAGGCACGGGGGAACCCCCTGGCGGTGACCACGGGCCCCTACAGGGTTGAGCTTCAAAGCCCTGTACCCGTGGCCACCAAAGGAACCAGAGTGGTCGCCCCCATGTGGTCTGGGTAAAACGTAAGCCCTTTTCTGGTCTTCCTGGGCGTCCTGGCAAGGTCGCCATGCCAGTCACCTTTGACAATAATATATATATATATATATATATATATATATATATATATATACACACACACACACACAGACATACATACACACACATAAAATGTTGAGTAAAGGTGTTGCTTCACCAGGAGCTGAATTCAGAGAGAGAAGCAGAGAAGTCCGAGTAAACAACATTATTTCTTTTAAACTGTTCTTTTCATGAATAATTCTTATCCCCCTACCACCCCGCTCCTCCCCCACTTTGAACCTCGCACCATAATAAACTGATATTTCCTTGGCTGACTGCATTCACCGACTCATGGGTCTTCCTTTCCTCTCCCGATGTTGAGGTCACTATGATATATAGATTGCATCTGTAATTGTTCAATTACATTAACACTTAATATTAAAATGGATTTCCAGTATAGACAGAGATCAGATGGATTCCCAAAAACAGCAATTCTGGATTTAGTGGGCGCTCACATTTACCTGCACAGCTAATAACTTGTAATTAGAATAGGAATGGGCTGCTCGCACTGTCATGAAGAAGTTAATGTTTTATGGCAAACATTTGACAGACTCATACCTTGCGGCATCCACTGCACTTGATTGTTTTTTTTTTTTAAAAGCTGTACAAGAATTAGTGCTCTCCACCCGTCTGTGACTTACCAGACCCGCTGCCACAGCCTACCTGATGCATTATGTATTTGTCTTTTCCTCCGATTTGCATGTTTTATGTGTAGAAAAAACACATTTGTATTTCCACTCATGAGAAATGTGGCTCTCTCTAATGAACATATTCCAGTCAATAGGATAACTTAATAGATTCTGTAATTAAATTATGAAAAAATGCCAGCCATGACTAATTTTTCATTGTAAAAAATACTTTTGATGCTATATTTTTAGAAATGCATGATCATTTTATGCCTAATTTAAAAGGTAATACATAAACATTTGTTTACCCCTAAAAATGACTACTCATTTCATGACTAAGAAATTCAGGCAATAGTAAATATAACTTTAATGAAGGAAAAAAAAAATATACAAGCTTTTTTTTTTTTTTTTAAATGGCCTATTTATTTTGTACTATGCTAAAAAAAAAACAATGTACCAGCATTAGCAGCAAATATGTTTTTGTTAACAAATGTAAGTTTCATCCCAAGCACCTTTGTCACAAAAAGCACAAAAGGATAAATGTCATGGCCTGTGTAGTGAGGCCCTCACGTATTCTTGTGATAAACTGGGGGATATTGGAGGAATAAAGGTTGAGAATCACCAAGATACAATATGCTTGACGTGTTTTTGGTTTGTCTTTTTTTTTTTGTCAAAACTGTCCACATGTAATTGATCTTTGGAAAAAATAAAAGTGCAAAGAAAAATCTCTTTGGTATATGTGATTTCATCAGTGAGAACAGACACACTGTTCGACCTTTAGATCAGTTCTTTTATTGGATTTCAACAAGTCATCTATCTGGGAGCAAATAAAAATTGTATGATTACTGGATGATGGAACCGTTCCTCCATTTTTCACATTTACTGAAAAAACATTATAGCATGTATACATTGATCAATGATTCAACTAAATCATATTGTAAATCATCCTAGTGATTCCTGCTCTCTGCCTTCTTGCATAGATAACCTGTTATTGGTCTCTAAATGTATAATCTCTGTCAGTTAGCAAATTATGGCTCAATACTTTACTAAACTGGAATTGTAAGAAAACGTGCTGACAACCTGCTCACCACACAAGTAAAGAAATCTGGAGTCTATATGTCTGCATACAGTACACATACACTTTACATGAACTGATTGAAGAAGGAAAAGAGTGCAAAAATTCATATTAAATGTAATAGGATGACATGCTTTGTTCCAATATCATGCAAAAAGGACCTTGTTCCAATTCCCTCTCCATTTCTCATACTCACTGCTGCACACGAGTGAGAGAAAGAGCTTACGGAATACTCACTCATGCTCATTCGCAAGCAAGATAAACTGCTCTCCATAATCGTGCTATGTCTTATTCATCCTAGAATGCAATGATGTGAAAATGGAGTCCTGCATATGCTGTACTGTCACTTTCTTTCACACCACTACATAAGGTGGTAAGAGGAAGAACAAGACACAGATCACTCGTGTTCTTACCAATCTCACACCATGTGGGATGTATAATTTCTTTCTTACTTGCCACGTGTGTCTTCTCAAGTGTTGATTAGGACATGCTAAGCGTTATTTTTGGAAACAATGTTCTGAACTGTTTCATTAAAGGCTATTGATGCTTATTTCCGATGTATATACATACTGTACCAATTAATAGGTGTAGGATAACCATTGCTTGCTGTTATTTTACCATAAGACAATTTCCATGGTACATGATGTTTTGGAACATATCCCTTGGATAAGATTAGGTTCATGGTACACACACACACACACACACACAAATATATAAACAAAAAGTAACAGATTGTAATAACACTTAGCATTAGACTGGTCTGGAGTGCATTATATGTCTCAGGTCTTCAGATAGTAAGATATGCGACATCATGAAGTGTAAAGTTTCTTCCAAATGACATAAACCTTATATGAAACCGATTTAAACAGACATTGAGATATGGTTGTCTCCAGTTATAGTAATATCACAGATATGAGCTAGAACATAAAACCAAACAATTTGTTATTTCAGCTGAGCTTCAATTAATTTTGATCTTGTGACTTCCATTTTTTTTACTTATGAAAAAAGCAAACCAATTTTGACACAGATGAAAATGTAGCAGTCTACTTTGATGATGAGGAATTGTATTGTACACTATTGACTTTGCCACCATTTTCAATTATTTTCTGCTTTTGTGTGCACATGTCTCTAAATGTAACCGGGAGCATGCATAGCAGTGCAGTAAGCTCAGTTAAGAAGGTAAAAAAGCTGATTGGCAGCTGAAGGTTCAGCTTGTAATTCCCAATGTACTAAATACGCATCTCAGCTACGCCATCTTGCAGAGCATCTCTGCAGGGAAAGCAAGGTGACATTCAACAATGCTTCAGCAACAGCTATCACAGGTATGCATGCAGCTATCCATGTTGCAGAGAAGAGGTAAAAACTGCGGTCTGTAATTCCCAGCATTCCTGTCATTTCATCTCAGAGAGTACAGCTGCTAAGATAAGTGACATTTTAAGCAACCCCTCAGTATATCTCTGCTGAGACATCAATAGTCAGTTAGAGGTGACTTTTTGTGCCGCCTTTTCCAAATCTATGAGAAACTTTTATTAAATACTGCTGGATGTTTAAATAAAAGTTCAATATGCTAGAAAAACCCATTGTTTAATTAAAATTACGTGTGTTTTTTATTTAAAGTACAGTAAAATTGCTTCGCTGTCATCTTATTAAGTCTGAAACATTTTTCTATAAACTAAGTAATAAAGCATTGCATATTTTTGCCAGTATTTCCATTAAAAGTAATTTTCATTGTGAATTCTGACAAAATCAGGCTATGAACATCAGCAGCAGTGGAATTTTTTTGTTATCCTGGGGCTGCCTGTAATTCAAGAAATTGCTAAACCATGGATCTGTAGTAGAAATTGATACAACTCATGTGTTTCCTCAGAAAGAACATTTTGGGATGAACTAGCAACTTAGGCAAGATAAATCAAGGATGGACAAATGAAGGTTTGTAGCCTAGACTATATGCCTCTAGGGATATTCATGGCTTTTTGTTAGGAACTCACATAAAAGCTTTAAGAGATCATGGACAAGACCTGGAATAAGGATAAGGAAAAGGGGAAAAAAAAAAAAAAAAAAAAAAAAAAAATCAGACAAGACCTCAGATATATTTTACTAAAATATTTCACTATTTTAAATAAGGGTGACAAGTAGTAGTATGGAAACCGGGGATGTTAAAATTCAACAAATGCGATAAAGGTTTAGTAGACAGTATCAGAGGTATGTTCAGGATTCTGAACATAATGTCAAATTACATCAGCTCAAAATTTGTATGTTTAATTTTTGAGCTGTTTTTGTGCACTATGCAGAGTACTGAGAAGGTTCCAATAGTTTATTTAAACATCTGCTAACTTAAAGCATGACAGGGCGAGGAGGGCATTTTAGTGCTGTTACAAAATGTGCAGTGTGTGATCCCCTTTTGTTATTAGGATGCCTTTTGCTTTTTCCCATTCTTGCTATGTTGAATAAAGGAAGCAACAAAGCAAAAATGAAGGCATGGCTTGTAACTTGCTTGCACATGGTAATGGTTTCAATTTCTTTTTTTAAGTCATTCAGACTCCTTTCAACTTGATGAAAAGGGAATAAAGTATAAAGGAATTTGAAGGATGGCTTGGGGGAAGTTTTATTAAAGTCGATATAACCTATGTAATACCTAGAGTATTGTGTGCTCATCTCATATTACTGCTAATGCTAAGAAGTAAGTGACCGGTGTAACAGAAAGCTACACTTAAATATTTACCACTCAAAAGCTAATTCATCGGGAAAAAGAACACATAGTCCTCAAATACAAAACTTGCTTTCTTAATAAGGGAACAAAAGCACAAAATTTCATAAAAACTAAATACCATACACAGTAAACGTTTCTTAGATTGCTAACTGAAATGTAGCACCAATGTGTTTTTATTGAGTAAGAAGAATGCAGAGATTTGAATGCAGTCGCATTATTTATAGATTCACATTACTCAATAAAAAAAATTCAAGTACTTAAACAACACACAAAGCACTCGCTGACTTCTGAATGTTTAAATTCAGAATAGCGCAAACCCTTTTTCAGCTCTGCTAGGTACAGGGAGAGAGTCAGAAAGAGAGAGGGGGAAATCTGAAATAGCACAAATGCTTTGGTTTCAGATGTAATGTTTTAAAAATTCAAAATTTTGTTTTAAAAAGAGTAAAAGATCAACATACTGTTCTCTAAAACTACCTATATGCAGGTAAAGAAGCCCTGCTGAAAGCCAAGCCATAATTGGTTATAATTATTAAAGCAGGAAGAGGTAAGTGACATGAACAACTGCCATACCATACAGTATATGGTGATAATAAACATTAGTTATTGTACTTACAATATTGTGCCCTGAATCCAGAATGTTTAGAAACCAGTGCGTGTGGTATTTCTGACTCACGGTTTCTCTCTACTTTGTTTGTCTGACCCTAACTTCACTGTTGCTTCCATGCATGCGTTACAAAAGGTGCTGGCGCAAGAACACTTATTGTATTTAGAGGTTCTCATTGTGAATGTGAAATGAGGAAGACTGGTGTGGAAGGCTTCTATAGACCACTTTACCTGGTCTGCCAAGAGGCTGCTTTGCTATTTATAATGCTTGACTTGATTCAGGTGTATAATTTTGATGTATAGTACTGATAATATAATTTGACAAGCAAGCTATATTGAAATACTTTCCTCTAAATTCGATGTACTCTTATACTGTCTGCTTACACTAGATGAAGAAAGCTTTTTTGAGTCCCAATGTGGATTAGGACCATCCCAAGGCATTAACAACATGACATATTTATAGTCAAGAAACTCCAGTTGAAAGGCTAAGAGCAAAACAAAAGCTATATATACAGTAGTTTCTTTGAACTGATGATGGCCTTTGATTCTGTCAGTTGAAAAGCATTCTGAAAGATTCAGTCTAGGCTCAGACATGCTACAAAATTCATCTCCATCCTCAGACCTGTTGCATGATCACATGACTGCAACTCTCCGTAACCCAAAAAAAAAAAAGATAAAACAAATCCCTTCACCATCCAAACAGGAATCACTGCACTGACTGTACCATTTATATCCACATTATTTAGCTTCTAATATCAGGCTGAAGTCCTTGTGGTATTAATATTGAATATGATTTTGACCGGAAGCTCTTCAACCTGCATCACCTTAATTGCCCCCAGCATGGAAGAACTTCACCTTATTCTGAATTTCTTTGTTGACGCCGACAAGAGTGTAAGACTGTTCCTCAACCTATTTTGAGAAAAACAACACCTTTTCCCAAAATGTCCTTAGTTAAGTGATATAGTAAAACTTGAACATTATCTCTGAAGAAACTCTGTAAGTTACTGACCACTTTCTACATGTTGGCCACCACCTGTGCCAAAAGACATCAAGTAAGACAATCAATCCAGCATCAACTGAGTCAACACTTCTTTCAGACAACTACACCATCAGGTCTAATAAAGTAAAGCTTTTACCAGAAACTTAGTTCCTCAAATTTCAAAACAAACACAAACTGTGATATAATCTCAAAGAATTAACAGAGAGTATGAGACTGTGTCAACCTGTAACACCAAGTGGGTGGGAACTAAATAATGATTACATATTCATTGTTAAGGAGTGCTCATCTTAACCAAAATAATGCCACACCAGTTGAAAAATATATCAAATACATTCACTAAACTGCACACAAGGCAGTCATGAGAAAGCAGAGAATGCAAACCTTCAAAATAAACAGAACACAGAGTACAAAAAGCCCTTCTACTCATGTCCTCCTACCCTGTGTAAATTTCATAAAACAGCACTACCTTCCCTCCTGCACTTTTCTATTTATCGTTCTAATTCTCTGGCTTCTACTCTTCTCTAAGAACAAGCTCTTGAGTCAGGAGATGAATTTGAAGCAAGACTCACTGCTATGGAGTGGCCTTCAAGTCGTAGGCTGAGAACACTTCTGATTGTGAGGTTGGTTCTATAAGGTCTATCTATCTAAGGACTATGAAACAACAAGCTATATAGAGTATTTCTTGGGCCTCTTGTTCTCTTAAAGGCTAGAAACTATGTACCACCTCAGTCACATGCCAGATTCACTTGACCTCTTGGTCAGTAAATCACACAATTCTGGGATGTGTTGGGTCATTTGCCCTCTGGAGGAATACTGCTTGTTTCTTTCAAAGCTTTTTGTTTTCCCTGGTGGCTTCATATTAATTAATTTTGTGGCATTCATCACATGTACAAAGTTAATCATGCTCTGCCATTTTACCATCTTCCGGTACTGCTTGGTTCACTTACTTTGGGCTCCACCAATGGATTTTTTCCCTCTCTTACCCAAAGCTCTGGTGGACTTGTCCATTGTCAATCTCTTCTCTCTGATGACCCCCTGTAGACCAGGGGAGTCCTTTAAAATGTATTATTTACAGTGTTATTAACTTCTAATGCTTCATAGAACAAAAGTGACACATTCTACAACACCCATATTGTATATTGAGATATTTCTCTTTAATATTAATTTTAATTTTTTCATCCATTTTATTTTTTATCAAAGAAAAAAGTTAAGCATTTCTTAACAAAAAAAAGGCATGGCTACAGTGGGATTAGCGCTGGGGCTCTGGGTTGAAATTCTATTGTGGTAACCTAGTATTTTGCACTAGCTTCCTTTCTGAATGTAGTTTCTAAATGTTATGGCTATCCTGTCTCATCTCAAAGTCCTATTTTGGCAGCACTAAACAGGACCAGTATGACTGAATGTACCCTGTGATGAACCAACATCCTGTCCAGGGCTGGTTGCTTCCTTATCTATTATATCGCCCAGGAAAAGTAATAGTCCTCTATGACCCTGACATAGGTTTGATAAAGAATGGATTGTTCTGAAAAATGGATGAATTCCTCAAGATAAATGCATCTTCCATAAGTAAAATTTGTTTAATGAAAAAAGCCTTAATTTCAGTTTCTACTGTTGCAAAGTTTAGTGCTATTAAAATTTCAGATAAATGGGGCAAAAAACATCTAGGAATAATATAATCATCCAAAATGATTTTTCTTAAAAAGAAGATATTACTTTCATTTAATAAATGTACTTCAAATATTTTCAGATGTGCAAATTATTAATGGGCAACTGTGAATATTTTTTATATACAGATGACTCCAGGCATATTTTTATAGCTCATAGTCTACAATTCTGATAATAAATAGCATTTTCCTTTAAACCTTATAGAGCTATGAGCACATTTATATAAATATTACAAAAAGGCAAAATCTGACTAATGACTTAAAGGCTAATATACCAAAATCATCCACATCTACGTAAACCCCCAGTGTGCCCCAATGTAGCTTTAATTCAGTAGTTAATTTAAACTGAAAAGAAAAACATTTTTTCATTAAAATTATAAAGGAAAATGTCATGCTCCCTGGTATCAAGTGTGCCTAGTTTTCGTGCTATACTTCAAAAGTAGAGAACTGAAGAAAGTACATACATTTAGAGCAGTGTTTCCCAACCTTGGTCCTGGGGACCCCCTGTGGCTGCAGGTTTTTGTTCCAACCAGATTCCTAATCAGTGAAAACACCTGAAAACACTGATCTCATTTAGTTAGCTGGTATTATTTTTCTTTTATTCTACATTCAGAAAAGCACAATTTTTACATTTAAGACATTTAGAAATATTTCTGCTTTTGCTATAGATTTAAATGCTTAACTCTCTTTTGTTGATTTCATTATATTTTACCCTTTCTCTGTGCAGTTTTTCTTCTTCGTTGTATCTTATTAATGACAATCAAAAATGAGCAGAGCAGACACGCTGGCAAACAACACTGAATAATCAAAGGCTGCAACTACTTTAGCATCCGACCCACTAATTAGTAAATAATGGATTCATTAAACAATTAAAAGACCTAGAAAAGTAAAATGAGAATCAAGATGAAAATATTGTTAAAAAGAAAAAGATACATTATTCCCATATAACTGCTTGGTACATATATATACAGTGGTACCTCGGTATACGTCTGCTTTGGAATAAGTCCAACTTGGTATACGTCCTGTTTGGACGCGAAAAATTTTGCTTGGTATACGACCTTTGTTTGGAATACGACTCGCGTGCTACCCTTGTTTACCTCTCTCGAGACAAAGCCACAACTGCCCACGAGCGGAAGTACGCCAGTTGCTAGCATTCAGTGAACAACCTGCGCTGTAACTCTGTGTATTTTCACATGTGTGGTATAGTGGGTCCACAGCCCCTGTCAAAGGCCAGTTTTAAAATAAATAATCACAGTGTTCGTGGCTTGGTGAGGGGGCGTGGTGGCTCTGCAAGTGGACAGTATTGGGCTGAAGCGGTTCTCAGGGCGATTCGTGATGTGGGCGTTTCTCACCTAAGTGCACAGTTGAGAGACCATCCGCATTCGTGATTGTTCCTGGGGCTGCTGATTTCAGCTGCCATGCCCTCTTGATAAACAGAAGCGCGAGTTGGCTAGAAGGGGAGGAAAAAGAAAAAAAGGATGGACAGACGGACGTTGCAGGAGAAAGGAGGAAAGATAGATAGAGAGAGAGAGAGAGAGAGAGAGAGAGAGAGAAAGAGAGAGCACACACGCGCGCACGCAAGCGAGCACGGAGGTAGGCTCGCGTTGCAGCTGAACAGGGGGCCTGGGTGTTGGGCTGACACCCGGGGAATAGTAGTAGTGGTCACTCCCGCTGATTGATCATGGAGCGGGATTGACCGGAAGGAGGTCACTGTGGATCCCAAGTTGCTGTCAGGAGGAGCCTACCGGTGCCAGGGATAGGAGAGGTGAACTGAACAGCTGAAGTAGGCAGAGTGAAGGTCAGCTGCAAGTAGGGCAACTCCCCTGTTGAGAAGCGCAGGGGGGCCGCCAGGTAAAAAGGCACCGGGCTTCTTCTTGTGTGTGTGTTTTTTTTAAAAGAATGCTTCCAGTTGTATTTTAACCTCGTTGTTTTTAAGAAGACTTTTTTCTATTGTATTTAATCTCCACGGTTCACTTCTGATTTTATGGATTTATTTATTGGAACTTTGGACACTGCACTTTAATTTGAACACCTTGTTTTGTTAATTGTTTTAATAAAAGCACTTTGCACTTTTTCATCATCCCGCACTTTTTTGTGCCTCACTGCTAAGCTCATCGGTAACATTACTGACGGTGTAGGGTTCAAGGGCTCCCGGACAGCAGATAGGGGCATACAGCAAACCCACATCGTCACAACGTGATTTTGTGTTTTTTCACGTAAATTTGAATTGATTGTTGAAAAGTATGAAGGTGGCATGCGTATCTGGGACATGGCTGCTGCATACCGTATGCCAAGAACGACGATATCTACGATTGTGAAAAACAAAGACGTTATTAAAAAGTTAAGTGAAGTTAAATTTTCATTTATTTCATCTAATTGCTTTTATAATTATGTATTTTAGTATTAAGCAGTGTTAAAATTTTATACAACCCCATCAATGTATAATATGTCAATAACAATAGGATTTTTTTTCATGGAAACGGATTAATCATTTTTCCATTAAAAAAAAAATTTGTTTGGTATACGTCCTGTTTGGTATAAGTCCAAGGACCTGGAACGGATTAAAGACTTATACCGAGGTACCACTGTAATATATATATTTTTACCAAACTTAGTTTTGTAATTTCTATATTGTTCCCAAAACAAAGACCTTGGGAAATAACACATCACTTAATTAGCCTAGGAGTCCAATTAAAAACAGAAGCTGGTTGGAACAAAAACCAGCAGCCACCGTGTGACCCCAAGACCAAGGTTCGGAAACACTGATTTAAAGAAAGAGAGAGGAGGAGAAATGTATTTACATATTTATGGTTTGTTTTTAGAAATATATTCAACGATCTATTTTCTGAACCTGATTTACTCGGAACATAGTTAAGTAGAGCTGAGGTCTCCTCTGGCAGCTTTGAGAATAAAAGGATATCACTTCATCGCTATTACATTTGTGACTGATGCCTTTATCCAAAATAACGTTAAATACAATAGTTAACATACATTTTTATTACAACTGCAACACAAGGAGATTAAGTGTCTTGCTCAGAGTTAAATAATGACTTACAGCTAGGAAAGGAACCAGCAGCCTTGTTGTTGAAAGTCCATATCCTTACCCACACAGTTTAACCTTCAGTAACACAGGTCAGCACTTGAATGCACTACAGCACTTGTTCAGTGAGGACCTACTGTACCTCACTTTATCCAGTCAGCCTCCCTCTATATTCAAACTAGGTTACAGTGTTGATCAAAAAGCAGCTACAAACTGGTTAGAGAAGATGCTTTACTGCCAACTATAAAAAGTATTTTACTGGAAGAAATATTTAACATGCATTGCCAGTAGGCACTTTTTAAAATTCCTGTTATCATTAAAAGTAGAACACTAATTACACACTGTGTCCTGAACACCCACATAATCCAAAAAAAAAAGTGTAAAGTGTACTTGTTGCATACGGGCAGGTGTATCTGATTAGAAAAAGTGTTACATGTAACGAATTAATATAAGAATGTCCCTACTTGAAATTCACATCACACTGAAAACCATATACATCTATTATTAGATTTACTAAAGAGACCATTTTGTGCAAGTTAAAGCAGTGCCATATAAATATGAAGGATTTTTAGATAAGATGGATACTTCAAACTGAGCAATAACTTTCTGTACTGCTAACACAGATATAAAGACCCTTGAGTAATGTTTTTTTAATTTTCACAGAATGTACATTTTTTTTTTAATTTTCACAGAATATACACCTATTTAACTGACAAAAACCTGTCATATATGACTCTGCTCTAAAATAGATTTTAGAAATACTCACCGATAATGACAAAGCGCTCTTGATTCTAGAATATTCAAAAAAAATTGACAGTCCTGACACTGCGGACTCCAGTTTCCCTAAAAATAAAATTTTTACAATTACTCATTTTTAAAAAGGAAAAATATATAAACAGAATACACACATAAAACAATGACAACTTACAATGGTATACAGCTGATAACGATTAAATAATAGGGCCATAAAGGAGTATTTTATTGCGCTGATTTTGTAAATTGCCGAAGAAATTATGCGAGTCTAAAAAGAACAAACAAAAAAACCAAACATGAAAAAATACTGACACCTTAGAATTTATGGTTTCTTGATGATGAAACAAGTGGACATGAATGCTGAAAATAACAAAACCAGCTATTAGATTACCATTGAATTTGTAATGCTAGAAAACAATGCACCTTTGAAGGTTAATTCTCACCTTGTCACCACGTACTAGGATCAGCCCACTTCATTTTCATTTGTCAGAAACATATTTCACAAAAAATGTTTGATCACATTTTAAATACCTTTGTTCTTAAAGAAAAAGATTTATAAAAACAGGTCTTTAATATTTAATATCATTATAATGAATTCTGAAAACCATTTTGAAAATTATAGCCACACCGGCTTACAAGCTATCTTAAGATTTCTTATAATGTGTAACTGAATAATACAAAATGCCGAAAACCGGATAATCAATTTTTGAAGTTCATAAACCATTTTTCCAGTTTATGATTGCAGGGTACAGGCAGCATCTAGGCAGCATTGGGTGTAAGGCAGGAGCTAATACTGGATTGAGTGCCAGCTCATTTTAGGACATGAGTGTGATAAGCACAAACACATACTTGGCCAAACATTGATCATAACATGCTTGCCTTTCAGTGAAGTACCTGGCAGAAATCCCATATAGACACAAAGAGCATATGCACTCTCCACACAGGCAATGCCCACCTCAGGATTTAAAAATGGTATTTTTGAGCGGGGAGACAGTAGCGTCAACTGTGCCACTGTGTGGCCATGTTAATAAACATTATCCCAAAATAAATAAATGACCTTTGTTATTTTCCCTCCATTTTCTAAAATGATTAAAATGGCCTTTGTTTCAGTGTTTCCTGCTGCAAATAGATATATTAGACTATTCCTTATCTAAAATAATGTTATAAAAGGACAAACAAATAAGTAAAATACCCTGGTGAACAAGAATTTAAGCAAAATAAAATGTACATGGGCGGCATGGTGGCGCAGTGGGTAACGTTGCTGCCTCGCAGTTAAGAGACACGGGTTCACTTCTTGGGTCCTCCCTCCATGGAGTTTGCATGTTCTCCCCATGTCTGCGTGGGCTTCTTCCAGGTGCTCCGGTTTCCTCCCACAGTCCAAAGACATGCAGGTTAGGTGCATTGGCGATTCTAAATTGTCCTTAGTGTGTGCTTGGTGTGTGGGTGTGCCCTGTGGTGGGTTGGCGCCCTGCCCGGGGTTCGTTTCCTACCTTGCGCCCTGTGTTAGCTGGGACTGGCTCCAACAGACCCCCGTGACCCTGTAGTTAGGATATAGCGGGTTGGATATGGATGGATGGATGGATAAAATGTACATGTCTTGTTTACAAACATTTAGGATGTGTAAGTGAAAACACACTTTTTATAACCTTGTCATATCTATAAAACATGTCACCTCCTTTTAGCAAACAAATGGCTAAACAATTGCATTTACATAGCACTTTCACAAGTCAGTAGTATCTTTTTTAATTTGTACATAATAAATGTAAACAGTCATCCTTTTAAGGATTGAAAGAATGAACATTGTGAAATGCATTACTAGTACAAAAACCATTTAGTACATGTTAACCTCATGATTAAGTTAGCAGGCAATATTTTTGGACAAACAATAAACCCTTCTCAATTCAAAACACTCATGAGGAATTCTTTGTTCTTTATGCGCAGGTTTGTGAACACTATAAGCAAGAAGCAACATACACCGAAAGAGAACCCGGGCTGCCACAGTAAAGCAGCGCAAGTAGGCTGAAACGCGTACCAGAGGAAGAGACTGAGACAAAGGCCTGTCTGTCTAATGTTCCTTCAATGATGGTAGCCAATTTCTCCACAGACAAGTTCACTACAGATAGCTTAACGCTGTATCAGGCTGGGTTTACACTAGTTATTTTAAAGAAACTGTCTGAAGGACCACTTCTTGGCATATAAAAACAGAACTTGACAGCCCACTGAAAAGTATTTATTGCTTAAGATAAACTGCTAGAAAAATCCACCAAAGGATAAAATCCTACCTTAAAGGATTGACCACAATATATCAAGTAAACCAGAAAACTAACAAAAAAAATTACCAGATTCGAACATTAGAACAATTATAATAAAAACAGGCCATTCAGGCCTATATGCTGGTCCATCCCTTTCACCTAGATTATGTAAAATGATATCAAGTCAAAATTTGAAGGTCCCGAAAGTCCTACTCTGTACCATACTACTTGGTAAGTTGTTCCATGTGTCTATGGTTCTTTGCATTAAGAAAAACTTTTGGTAACAATTCAGTTTAGTTATTACAAAAATTCATCTATTATTCATTTGGTTTTATATAACAAGACCTTAACAAATGCTTCTTTTGGTCTTCATAACATTTTCAAATTACAAATTAATATGAATTATTCACAGGTCTCATACTAAATATGTAATATGCAGAGAAATGTGTCTTAGTTAAGCCACCTCAGACCAATGCAAAGTGAGGTTTACTTGGTACATCACATTGCAAAGATGAATAAACACTTCACAGATGCTTTGTAAGTGCTATGAAGACCCAAATAAGTGTATGTTAAGTCCTTGTAAAATAGTTTTCAATAAGTAACAAATGCATTTTTGCTGTACCTAAACTAAGATGTTACCAGACTTTCTAACATGTGTACTAAATGTGCCCGTGACACGTTTCCAGCCATATCCCTGCATTCTTGTTGCAGAATTTCTCTTAAAGCAAGAGCTAGCATTCACTGCACTAATTCCTTTCATCATTTTTTAGTTCAATGGATGTAATTAATTGAAAAGTTTAAATGCTATGTACTTTAAGGTAGTTGGGAATTTAAAAAAATATATTTTGAGAAAGAAAAAAAAACATAAATAAATAATCACTATAGTGAACCAGTACATGCACAATGATAAATTACATTCACAGATTTTGCAGACCAGCATTTTTCACAGAAGCTGCCATCTGGGTTTCGCTTCAGGACTCACAGCGACTCATAGTAGGTAAAAATGTACATTTCCATTTATTCATTCAGCAGACAGTTTTATCCAAAGCGACTTGCAAATGAGAACAACATTACTAGATCAAGATCAGTTAGGTGGTCCATTCTGAAACAAGCATCACCCCATCTATCAATATAGTCTCTGCTGATACCTGGGCACTCATGGGCCTCATCCCTGCCAAACATCTTCAAGTAAAAGTATCTTTACCAGTCATGCACTGCAAACCAAGCATACCATCAGAGTTTGTATTATATGATGTACTGAATATAGATGCCTATTTCCAAAGCCTAGGCATACAAATCCATGCCCTCTTTTCAGTCACTTGGCTGGCTGTCAGTTTCTGTTCCACTACATGGTTCATTTTGCTGTGGAGATTTCAAAGTATGTGGAAGAAAAAAATGGCTAAGTGTGAATCAGGATCACATCTAAGGTGTATACAGTATTGTATTACAATGATTGTATAAATTAATATGTATATTTTATTTTTGTCCTGGAATTTTGATTGTACCTTTCTTCATTTTTATTGAATTAACACTTAATGAAAAGTGTATTATTTACTATGATATTGTACAAAAAATGGCAGAAAAGAAAAAAGGAAGAGACAAAGTGCAGCATCCTAGAAGGGTAAGCAAACAAATTCTCCCAGACACAAGAGGGCAAATTACCCAGAAGATGCGAGTGCTTCCCCAACTTTTACCTGTCAGCCTGGAGTGAGGCCTGGGAGGGTTGGCTATAGACGACTCTGGGTTGTAGGAGTATTGTTGCACTTGAGATATGTCATGCAGTCACTTTCCACTTCTTAACAGGGTGTGCGGATGTCTGCTGGAGCCTATCCCAGTAAGGTGTATGGCAGAAACAAATCCTGGAAATGGTGCTAGACCATTGTAGGGCAAACCCACAACACACACACACTCACACACACACATCCCAACTACACACTAGGGCCAATTTAGGATGGCCAATTTACCTAACTTGTATGTCTTTAGACTGTGGGAGAAAACTGCAGCAAGTGGAGGAAACTAATTAACTTGGTTATCTGTAACGTAACCTAAGCAGGGCCATCCCAGATTCTGAAAATGAATTGGGGAATTAGCTGAAAGTTCTACCAGGACATAGGCAGAGATTAAAGTTGCCTCAGAGAAAAAAACGAATTTAGTCTAGAATAATGAGAAGAAAGATGCCAGAGTAATGAAAGAGAAAGAAAGAGGAGATTAAAAGGCAGCAATTTATTGTGGTATTCGTGCTGTGGGTAAATGGGGCAGCTATCTCCTGTTAGTAACACGGCAAATGTTACTTAATGCTGACTGATAGGTGCTGCAGATTTCTTGTTTTTCTTTGTAATTTGTGCAGCAAATGGGGAAGCCGTCCCCTGTTAGTAACAGCGCAAACTCAAAACTGATTGATAGGTTTTGCATGAGTTTTCCTGTGTATTTTGTGTTCTCTTTGTATGACCATCCCTTTGCGTTAATTAAAAATAAACACATCAGTTTAAATATCAGAGCATAATTCCCAAAGTGAAGAGATGCCAGATAGGCACCCTCCATTTAAAGTATGTAAACCTAAATCCTTACAAAGGAACAGCATGCAATTAATGGTTTAATCCTCATCTAACTACATATTAAGTTATTTTAAAGCTTGGTTTTATAAATGAACAGTTTCATTGCAAAACGAGATGATGCCAGATATTAATTTATAGAACTACTGGTGTAGAAAGATGGCATACTGAAAACTTATTTTAGGAGGACATGAAATATCTTACAGCTCATCCGTTTCAATGCAAGCTTTAATTTCAGAATGTGATTAACATCACTTCCCTTTTAGTAAAAATCAACTATGCAGAGTTTCAGTCAGTCAGCATCTTTCAAACATTGAACACGATGGTATATGGCATTAGCTGAATGCATTATTTACTTTATTTGTACTTACTTATTGGTAATCATTTTTCATGATTAATCATTTTTATTTCACACTTGCATTTACCAGTGGGCTTGCTCATTTGAAAAGGCAGAGGATTTCTACACTTCATAAGCATCTCTCACTATTTCAGAGCACATATTCTTGGGTGGTAGTTTGCAGACATAAATCATTTTACTCACGTTAGTCTGGAATTAAATTCCCTGCCTTGCCAAAGGGTTGAATTCAAGATCTACTACAGTACATCCAGGCATAATACTGGGGAAAACCCCAGTAATAGATCAACTCTTAATAAAGAGGCCAGATTTAGTTTGGTTAATTAAAAATGGAGGCAAATGGATCACGTCTTTTAAGCCTAATAAACTTAGTAACAAATGTTACTTTGAATTTTAATCAGAATTATGTTATAACTCAATAATTATTAGTATCTTTCTAGATTACAAACCTTCCTACGGTCATGTGAAAAAGTAAATTCACCTGATTTCTTTTTTTATTAACATATTTTGACATATTAAGATTTGGTCTTCATTTAAATAGTATCTTTAGATAAAGGTGATATAACGTAAAAAAATGAAAATTTGACTTTGCAACAGTTTATTCAATGGAAAATAAACAGATTCTTTTTCCATATATAATAATAGTAAATAGTGTAAATACACTCTTGGCTCTAATAGCTGGTATTGTCCCATTTGGCAGACACAAAGGACACAATACCGGCACCTACAGAGGTTTCAAATGACTGTCTATCAGTCTCTCTCTCATCAAATGGGAGAAAGTCTTTCCCACTGCAGAATTTTACCAGCTGTGCAATGTTGTGCCTTGTTTGTATAGCCAATTTTAAATCCCCAAACCATGAGAGAGAGAGATTAGAAGCATGCACTGATACAGAGCATTACCCCCAAACCAAATCCCGATGAAATTCAGATCTTTTTTTTCAGTCATTGTTTTGTGGATTTACTAGTATGTTTAGGGTCATTGTCATGTTGACAGATCTACTTTCGGTTGAGTTTCAATCTTCTGACAGATGGCCTCACATTATCCTCAAACATGCTATGGTACAATGAAGAATTTATAGTGGACTGTTCTTTGATGGCGAGATGCCCAATCTCTGATGCAGGAAAATGACCCAAAACTATCATTTTTACACCAGCACGCTATATAGCTGGTGCCTGCTTTTTTTGGTCAAATGCTGTCTTTAATTTTCACTAATCGTGTGTTTTGGTACTGTAGTCATACAACTAGCTTTACTTAGACTGTCCACAGCACATTGTTCCAGAAGTCCTTCATAGGCAAGCTTGAGTTTTTTCCCAATGTTCCTTCTGTGCTTACTTTTTTCTCATGTGGAATGTGCATTTATATTTATTTAAATTGTATTGACTACAGAATGCAAAAGTGCTCTGATGTTTGTTATATCACCTTTATCTGTAAATACTGTTTAAACAAAGATCAAATCTCGATATGACCACATATGTTAAGGTCAGGTCAGATCAGGTTGGGGAGCATGCACTGCTGCACCCACCACATGACAAAACAGCTCAGGATCCTGGATGGCAAAACCCCCAGGCGAACACACAGTTCAGTCCCACCCTCTGGAAATTACCCTCTATCTGCCACAGCCAGGTGTTACGTGGGTGTCCCCTTGCCCAGGTCCAGCCACTTGGGTCCTCAACAATAAGAATCCTGTGAGCCGGACCACCCTCGGGGAATCGTGACACATGGCCATAGTGCCGTAACTGATGCTCCCTCACAATGCAGGTAATGTGCCTTTATTTGGGACTCTATGACAAAATCAAACCAGCGGTACCCAAGGATTCTCTGAAGAGACACAGGACAAAAGGAGTCCAGTCTTTGTCTCAGGTCACTGGATAGCGTCTATGTCTCACAACCATATAGCAAGACAAGAAGCACAAGGACTATAAACACTTGGACTTTCATCCTTTTACATAGATATCAGGAGCGCTACACACCTATTTCCAGCAACCTCAAGACCCCCCATGCTCTCTTGTTCTGTCTACTGACTTCATAGGAATAGTCACCAGAGACATGAATGTTAAAATGAGAAAATCATTTAATGTGGTGTACACATGAATGTAATACTATTTGTAAGGATAAGAAATTTACAATGCTGAAATACCATGTATGGATAAGCTAATTTTACATGTGTTCATTAAGCAAACGGAAATACATTTTTTTTTTTTAACTTTAAAATAGAGTACTATTTTGGTCAGTCACATTTAATGTACACCACGGCAATATTTACTTACTAGTAAGTCATGTTCTTTTACCTTAATCACCTTATCTGGAGCAACAGAACTCCCTTCATTTCTTGAACTGGTAATTGTTTGGATAACTATGATGAAATGTCCTTAGTTTCGCTGACTACTACATGTTGAATAAATGTGTAAACAGTTCATGTGAGCAAATAAAGTAAGGCCTAAACTAAGAGTTTCCTTTGAAAATGGTACTGTTTTCTATGGCATATAGCTTGTACATTTTCATTTGACAATACACATGCACCAGTTCAGTTTGTGCACAAACAGTATCTGACATCTGCCACATGCATTAAGCAAATTTCTAAACAGAAATTCCTTGCTTGCTAAACTGTCCAATATTCTCACTAAGGTAACTTTTCTGAGGCTGTGTAAACTGTCCATAATCATTAAGTCAAATGTCTGAACATTTACTCGACTACAAAGCACAACAGTTCATAAGTCTGGAAACTGCATCTGATTACTAAAATAGTTTGCATTGATGTACAAGTTGTTAAAATTACAAAATCTGCCTAACCATAAGATTTAACATGTCTGAAGGGAAACCTTGAAGAGAGTTACCTCTTATCCAGAGTCTATCATCTTCTTACTGTGGATGAACAAAGTAAAGATAACTTATACTGAACCAAATCACTCTTACTTAACATTAGAATCAAATGATTCAGTCTTTCGTGTTTGTTGTGTTCAGTTGTAGTTTCTGCCAGAACTCTAGGGGGAGTATTTAAAAAATGTGTTACCTGTAGAAAGAATAGAAAAGGAGTCTTGAATAAAAGAATGTATTTATTCTTGATTGGAGATCAGTGCGTGCCTGTCGTAAAATAAAGAAGTTAACATTCTGAGTTATTCATGACTGGCTGATTATTTTACCCTGCTCTGGTCACAACAAAATTGGCAATAATGTTCTCCTCTTTATATTGCGCATGCTTGCAGTGAAAATGGCTGTTGCTAATGTGCCTTTTCCAAGTTTTTTTTCTTCCAAGTCCCGGTGAGCCTGCAGTGCCTTTTGCAACGTGGCTTCAGATGTTCAATAACTATCTGCTCATCATTGACGCTTCTGGGGATGCTTGGCCTGATGCTAGGAAGAGAACTGTGCTACTTAATTGTCTTGGGACCGAAGGTCAGCGAATTTTTTACACCCTACCTTACACAGGTACTAAGTTCAATGCTGCCGTAGAAGCTTTGAAAGTATACTTTATGCCTAAAGCTAACATGGTCGTTGAGCGCCATACATTTAGTAAGAGGACCCAGGAACCACAAGAGACTGTTTTACAATACGTGGCGGCACTACGTGAGCTTGTCGCAACATGTGAGTCTGCCGAACGTGCGGACGAAATGATTTGTGACCAGCTGATTGAGCATGCATATAGCCCACACATACGTGAAAGATTGCTGTTGGAACCAGGCCTCACATCGGATAAAGCAGTAACTCTTGCTACTCCGATAGAAGCAGCTACAGATCAGGCTAAAATCATTTCTACAAACTCCAGCGTCATGCCAGTACAGACAGTGCAGCATAAACATAGGAATAAACCCAGACAGCGACAGACACCTGCTACTACTATGTCTGCTAACCCTGCTAAGGGGAAAGCGTGCTTTCGATGTGGATCACAGTAACACCTGGCTAACTCAATGAACTGCCCTGCCGCAAAAGCAACTTGTAGGCATTGCAAAAAGACTGGGCCATTTTGCTAATGTGTGTTGCGCTGCCCAACCCTGTACACAGGAAGTAAGTGAGGTTGAATTTCCAGAAGTTACTGTACTACATACAGAAAATACTGTACAATACATACACCTGCTAAAAATTTCTTGTGCAGTGGAAATCTCAGCTCCAGGGCTCACGTTCCTGCTCACTGGACCTGATTGTCGACACTGGCTCATCAGTCTCAATATTACCACACTGCATTTACACCCGTCACTTCAGCAACATTCCTCTGACAAAACCTACAGTGAGCCTTGTGACGTATTCAAAATCTCACATCCCCGTACTTGGGTGCCTATCTCTAACTGTGCTTTTACATGGCTGTAGAACTGTGGCTACATTTTTCATTGTAGAAAACGGAACCCCACGAATGGATAGAGACTTAATGTCACTTTTACATGGGCACATCGTGAACAATAAAGCTATGCCTTCTGATGCTGCAGCTTCCACTTTGCCTGTGCCAGTCTTACAGTATGCTGCTGTGCCCCTGTCCATTGGCTGTGTTAAAAACTTCATCCACCGCATTAACATCGATGAGACAGTACCTCCTGTGCAACAGAAGCTGCACCGCTTACCTCTGTCGGTTAGAGATGCTGTGTCTGAAGAACTTGATCGTCTACTCTCTACTGGTGTCATTGAACGAACTGATGCTTCTGCTTGGGTCTTACCTATTGTAGTCACTCAGCACAAATCTGGTAACATCCGCATGTGTATTGATCTACATGAGCCCAATAAAGTAGTCATTGTAGACTCTTTTCTCTTGCCACATATGGATGAACTCCTTTCTACACTCAGAGGGGCTACAGTATTTTCTACCATTGACTTAGCCAGTGCCTACTACCAAGTGCCACTGCATGAGGACAGTCAAGACCTGACTGTTTTCATTCAACGAGGGCCTCTTCAGGTTTTGTCGGGTTCCTTATGGTTTGGTGTCTGTACCCTCCTCTTTCCAGAAAATGATGACTGTTATTCTAGCTAGCTTACCTGGCATGGAGAATTACTTGGATGATGTAATAGTACATGGACCTGACCTGACTACCCATGACAAGATCTTACAAACTGTATTATACCGTCTGGAAGCTGCTGGCCTGCAGCTAAACAATGACAAGTGCAAGATTAGTCAGTCCAGCCTACCCTTCCTTGGGCATATAGTGTCTGCTGATGGCCTGCTTCCTGATAAGGCCCATTTACAAGCCATAATGAATGCTCCTGCACCCACAGATACTGCTACTTTGCGTTCTTTCCTTGGCCTGCTGTCTTGGTACTCTAAATTTCTACCAAACCACGCTACTGTGATTGAACCAATGCACACATGCTTGAGACAACCTGCAGGTGCATTCCAGTGGACGGCTGATGCACAGAACAGCTTTGAGCAGGTAAAAACATTGCTAGTGGATAGCTCTGCTTTGGCACTTTTTGACCCTACATTGCATACTGTAGTTTCCACTGATGCTTCTGACTATGGTCTGAGAGCCATTCTTTCTCAACTCAGTTCTGACAACGTAGAAAGAACAGTGGCATTTGCTTCACGGACTCTTTCCACTACAGAGTGTAAATATTCAATAGTGGAAAAAGAAGCGCTGGCCTGTGTGAGGGCGGTAGAGAAGTGGTGCACGTACCTGTGAGGACGTCGCTTCACCCTGCGCATGGACCATCAGGCATTGACAACTCTGACCACCAAGGGGATTGATTTTGCTGGGATGCACATTGCGAGATGGTCTACACGTCTTCTGTCATTTAACTATGATGCAATATATCGCCCAGGTTCTCAGAATACTCCTGCTGACTGCCTGTCTCATCTGCCCTTACCTGTTAGTTCTGCAGCTGCTGACGATGCTGAACCAGAGTTTGTTGCTCTCCTGTCTGTGGCACATAAGACACTGTCTCCTGCTGATTTGGAGTCTGCTTGTGCTGAATGTCCAGACCTCACTAAGCTACGTGCACAGATTACGTGGAGCTGGACTCCTTCTCCAAAGGATTTGGATGCTGATCTGCTGCCATACTACAAGATCCATCTGGAACTTTCTGTCAGTGACAATTTTGTGTTTTGTGGTCCACGGCTGATTGTGCCAGCTAGCCTTCGTTCGTCACTAATTGCGATTGCACATGAGAGTCACCAAGGTGTGGTACACACCAAACAACGACTCAGAGAACTTTACTGGTGGCCAAAGATGGACACTGATGTTTGTAATGCCATTAGTTCTTGTCAGACATGCCAGTTGAATGACAAAACAGCTCATCCACACCTGCTCCCTTACAGCCTACACCTTTTCCAGATGGCCCATGGAAAAAAGTGGCTTTGGACATTGTAGAACCCTTTGAATCTGCCGCATTGAACTATAGATATGCCTTGACCCTGACTGACTACCACAGCAAGTGGCCAGAAGTAGCCTTCACCCCTTCCATAACTACTGCTAATGTACTCACATTCCTGTCTTCTATTCAGTCACCATGGTAACCCTGTGAGTCTGGTGACAGATAATATGGTTCAGTTTACCTCTGCTGCTTTTGCTGCTTTTCTGGAAGAAAGACAGATTAAACATCATCGCTCCTTACTGTATTACCCTGCTGCCAATGGAGCTGTAGAGCGATTCAATCGTGTACTGAAACATACAATTCAACTAGCTATTCAAGAACACTGTCCCTGGAAAGCTGCCATTACAGACTTTTTGCATGTCTACCGTGCTATTCCACACGAAACTACTGGCTTTTCTCCATTTGAACTCCTTCATGGTCAACAGATGCGCACAAAATTGACCATACTACCACCTACTTCTTCAGATTTACAGACTGCCATTGATGTCCGTACCACAGTTGAGCATCATCAAAACAGAATGAAAGTCTGCACTGATGCCAAACTGGGTGCTCGCTTGCCTAGTTTCAAAACAGGGGATACGGTGAGGGTCAGAATCATCTGCATGTTCCAAAAGGACACCAGAAGTTCAGCAACCCTATCACTATCAATAAGAAACTGGGTGTTCATACATACATTTTGAGTGATGGAAAAACCTGGAATGCATCTAATCAGATTGCTTTTCCAGACTGTGCATCTACACCTGTCCAGAAGGAAGTCAAACCACCAGAGCTTCCTCAGTCACCCAGACCCAAACGCAGTACTCACCCGCCAAACTGGTTGAATGACTATGTTACTTAAAATAATATTGCTGAACCTGTGTAATAATATACTTACATTTGCTTTATTCTGGTTGTGGAATATACACATCATGTTCTCTTAACTTTAAATATTTCATTGCTTAATTACATGGAAGTTATGGGAATTTTTGTCATGTTAATCTCATTAGCAGGCAGAAGCAAAGCTTTTCTTTAAAAAAAAAAAAAAAAAAAAGGAAAATGTTGTGTTCAGTTGTAGTTTCTGCCAGACCGCTAGGGGAGAGTATTTAAAAATGTGTTACCCTCTTGAAAGAATAGAAAAGGAGTCTTGAATAAAAAAATCTATTTGTTCTTGATTAGAGATCAGTGTGTGCCTGTCATAAAAGAAGTTAACATTCTGAGTTACCCATGGCAGGCTAATTATTTTATCCTGCTCTGGTCACAACAGTGTCCCATTGTGAATTTGAGCGTATTCTTCACAGTATAAGCTGGGAGGAAAGAAAAAAAAAAAAAAAAAAAAAAAAAATCACTCTTCACTTGCATTTGTGACAGGCAATGTCAAGTAAAACTTGTAAACAACATCTACATTTGGGAAAATATACTGATATCTAAGACACTGTGAAAGCTCTGGAGCAGATGAAACGCCTTTAGTGCTTTTGAATTATCTAAACTGGACAATCTGCCTACCACATTCTCTCTGTCTGAAGGGATGCTCCAATGAAGTATTTTACGGCCTGAAACCTCTCTCACATTTTATGTTACTGAATTACCCTGCATAACCAGATGCATAGAAGCCTTAAATTATACAGTATATTAAAGTGTTAAGTTTGGTATTTTTATAATCAAACTATAGACGACAGGTGTTATCTGTTTATTTTTTATTGACAAAATGAAATTCTGTACACACACACATACATACATACATACATACATACATACATACATACATACATACATATATATATATATATATATACATATACATATACATATACATATACATATACATATACATATACACACACAC
>JANRMT010062791.1:58838789-58855095 GCA_026402145.1 Polypterus bichir lapradei | reverse complement strand
TAGTGCATCCCCTCTCGGGAATCGAACCTCGGACGTGGGCGCTACAGGTGAATGCTTTACCATCGCGCCACTGCGTGTGGTTTATCTATTCGAGCGTAGCAGTGTAATTAGGTTTTTGTTCAGCACTCTTTGGAACTGTTACTTTTTGTCTGCGCACTGCGTCAGTTCACGTGAGCCGCTGAATATGGTTTTATATGTCAGTCGCTCGCTTCTAATTGTTTCGCTGCCTTCTCAATTATATAATGCATGTTTTCTTAAAGCGCGTTTTGTAGCTCTTCCTGGCTTTCTACGTAATGCGTGATTACGTGAGAGGCGTGATGTCATACGGAACTCCGCCCCTCCAGCTCAACTCCATTACAGTAAATGGAGAAAAAACAACTTCCAGTTATGACCATTACGCGTAGAATTTCGAAATGAAACCTGCCCAACTTTTGTAAGGAAGCTGTAAGGAATGAGCCTGCCAAATTTCAGCCTTCTACCTACACGGGAAGTTGGAGAATTAGTGATGAGTCAGTCAGTGAGTGAGTGAGTGAGTGAGTGAGTGAGTGAGTGAGTGAGTGAGTGAGTGAGTGAGTGAGTGAGGGCTTTGCCGTTTATTAGTATAGATTCAATTATAACATTGAAAAAGATTATTGCCTACATCCAAAAGTTACAATAGGAGAAATGGACATCATGTGCGAGTACTGGCAAGCACAGAGGGTTACATTTGAATCATGTGGGATGTGTTGTTCAGACGGCAAGGTGAAATTAACACCTTCAAGCCATCCACCTGAACCGTTGTTGTCTCTTATTTCTGGCGCAAATCCACATTTAACTAATTTTTTACAGAACATTAGAAAATACAATTCGTGTTTTTAGATTACATCGTTTAGCACCATGCCTGCTACCGAGGAGTCTGGCTTTATGCCGACATTTAAAATGCGGGTGCAAATCTATCATAGAATTGGGTCATTAATGCTGTTGCTTCATTAGAGCCACAAATTTTTCCCTTCCACTCAGTGAGCGAAGCCACTGGGTAATCTGCTAGTGTACTATAAAAATAAAAAATGTTGTATTAGCTTAGTCCACCTTGTGAGGAAGATAAATGAACTCAGTATGGTGGATTTTGTTACAAAATAAATTACGGACAAAAAAAGCACAAATGTGCCACTAAAAATATCGAAACCATAGTTTATGTTTATATTTGATTGGAGGTATAGTATGATATTGTGTCAAGTATATTTAACTCAATGCAACAGAAAAAGACAAGCAATTCATGGAAATAATTACATTGTGCATTGTAAGAATTAGAAAAATATAGATCTACATACATTTAACCACTAATCTTCAGAAAAAAAAGAAGCTGAGTTGGTGTCCTTAATTAAGAAATCGCTCAGCTACCAGTTTAGAAAATGCTGAAAGATGATGCTGCTTTCCTCCATACTGTGAAAATGAATGCTAAGCCTTAACTGTTCTGTATTATAAGTAACTGAGAAAGGCTTCAGAAAATGCCACTTCTATGGAAAAAATCAAGTATTGTACCTGTTCCAAAGAAGGCAGATGTCTCTTCACCTAATGACTAAAGACCAGTGGCACTTACGTCTCACATCATAAAGACCACTAAGGAACTATTCCTGGGCTATAAGAGTCCTCTTGTGGTAGACCACCTGGACCTACAGCAAGTTGCCTATCGGACAAAGATTAGAATGGAGGACAATTATCTATCTGCTCCACAAGGCTTATTCCCACCTGGACAAAGCTGACAGCACTGTGAAGATTTTGTTTTTTGATTTCTCCAATGGTTTCAATACCATCTGGGGGGTAAGGAGTTAAGGGGTCTATTAAGTGATAAACTCAGAGTTATGCAGGTGGATGAGCCTATGGTCTCCTGGATAATGGACTATCTGTCAGGCAGACCTCAGTTTGAGGGACTCAAGGACTGTGCTTCGGATACAGATTTCAGCAACAAAGTACTACCCCAAAGAACAATCCTTTCTCCTTTTCTTTTCACTCTGTACACCTTAGACCATAAATATAACACCAGGCCATGTCCCTTGCAAATATTCTCAGATGATTCTTTACTTATGGGCTATATTGATAAAGGGCATGAGACAAAGTATAGGAGTCAGGTGGACAACTTTGTTTCTCTGTGCAAAGAGAATTGTCTGCATCTTAACATCAGCAAAACCAAGGAACTTGTTATTGAATAGTGACTGACATAGAGATACTCTTTGGTATGGTGAAATTCAAGGAGTAGATGCAAAGGTGGTCCACTCCTATAAGTACTTGGGGGTCCACATTAATGACAGAACACAAAGGAGCTATATAAGACATGATAGAGCAGGCTCTTTTTTTCCTTAGGAGACTGTGTTCCTTTCATGTGGGAGGTGACATCCTTCACATCTTGTATCACTTTGTAATTGCCAGTGCAATTTTCTGTGTTATGGTGTGCTGAGCTGGTAACACTTCAATCACACTAACTTCAAGAGTGGCCCATGGAATCAAGAAGCTAATTATAAGTGCAAACTCAGTTATAGGATGCACTCTGGACACCCTAGAGAAAGCAGCAAAGGAAAGAATTAAAACAAAACTGAATGCCACTGTGAACAATGCATCACATTTTTTTTCTGACTCAAAAACACTGAGGACTTTCAGCTAACAAATCACTCAGCAAAAAAGTGTGTAAAGAAATGCTACGGAGGTTCCCTTATACCAACAGCATAATGCTACACTCTGACTCTGACAGCCAAGTCAGAAGTTTTCTTTCTTTTTAATTTTCTTATTTGTTCAGATAAAACTGTGTGGTTAAATTTATTTATTTACCTATTTACGTATTTATTTATTTAAACAGCTTGTGTAAAAAGCCTACATTTCCCCCAGGAACAAATACAGTTCTATCTATCTAAAAGTTAAAGTATTACTAAAATAAGACACCCACAGGTACGAGGGTGTTGCACACATATATTAACAATCTATAGACATCAAATATAGAAATAAAATGAGCCAGAGGTGGTCTCCTTTCAAGATTTAATCCAGTGGTCACTTGTACATTAAATTGAGGGACAGTAACAGTGTCTATGTATTGCATGGAAAAGCAGAAAGTACCACTGAAACAGAAAATTGTTGGTGCTGTTGAGAAAAGGCAAGAAATGACAATTGTAAGGATTACAGCTGCAAAACAGCTACCTTTAGGCAGGACTGAAATTTCTATGGCATAAACTATAGGTCAGTCAGTGATATCAGATGAAATCTGAAGTGATTCTGACATTCCGAAGTTAATGTAGTGGGACTGTTTTGATGGGGTGATCAATGTCCTAAATTCTGTTGCAGCTACAGTTGAATAATTTTGCCTAACACTCAATATGGTAACATGCAAACAATAAATGTGATCTTATGATCATTATAGGCTCTTCCAATATTATGACAGAAGTATTCAATATTCAATATTTATCCAAGGAAAGATGAAATAATACCTCATACCTTGCAGGTGATTGGGGGTGAATTTGATACAACATCTGCATTGCATTTTTCTTGTACATTCTAGGGTACATACCTAGGTCACCCAGATGGTAAAACATCATCCACCCATGAGTTGCAGAGAAAACAAAAATCATGCTTCTCATGATTCTAATAATAACATTTACCTTTCACCATCAATACTTTCTATATACTTTCCATAGATTTCACAACCTTTTCAGGCATTTGAAATGAATAAAATTTACAATAATGACAGCAACACTCATTTCGACCTGATGAAGCTTAACAACTGTGATTATTTTTATTAAGTTTTACATAAGGACATACATTTTCCCTGTGCTCTGCTCCTATAAATCAAGAGGAACGTGCAGCTGCAAGTCATTAATTGAGAGAGGGCAAGACATTGATTTACGGTGTGCTGATTAAAGGGCAATCAGACAGCCAGATGAGCAAATCAAGGAGAAACACAAAACAATAAAAGTACTAGCTGTGTAGTAATTAAACTGTTCACATAACGTGGATCTGATGATCATCTCAGAACCATACTACATAGTCTGGTCTTGATATGCAGCTAATAAGGTACTGTATCAGGTACACTACAACTGATCCCATATGTTTACTACATGTAATCTAACAAATCTGAAGCTGTACGACAGCAGTGATAACTGTTTCGCCACTATGCTTTCTAATGATTATTTTTAACACTGATACTTTTATCATTTTTGTGGACTAAATTTTATCTAAGTTCAATTGATCAGCTTCAATTATAACAACTACGATTTACAAACTGAAAGTGAAATCAAAAACTAAATGGTTAAATTTTACCTTGCATAGATATAACGCAGTTGTTCTTCTGGGGACTAACTTAAAATGGACTCAGAGTTGGACCAGAAGTAGTATAACAGGTCTGTTTGCTCCACATTTCAAAAGTAACTGATCCCATTAAAGTATTCTGACCTCAAGCTGTCTGTGCCAACTTGGCCGTAACTATAAATTTATCAGAATCCTTGACATCATCATATCTCAACATGCAAAAGTTTTTAATGATGTTCTAAAAAAAAGCTTGTTGGGACTCTGCTTAACCTTCTTTGATGTTTCCGTATACATTAGTAAATAATTTATACTGGGGATACTGTTCACATAGCTCTCCAAAATGGGAAGGGCAAGGGTATTAAATGTTGAGGATTATTTAAGTTAATTTTAAACATAAAAATTTATAATGTAGTGATTGTATTTTTGACTGAATTGTGTTTTAGTACTAGGACAACAAATGAACATAAGTATATCAGGTACACTGATTAAAGAATATGAAGTTCAACATTTTAATACATTTTTGTTTATTATGGTGCCAGAGAGAGGCTATGTGTTGTATGCTGGTTGGACATGCAAGTAAGAATTTCACAGTACACTGTACATATGGCAATACTATCATTGCAACCTATTGCAAGCGTCTTTGGACCAGATGGAAGTAACCACAAATATCAGTAGCTCCTGGTGGTGGGCAAATGTTTAATTCAGACTGTTTCTAAAAGAATAAGTCGTTAAACAGGGCTTTCCCTACTGGAACCCCAAATGTTTTCCTCACTATGTCTGTAGCCATTCACCAACATCTTAGTAAAGTATGAATTACTATAGAGTTACTATCAACACTTTAGACAAACTATAAAAAATTGAGACAGCAACAAACATTGCGCAGTAGATATTTAATTTTTCCTCTAGACTGGGCTAACAGCAACATAATATTGAGATTCACAAAAATGGGTTAATCTGGTTTAAAATGCCAAATAAAAGATGCAGCCATGTTGGGAAAGGTGAAAAACTAAAAAGTGTAGGTCATTTCAGCTGTAGTACACAACAGAATGTAAATAAGCAACATGAATAGCAAACACCTACAACCACATCACATTTTCAATCTGCTAAACAAAAGGTTCTGAGAAATCACTCTTGGTATTGTGAGATATGGCCGGCTGTTCATTCTGGCCAATACCCCCACGCCGCTAGATGGAGCCCTTCTGGCAGCATGGAGGTGCCCCGAATTCCAGCAGGGCATCATGGACATTGGAGTTTTCCTTCACAGCCCTGCTGGATACCAAGGGGGTGCTGCAGGGAGGCGCAGAGACTTTTATTTGCCCTATAACCTGGAAGTACATCTTGGTCACAGGGACAGAGGAAACAACGTACTTCCGGGATGAAAAAAAAGAGATTTGATCTGACCCGAAAGTGCTAGGAAGTCACATGGACTGAGGGTTCAGAAGCACTATATGGACTACTAGCAAAATACCCGCGCTTCGCAGCGGCGAAGTACTGCATTAAAATTTTTATTAAGAAGAAAATTTAACCTTTTTAAACTGAGGGAAAATATGCCAATAATTATTTGTTAAGGATCTCTTTGTATACCACGTTGTCAGTTCGGCCCTCCGGTTGTAACATGACCAAGCTGTGCGCTGAGCTTACTCTTGAGCATGCAACGTACAGTTGGCCATGTGAAATGTAATCTTGTCTCAAATCTCACAGCTTGGATTGCTGCTGTCATAATAAGTTTGAGGTTCATGGTTTGTTTCAATTACGACAGTATTTGCAGGACTTGTGTTGAAGTGACATTCGGCATCTGTCAGGCGTTGTAAGCTTACAACCGGTTTCATCGATAACTTCACATCCAGCTTTTGAGAGTTTAAACATTCATAAACATCAAAGTGTCCACTACTGAAATCGTCACCTGTGAATGTAAGATGTTTAGGAGGCATTGGCGGTTGTCGAAAGGTGTAAAATATTTGGCCATTTCGGTACACTTGAAAGCACCAACCGAACAATTCAGTGGCAGCCATCAACTCATATGCAGAACCATAGGTGAAGGGCTTAAGCATTTCACTCTTCTAGTGCTCCTGTGTAGTATAATTATCTCCTGTACCGTCATCAGTCCACACCTTGAACCTGTCCCAGTCATTCAATACATAAGACACAATGTTCTTCCGGATATCAAGAGTGAGTCTGATATGGCCGTGCAATATGTAACACAGAGAATGGAAAAGGTAGGTGCCATCTCCGGGCATCGAAACCACTCGGTAAGTGACAGTTCTTTGATCGATGGTGATTACCTCGATAGACATGGTAATGGGGGTTGGAATGATGAAGGAAATGGGTACCTGAGTAATGTAAAGTAAGTCTAAAATACCTATACTATAACTATAATTGTAATAAACAAACAATAAAACAGCGGAGAAGCCGTGGATTAAACAAAAAGGCTGTAGTTATCAGTAGGGAGACGTGAATCCCGTGGCGAAGCAAGGAAGGGAATGTAGAGACTGGAGCGACGAACGGTCTTATATAGGCAGGCAGCCAACAATGTGGGTGGCATTGGGGGGGAGGACCCAACGCCACTTCACATGATGACTGAGGTGCAGGCTATGGACGTATATATGTACGTAAGTAGGATTCAGTTAGCGTTGGGAACCCGTGTACCAAATTTCTTGAAGATGGGCCCATAAATAACAAAGACTGTTGAAAAGTTCAATATGGAGGCCGACAGTGGTATCATACCACCGAAATAAGTACGTACATTGGTTTCGGTTAGTGCAGGGAAGCCACCTACCAAATTTCGAGAAGATGGGGCCATAAATAAGAAATTTCAACATGGCGGACGTTGTTGACCGTTATGACCGTTATGCGTAGAATTTCGAAATGAAACCTGCTTAACTTTTGTAAGTAAGATGTAAGGAATGGGCTTGCCAAATTTCAGCCTTCTACCTACACGGGAAGTTTGAGAATTAGTGACGTTGGAAAGTTCAATATGGCGGCTGACAGTGGCATCATACCACCGAAATAAGTATGTACATTGGTTTCGGTTAGCGCAGGGAAGCTGCCTACCAAATTTCGTGAAGATGGGGCCATGAATAAGAAAGTTCAATATGGCGGACGTTGTTGATCGTTATGACCGTTACGCGTAGAATTTCAAAATGAATCCTGCTTAACTTTTGTAAGTAGGCTGTAAGGGATGGGCCTACCAAATTTCAGCCTTCTACATACACAGGAAGTTGGAGAATTAGTGACGTTTGGAAAATTCAATATGGCGGCCGACAGTGGCGTCATACCATCGATATAAGTACGTACATCGGTCTCGGTTAGCGCAGGGAAGTCACCTACCAAATTTCGTGAAGATGGGGTCAGCCTTGTACCTACACGGGAAGATTGAAAATTGGTGACATTGGAAAGTTCAATATGGCGGCCGACAGTGGCGTCATACCATCGAAATAAGTACATACATCGGTTTCGGTTAGTGCAGGGAAGCCGCCTACCAAATTTCGTGAAGATGGGGCCATAAATGAGAAAGTTCAACATGGCGGACGTTGTCGACCGTTATCGACCGTTATGACCGTTACATGTAGAATTTCGAAATGAAACCTGCTTAACTTTTGTAAGTAAGCTGTAAGGAATAAGCCTGCCAAATTTCAGCTTTCTACCTACATGGGAAGTTGGAGAATTAGTGATGAGTCAGTCAGTCAGTCAGTCAGTCAGTCAGTGAGTGAGTGAGGGCTTTGCCTTTTATTATTATAGATAAAGGACTATGGGAAATCCCAGACGGACGAGCTGAGTCGGGTGGCAGAGGGACAACACGTCTGGGAGAGGAGGATTGATTATTGATTGTATATTGTTTGATTTATATGAGTATAGTGGAGTGGAGGGTGCTTTGTGCACTGTATAGTCTAAATAAAAATAATTATTGGACTTTTACCTGGTGTCTGGCGCTTGAGCTGAGGGTTCAAGGGGACGACAGTGCCACACACCTATATAATTACATAATTCAGAAGAGACTCTCTAATCTGTTTGTCAGCTATTGCTATCTGGATCTTTTTCTGGTACTACTTTATATGCAGTATCATTCAGCAGCTTCTCAAAGATAATAGTGATGTCACCACTAGAAAACCAAGCATGCAAATATACATCTATACATTTTCTTAACCCTCTTATCCTTGGCAGGGTTGCAGAGCAACTGTAGCCTATTATTATGATGATTATCATCATCATCATCATCATCTCAGCAATCAACAAGCACAAAGCAGAAACATCCAGACAGGGTTCATCACAGTCCATCACAGGCGTTTTGTCTTTATCAAAAAAATTAATAGTAACTCTATCCGGAATGAAGAGACAACAGAGCTAACCACTGAGCCACAATGATGGCTATGACACAGAAATGACTTATGATATTCAAAAAGAGGTATAAATACTATGCAGTAAAATGTCTGCAACAACTAAAGAAAAAAAATCAAATGAATTAATTATTAGTATTATACAACTGCTATTATACATTATAGTTGAAAAATAAGGGCAAACTTTTTCAAATGTAAAAACTTTTGACATAAACTTTCAATAACGTAAGTGCTATCAACTTCAACGGCTCAATTTTTCTTTCAGAAAATTTTATATTTACAGCTAAAGCTTTTATATTACACTCATTCATCTTATTCAGGATGACAGTGAGACAGAACTTATTTCAACAAACACATCCCACAGACAGGAAGGCACCAAACAATGTAAGCTTTATTGACCAAAATATATTTGCGGCATTACTATAATGTAATAATTATTTGTTAAAATTGTTCCTATAATATGGATTACAGTTACACAGTACACATTGATTGCTTGTGAATAACAGCTTTAAGTCTGTATATCCACATAATAATACATAACATATACTAATGTATAATGTAACCTAAAGCTAAAAGTCTGATAGTGTGCAGGATCCATCATCAAAAAAATTACAATTACTGAGCGAAGTAGACAATTTCTGCATGTAGTTCCCATATATTTACAAAATAAACAAAAGTATATGTTTCAGACAAATACTGAATAAAAAATGGTCATGCATTTTATATAGCAGAATAATCAAATGTATATTTCATTGATATAGCTTTCAGGTGAATTTTGATAAACTTCTTCAGGAAGACAGAAATTAAGTTATGTGATTTAATTACCGACTTGCAGAGGTGCATGAGTTAATAAGCAATTTCAGATCATTATAAGAATTATTACTACCTGACAACTTTTGTTGGGCAGGGTTTCTTTAACAATATTTTGTTTTGTCTTTTTATCTCTACATTAACATCTCGTGATTCATAGTTTTCAAATATGTGTATGAATGCAAATTATTAATAACAATGCAATATTCTGCATTTTTCCCTTAGCATTTAGTCTGATAATTTAAGCCTTTCTTAAAATTCAGTCAAAATTTTAACATTTTATAATGGTAACTGGAGTTACCAGGGATAAAGGTGAAACAGCAAAAAAGATGCATAAATCATTCATTCATTCTTCACACCTAAAAAACACCAATAAGGTTTTAGAAGGCATCACCCTGTCCTGGGAGCAGCTGGTACAAGGTAAGAACGAAAACCAGAAGGGAAGCAAGTTATTTATAGCATGGATAACAATAATAAGAACAGTAAAAATAGACAAAGAACACTTGTTTTCCACAAATCTCAACAGACTTGAGCTACACTCTGAGTTTTGTCTGCAGAGTTCATCCTCTATGTGTCTGCTTCAGTATTCTGCATAAGGCACAAGCTTCCTGAGAAATGGTTGTTTTTACTGTACCCACAGATAACACCCACATGTTTAATTCAACACCATAACTGGTAAAGACAGTAAATTTGGATTCCAGGGAAAAAATACATTTAACATGATTATTAATGCTGTGTTGACTTCATAACAGTAGCTGTTAAGGCAGATTAAAGTACACACAGTTTTTGTTAAATATTTTTTGTCTTGGTGGACCACCATTTTGAGCTACTTTGTTTGTGGTCACTAGGCATGTCGCTATTATATGGCAATTTGGTTATCACGGCTCGTGATGTTACTAGCACAATTAAATAAACATTGCCGTCATGGATCTCCCATTGCCCAGGTTTCCTGATAGTCTTCAAAAGACTAGCATGGTTTATTCAGTACCTATACTTCTGGGCAATAACTCCATGTGTGTTCGATTTCTGACTGACTTTTGGTTAGCATAATTCAGAGTTCCTGGTTTGACTCTGGCTTGTTTTAAACTTCATTTGAATGATCTCATGGTCCTTCCTTGTTTTCAGCCTGTCTATTTACCAGCATTGAAGAATAGAACATCAGGCACATGTTTCTTATTTTCAAAAAAATATAAATACTAAATATATATGTATATAAGTAATAGCTGAGGGCATGATTCTCTCACCTGAATCTATGTGAATAAAATGGGGCATCTGCATAATGAACTCTCTCCAGAGGAACATAAAATAGACACTACAGTGTTAAGAAGTGCAAAATATATAGTATATGTTAAAAAAAAAAGTGCATAGCATATATAGCATATACATACACACACATGCGCATAAACTGTGAATATATATATATATATATATATATAAATACACACACACACAGTACAGGCCAAAAGTTTGGATACACCTCCTCATTCAATGTGTTTTCTTTATTTTCATGACTGAAGGCATCAAAACTATGAATGAACACATGTGGAGTTATGTACTTAACAAAAAAAGGTGAAATAACTGAAAACATGTTTTATATTCTAGTTTCTTCAAAATAGCCACCCTTTGTTCTGATTACTGCTTTGCACACTCTTGGCATTCTCACCTGAAGTGGTTTTCACTTCACAGGTGTGCCTTATCAGGGTTAGTTAGTGGAATTTCTTGCTTTATCAATGGGGTTGGGACCAGCAGTTGTGTTGTGCAGAAGTCAGGTTAGTTGGACGAGCATTTATTTTTCAACAGGACAATGACCCCAAACACACCTCCAGGCTGTGTAAGGGCTATTTGACCAAGAAGGAGAGTGATGGAGTGCTGTAAATGGTCATGAAAATAAAGAAAACACATTGAATGAGGAGGTGTCCAAACTTTTGGCCTGTACTGTATATATAAAATCCTAAGCCTAAAAGTGCAACGATTTTGTGCAATGATTTTATGTGACATTTTTATGTCACTTTTTTGACATACACACAGTATATATACACTTATAAATATATGAAACAAGCAAGAACACATAATTATCAGTCACACCTGGTGTACAAGCGCTGCTGCCTCGCAGTTAGGAGACCTGGGTTCGCTTCCCGGGTCCTCCCTGCATGGAGTTTGCATGTTCTCCCCGTGTCTGCACCCCGTGTTAGGGTATAGCGGGTTGAACAATGACTGACTGACTGACACCTGGTGTATATGTTTTCACCTTTCTGAGCATAGTTAAAATAAAAGTTTCATTTTTTTATATTTCACTATATTCTTCAGTATTTGCATTAATCTTTTATTTCTCCTTTTCAAATAAAATACAATATAGCAATAACTGGACAGGGTTAAATATAAGGAGAGGAAAGACTTTGCTGTAGTTATCAGTTTCAACACCCTCCTTCCTTTCTTCCAATCATAGTTATAATGCACGAGGTGACTTCGCAATCACTCATTTTTTGACAAGTACTTTGTCAACTGTATGTTGATAATTAGATATTTCATACTCATGTAAGTCATCTTACTTATCTAAATTACAATCCCTGGATTGTAACTAATTGAATTCTTTGCCATTAAAAGGTAGCAAAACCATTAAGTTCAAAATGAATTACAATGATTTTCTGAGGGTGAAAGCCGAGAGCTCAGAACATTGTCACACAGTGTGTCCTAATCAATGCTTCCTTAAAAATACATCTATGAAATTGTAAAACTGCCCTCCCATTTTGGCTTTATAAGTAGCACTATTCCTCCCAGTTTCACGCTACTTACTAATATTAGATTAGTTATAGCTGAACTATTGGAAAAGTAGGAGGTAGTGGGAGAACTCTCCTCAATGGTTCAGTCAGAGGCAAAAACAGGATCTTCCTTTCAGATCTGTAGTTTATTGCTAGTTTATCAGTATGCATTCATCACTGTCTTAGCTTAATTTTTGAATTTTTAATGTACCTTAACAATAATTATTCCAAAACTGATTTGTTAATAAATTGATAAATCTTTAGCCTATTCTTCTGATTAGGAAAGTTTTGCCTTTGGTTGGATAATATCCTATGCATTATATGTGTTATGGTTTATTTAAAAAATAATAATAAAAAAAAAAAAAAAAAACACAGCAAAACTGGCTTACTGAAGCCTATGTTTCCATCACTTGGAAGTTAGAGGACGAGGACTTTTTTTCCCTTAAAAGCACAACGCTATTAAATATCCAAAAACACAGCTCCCCATTTTTAAATCTAATCTGCCTTTTAATTTTTAAATTTGGTTTTACTCTGCTTTGTTTTACCTTTTCCATCTGATGCCACTTAACTACTTCCTTACCCCAAAACAGTATGCCTTGCTACTTTAATTTTCTTTGTGCTATGCAAAATTTTACAAATCAATAACCATATATACTGCACATAAACACACATATTTTTATATTATATTATTTTATATATATATATATATATATATATATATATATATTACACACATATACAGTATATACATACACACACACACATACACATTTATCTTGCTCTCCCTCCTTATGAACTTTCAATTTCCTCTTATGGCTTAAGGTTTTCTGCAGCAAGTTGTCTCTATTCTCTCTGCCTTGTATCAGTAAAAGATTTTCTTTCACAGCTTGATTGCTCATCTCCAGACAAAAGCCCCCTTGTATGGGTGCCCCCATCACTGATATATAAAGGTTTTCCTTTTTTCAGTCTGAGAGCCTTAGCTGGAAAGAATAAAAAAACAATGTATTCAGTGTCAAAATTTAAATGTGCACAAGTTCAGCCTTAGTAATGAAACAGAAATTCTCATGCCCAGATCATGGTGGATTAATCAGTAGGGTCAGGATCCTTTATGTTATTCTTTTTTTATGCCTTTTGATACTTTATCAGTGTTCTCTTCTGTATAGTTACAGTATGTGCTAACCAAACATGCTTTAGAAGACACATTCGCCCATAGACAGAGTACTCTGGAAATGTGCTTATACAGTATGTCTCTGTGCCACATGTGACATTCATTACACATTATAACCAAACCAATATAAATAGAATAAAAAGAGAATGCTGCATTTTCTAATCTAGCTCTGAACTAAACTGCAATACAAGAAGCTTTTCAAAGCAAAACAGCTCAAGAGATAGTGTAGCACAAGAAAAAGTGAGATTCAGAGAAGAGATAAATAAAGAGAGAAGAACGTTTGCACATTAGAGGTCAAAACTCATAACTCCTATCACAGAGTTCATCAACTCTGGAAACAATGTAGGTAATAAATCTATTTAGTCATTTCTACGTGAACACCATACACAGGCAAATCACTCCAGACATCCTCTGTGTAATGGTATACCATATGCCATGATTTTGTAAATGTGCTTTGTCTACAGTACATTCTTACTGCTGTCCTTGAGGGAGTCTTTCACTAGTGAGACTGAAAAAAAAAATCTTATGGGCCCATTCTTTCAATGCCTTTGGGGATTTGAAAAGGGCAGATTTACTTCCTGTAAAGAGGTCTCATTCAACTTCAAAGAACCTTGCATCAATTGCATTTCCCCGACACACAGAAAGCTGACAATAGATGTAGAAAGTAAAAATGTATCAGAAGACATTTCTCATGCCACATATGCTCAACCTACATCCTTTATCTGTACTAGCTTCCTTATTTCTGAATAGTAGGGTTTGACTTTAGAGCTTATTGGTTCATGATCTAGGACCATTTCCACAGTTAACATTCATGATATCACAGCTTCCAAATGTCTTTCATTTCATGAGCATGACTTTCATTTTGAAGTATGACAATAACTGAAATTTCTCAAGTCAATTGTGATGTTATTATTTTTTCCTCACTGTGAGTTGACCATACACGATGATAGTCTCAGTGCTCATTCACAGATAGGTAAATCCAAAAATGAAGTGATACAGAATGTTGTGGAGAGTAGAAGGTGCCTCTGTGCTCCATACCCTAAACACAACTACATACAGGCAGTCCCAGTTTCAAGTGATCTTGTTTTATTATGAAACAAAGTACATTCTCTGAGGTCTTGTATCTCAAACACAGCACGACACCATACAATCTTTATTTTCTTCCCTTTTCTTTTCCTTCTTTCTGTCAGTCCTTCAGTTGAGTGTTGTCCTCTTCCTCCCTGAGTGAATGAAGGCGGTCCCTTTCATTTTAGATCAATGAGTAGTTCCAGTGTCCACGCAAAGTAGGGATAGCCCTCTCCTGAAGCTAACTCTGAAAGCACCCAGGGAACCCAGAAAGGCTGCTCCAATGGGACTACAACGCCCAGCATGTAAAAACTTAATGGGCATACTGGCCCAGGAATGCTGCCAATCAGTGTGTCTAGGGAGCATACACCTTTAGGAGGTTCTCCCCCTCTGTCCATCCACTATCCCGCCTGGAACGCTAGCCTGTCCCCACCCTTCTATTACATTGTCCACAGTAATGTTCAGTAACTTCAAAAGGTGGCTGTGTATGTGTGCCATAAAAAACCAGAGCCCAAAACACTATACTTTAACCATTACCTTTCATTGGTGACATCCAGCAAAATTAATTTATAAGTTCACTGGGTTTCAAAAATATACAGGCCCTGCCATTAGTATGAATCAGAAGAAACTAGGTTTAATGAGACCAGGCAATATTTGTTCAGTCCACCAGTGTCTTGTTGTTTAGTTGTGATAGGAGTGGAAGTTGTTTTTTTTTTTTATTGACAGCTATAGTACATACATGAAAAGAAAACATAAGTTGTGAAATCCGATATGCCACTTTTGGCATCAATACAGTATTCAGCTGTTAATTGACTAACTGTGACTTGTCTGCTACTCTGAATAAGTTGCTTGCCTTTGTTGGCCAATTTCACTAATTACGTTTTTATCACAAAACATTAGTTGGCTGGATAATTTTTGGATGTTGCGTGCTTCTCAGTATTCCTGTGCAAATGTTGTGCAATGGAACACTTCCAACTCAAGATTAAGGCCAGCATATATGACACCCACCAACTTTTCACATTTTTAGTGCTTCCTACTAAACTGATCATACAATGTATGACCTACTGGCATCTTCTTATCTGTTTTTAATTGTACAAATGATACTGGATGAACATTCAAGTGGCACACCTTTAGCATTATTACCATAAAAAGTGAAATACAGATGCATAAAGTTTCTTAAGCGTGCACTGCTAGCAAAAAAAACCCAAAAAGAAAAAAATACATTTACTATCGCTAACTCAGTAAATAGCTGTATTGAACACAAGTGTGTTATCTGCTGCTTCAACCTTCCATAGAACAGGTATGGAAATGGGAAAATTGAAGTTAATAACAATTTTGAAGTGAAGTTGGTTCCACGTATCAGGAATTTGTGAAAAATCTTACAATTGCTTTCTGGAAAAAACAAAAGTTATATCCTGTAACATGCTAACCTGGAGGAGAGGAGAAAAAACAAGTATGAACTGCACATTCCATGTGTGTCAAAACATTACTACTACATAGTGTAACAAATATAGGCGCCTGATCCGACACAGATGGACACGGAGGCACGTATAAAAATAAACACTTTTATTTTCTTCACTTGTGGGGCACGTCTTCCCCGTGAACCCCACAGGCAATACACAGTCCCAAAGCACAACAAGACCCATAACAGTTCTCTCTTTTTACCACCACTCCCCCTCAAGCTTAGCCCTCCTACTCCCGACTCTGGCTCCCGAGTGGTGGTGGTTGGCCCCTTTTAAAGCCCACTCGGAAGTGCTCCAGGTGCTTGACCACCTTGTCCCAATTGCCCTTCCGGGTGGAGCTGAAGACTTGTCCAGTCGGGCTGTTGATTCCAGGCAGCACCCCCAAGCGGCCACCCAAGCTCCAAACAGGCTGTGGAGGACTCCATCTCCCATGTACAT
>JANRMT010062791.1:58810701-58838389 GCA_026402145.1 Polypterus bichir lapradei | reverse complement strand
CCAGCAGACCCCCGTGACCCTGTGTTCGGATTCAGCGGGTTGGATAACATACATATATCTCTTTATCATAAAAAAAAAAATCTTGGGAGGGAGACGAGACGAGAACTTCTCGGAAGACAATTTGACGTCCTGTGAGAGACACATTAACGTCATGTGAGACAAGGCAGTGAGACATTTAAAACAAGTTCACGAACATCTAACCTAGCTGTTGTTGGAATGCTTTTGGCAGACACACTTCATGTGCTCCCAGCTCTTAAAACGACAAGCAGAACACACAGCTTGCCAGCAGCAGCAAGCCCACAGATGATCCGACCGCTTCTCCTTAGCGTGCGTTCATACATACTGTACATACACACACACACACATATATATGTGTATATCCATATATACATACATATACATATAAACACATATACATATGTGAACAAAATTAAAGGAACACTTTTTAATCAGAGTACTGTATAGCATCAAATCAATGAAACTTCTGGGATATTGATCTGGTCAGTTAAGAAGCAGAGGGGGTTGTTAATCAGTTTCAGCTGCTTTGGTGTTAATGAAATTAACAACAGTTGCACTATACGAGACAACCCCCAAAACAGGAATGGGTTAACAGGTGGAGGCCACTGACATTTTTCCCTCCTCATCTTTTCTGACTGTTTTTCACTAGTTTGTGCATTTGGCTACGGTCAGTGTCACTACTGGTAGCATGAGGCGGTACCTGGACCCTACAGAGGTTGCACAGGTAGTCCAACTTCTCCAGGATGGCACATCAATATGTGCCATTGCCAGAAGGTATACTGTGTCTCCCAGCACAGTCTCAAGGGCATGGTGGAGATTCCAGGAGCCAGGCAGTTACTCTAGGAGAGCTGGACAGGGCCGTAGAAGGTCCTTAACCCATCAGCAGGACGGGTATCTGCTTCTTTGGGCAAGGAGGAACAGAATGAACACTGCTGGAGCCCTACAAAATGACCTCCAACAGGCCACTGGTGTGAATGTCTCTGACCAAACCATCAGAAACAGACTTCATGAAGTTGGACGGTGACATTACACAACCCTTGATGCCTCCAAGGTGGAAGGACAGTTAGAGAGGACTTCCAGGGGACACTCTCTTTCCCAAACTGTTATTTGGCAGCCACCCTGGGTTGTGACGCAACTTCGGATTCCTGCACAGTTGTGTGGGAGTTACTGTTTGCCAACATGGCCCTGTTGGGATCCGTGGATGCCAGAAGGGGGAACTGTGAGAACTGCAGGTGCTGCAGAGCCCTATTTGGTGCCTCAGCCGTACCTGGGAGCAATTCCAGACATCCTTAATGATGATTTAGAGGTTCACTGGCAAACTTAAGACGAACCTGTACATGTGCCTTCTTGAACACAGGGACCTTGCGAGCGCTGCAAGATTTCAATCCATTACAGCATAGTGTGTTAACAGACTCCTCCAGTGTAGTTTTGGGCTGATCCCTCACCTTTCTCATGATCATCCTCACCCCCTGAGACAAGATCCTGCATAAAGCTCCAGATCGAGGGAAATTGATGGTCATTTTATATTTCTTCCATTTCCGAATAATCGCACCAACATTTGTCACCTTCTCACCAATCTTCTTGCTGATGGTCTTGTAGTCTTGTAGCCCTTTCCAGCCTTGTGGAGGTCTACAATCTTGTCCCCCTTTGGTGTTGCCCATGGTGGTGGAGAGGTTGGAATGGAAGAAACTGATTTTGTGGACAGGTGTGCTTCATACACATAACGAGTTGAGATCAGGAGTATCTGTAATTGATTGATTGATTGTAATGTGTGTGCCCAGAGACTGTTCATTTCTTTGTAAGTGAGAAAACTTACATATTCAGCAGGGGATCAAATACTTACTTTCCCCATTGTGTGTGTATATTATATAATAACATACATACATATATTTTTTCACATACATACAAAGTAAGAAAAAAATCCCTGAAATATCATTCTGATCATACTGTAACATGTTCTGTCTCATCTGGGCAACAGTTTACAGAAGCCTAATTCAGGTTTTCAAAATTCACACAAATGTCAACACAGTAAACGAAGCAGACTCTTCTCATCTGAAGAGGACATTTCAGACAATTAAATCAGGCACAGGTACATTAGTGTCCTTCAAGAAACACAAAGAAAAGACTTCTGAATGAATCGGGTGCTAGCTAAAACTACTAACAAGCAAGCAGGCTCTTCTCATGTGTAAAATGTATTTTGTTGTAAGAGAGCTAATGAAAAAATAGACTTGAAATAACTTTAGAATTAGAATTTCCCTTTGCACTGAAGAATTTAATATGTGTTAAATCCGTAAAATCTGCTAAGTGATTAAATGTATTACTTGAAAGAATTACTGTATTTATTTCCTAAGTAAAGGGTTTCCCTAATGTTTACGTGTTTATCTTTAACAATGCAGATTAGGTTAACCAAGAATTCTAACTTAATAATAATAATAATAATAAATAATCATCATCATCATAATCATAATAATAATACTACATTTTATTTATATAGCACCTTCGCCAAAGTGTGAATGTCATAGTGGGTCTGAGTGAGAGTGACACCCCTGTCCAGGGCTTCCTTGTATAGGTTCAGGCCACCAATGACTATGAAATGGATTAAGCAGGTTTGAAAATATTCTGTTATCCTTTCTTCTCACATATTTGGTTCACTGTGTTTTTAAGCAAGACTCATTTGATTTTTAAAGTTTTCTGATTGTATCTCCTTCCTGCATCATTACTTTTTTACTTGAGAAGTGGCTGGGCGTGCTGTTGCTTCAGGATCACTTTTAAAGGCCATCTCAGCCTGACACCCCTTTTTACCCCCCTCTTTTTATTATTCAGCAAGCCTACACTGCTATAAGGATTGTTGACAATGCATGCTCTAAACATTCTAGTTTCACAGCAGTAGCATCTGCCTGAAGACTGTCAAGAAGGCTTCATTTTTCTTCTCTTTTGGGAATTTCTGTCCTTTCCTATTGCTATATTCACTAGCAGATATTATTCTGTACAAGCATCATACTTTATGTGCTGCTTACCAAGTAAAATTAAACAAGTAATGTAAATACTTAATAATTGGTATTGTCCAAGTTGAATCATTTCAATATGTTAACTTTAAATAATGGTCACATTCATTTTATTTATTATTTATTTTAATGTTTAGATTTTGGATGGATTTAGTGTATATAGGGTGGTCCAGATCTAATTATGCAATTTTCATTACGCTATAACAAGTTTATTACATAGAAAATCACCAGAAAAATCCCAGACCATCGAGAAGTGTGCGAACTGACGACATGAAGAATCGTCTTCACGCCGAACTGGAATTGTCCCTCCATAATTCAAAGTCATCCAGACGATTTGGATCTGCATAATTACATCTGGACCACCCTGTATTTGCTTCTAATGTGTGGCCTGCTGAAACTCTGCAGTCTCTCCTACTGAACAATTAAACATGTTACAGTCTATCTATAACTATCTATTATGAGTCTTTGCATTTCATGCATGCATCCCATAATAATTAAAATAAGCATTTCATTTTGGGGATAAAATTACTTGTTTTGTCCCACTGCTACCAATTACTATATAAGCTTACTTATCATAAACCAAAAATCAATATAAATTACAATGCTGTGTGTGCTTAAATGAATTCAGCAGAAATGTATCTGTTATTTGCAGCACTAGTACATTTAAAAAAAAATTCCTAGAAGTGTTATTGTTATAATATAAAATGGGTACATGGCAGAAAACACTCAAACGCACTCACTCATACTGGGCCAATTTAGAGTTGTAAAATAACCTAATCTACCTGTCTTTCAAATTTATACACAAAAAGGCCTATGCAGACATCAGGAGAAAATGCAGACTTCAGAAAGACATGGTCCAGGCTGAGATTTGAAGTCCAAGACTCTGGAGCTGTGTAAACGATTTGATGAGCTATTACTTGTTTCACTCAAAGTGATGTCCAGTTTGAGCAAAAACATTGAAATTAAACTTTTCATGAAAAGATTAAACATACATTCAAAAGAAAGAAAATCATGTTAAATTAAATGCAAACAAAAATAACCTAATAAACAAACTGATAAACTCAAAAATGAGATGTTCTGCCTCTTGTTTGAGGAGTTGACTCCTCTCATTAGTCTGTCAGCCTTGGCACTTCTTTTCTGATTAGGGTCATTCTTCTTGAAGTAAACTATGTAGCCATGCAAATGATTAAATGCATCATCCATGCCATTCTCAGCAAGAGCCATTTTTGCTCTGAGCAGCAGGTGTGAAGTGAACCGTTGTAGAATCGCAGGATTTTTTTCAGGTGCATTTCATCTGCAGCTGCCAGGTTTGTCTAAAGCTTTCATAATCCCTAGGCATATTTCCACTCTCATTAAATATTTTTCAACATTATATTTTGATTCATATTTTATTGAGATGCAAGAATGTGGGGTTATTTAAACTAACTGAACTGTAAAGTCCACTGGAAAAAGCCAACACTATATGTGAACATGTTGTGGTTAAACTTGGGGATGTTATTTCAGTTACAAATAATTACACTTGTGCTTTTATTAAATAGTATTTCACTTCAAAGATTTTTGTTTCTTTTTTTATTTTAAAGTCAAGCAGCAGAGGACACTGTGCTGCCGGCAGAGACACTTTTCTTAAAGTATATTTGTTTTATTTATGTTTTTTTCTACTGCTTCTAAAGGAATTAAAAAAAATGTGTACACCCTAGGTTTACTGCCTTACATTCTTATTACAAAATCTATGGTGTGCTTTACAAGTTTCCCACTGTCTGATACTTGCTTTAAAAAGCTTAACTTAACTATCCTTGAATCATCTCAGCAGACAATTCAATCCTCATTCTTTCTATAAAGGGTTTAAGAGGACACTCCACAAAAGGCTGCAATAACATTAGAGGCAATGAAACAATGTTAAGATGCACATAACATATTTAGAACTGAATTGAAATCTTTGCCCACATTCAACGCAGTTGCTCGAGCCAAATGACTACAGCAGAAACATAACAGAGCAGAATAAACAATATTTAACATCACTACAATATAACAATACATTCAAAAGCAACAATAACAAGAAACATAGAACTCAATACCCATAATACATAATGTGACCAAGCAAGCCCTAAACACAACTGAGCCCATTCAATGAGGAGGGGCTATTTATTAACTGTTAATACGTACACAAGGATACTGTTATTGAAGGAATTCAGACAAGCAACAATAGCATAAAAGGGAAAGCCTTTGTGTATTTAGACCCCCTTAATGCAAAGAAGGCCCCATGGATTTATGGGGTAGTGGTCCTCTGTTCCACAAACATCACAGACAAGTAACAATGTTTATTAATATCATCCACAACTTCCTCTAAAAATGCACTGGCCTCCCTTTTCCCTGCCAGACAAACACTTGTCTCTATTCCACAATCTTCCTGCAGTCCAGGAAGCTCTTCTAAGCCCAGATCCTGAAGCACTTCCTGGTCAATCTAGGAATTTTTCAAGGCTAAGTTTTTCCTAGTAAAAATCATGGGATCATATCTTACTCTGCCCTTTTATTCTAAACAGGCCACACGAATAACATAGGCTGTTAAATTCTTCTGCCACCACTTGCTGCTTGGGGAGGTTACATCATCTTGTTCTGTGTCCCTCACTTTCCTAATAGCATGGCCAGAACAGGTTATTTTTGGCCTCCCTTCCTCTCTTACATTACAAACTGAAGCTAAGACCTTTACAATACCCAGTGTGGAACTGGACCCGGACACAGACAGATGGACAACGGTTTTGCACCCAACACACACATATTTATTTACAATTATTTACAGTTTTAGTGCACAAACCCAGTGCCTCCAGCACCGATCCCCCAAAGTCCAGGCCTCACAGTCTCTAAGTGCCTTCCTTCTGGCCACCTCCACTCCTCTCTCCAAGCTCCATCCTCTTCCACCCGACTCTTGCTAATGAACGGAGGGAGGCAGCCCCTTTTATCCCAACCCGGATGGGCTTTAGCTGCTTCCCGGCAATCCCCCGTGGACTCACCCCCGTGTGGCAGAAGTGCCGGCTGCACACCCAGAAGCCCTCCGGGTGTCCCCAGTCTTCTTCCCCCCAGCACTTCCTGGTGTGGCAGAAGTGCTGAGGTCCAGGGTTCTTCAGGCACCGGGGCGGCGCCTGGCGGTGGCCACGGGCCCCTACAGGGTTGGGCTTCCATGCCCTCTACCCATGGCCCCCAACACAACCAGGGCGGTCGCCCCCTCGTGGTCTGGAGGAGGCACAAGCCCTCCTCTGGTCCTCCTGGGCGTCCCGGCTGGGCTCCACCCCCAGCCGCATGCAACAGCAGTATCATAACTTTAATAACTAGGCTTATTTTAGTTACTATTAACCAAATCTATGCTTTTTAGTAAGTAGCTTTCTATATCTTTACTTACTTTCACATAATGGATGTTCCTAATTATGTTATCTGCACTTGTTTAGGCAGGAGATGTACAAAGGCAAATAGGAAAATACATTAATAATCCCAATGTAAATTGCAAAAACAACCTGAATAGAGAAATAATTGTCCGAGGAATTTAACTAATCTCATGCTGCTGACATACAGTATTTGTGTGAGTCACTACTTAATAAAAATGATAACTCTTCTCACAAAAGGATGAATTCTTTCAATACACTTCATACTCTTTTGTTACATTGTGCTTTGTCATAAACTACATTTCAAAATGAACAAAACCAAATTACTGTATTTTCCCAAAATTGTGCTATTAACTTTGCTTTACTCTCACATCCCAAAGATATGTTTGTTAATGGCAACTTAAATTGCCCCTGTAACAGAGCATGTGGGTTTGCACAGGTGTACCCCATGATGAACACTGGTACTGACCTTGACAGGGTTCATTTCGCCCTTGTGCAACTAAACAAACACCAGATTTGTGCATCTATGAACTGGATCATAAATAGATGATCACAAGTGAAAGAGTAATTATTTATAAACAGGAGTTCAGGAGAATGAGACCAGTCTCATGAAAATAATAATCATTCTGACATTTTTTTATATTGTTGCAGATTATATTGAATATACAAAATATTTAGATATTCCATCTTCCACTGATATTTCCCTCTGTGTTCTCTCCAGTAAACTGGAGTTGTCAGTGAATGTCAGCAGTTAGTGGATAGATCACAGGAAGTACAGTTATTGGTACAGAGAGGTAATGAATGAAGGCATGAACAACTTCTATTTTTTCTGCTCACAAAAGACAGGCATCTTGGTAAACAGCTGTTCAGCTTCACAGTTTGGGGGTAAAAAAAAAAAAAAAAAATCAGATGTTGTTGCTGGTCTTTAATAGAACACCATCCTTACACAAGTGTATAGTGGCAAAACACTCCCCAGAATCATAGTGCAACATTCAGATAAGAGGTAAAAGGTTTAACAGTATATACACTTAAAATACGCACACATACACACGGGGTTACATAGAGAGAAAAACAAGACAATCCAAAAACAGGATTACATACAATCTGTTTACTTTTTTAAATTCCTTTCTAAAGCGACATGGATACACTGTTTGGCAATCTTTGTGTAATCTCAAGATGAGGATTTATATCCGATAATGTTCTCACCTTGTAAATTTGACTTATTTGGTAGGTTTAAGCCTTTTTATATGCTTGGATCTGGATTATTGTAATCCCTACTGTAAGGTGAAACAACAGACAAGGTATTTTTAAAATGTATTAAAAAAACTTTTGAAACAGTTTTATGTGGCAAATTAATATACACCTTAATTGTGAAGAAATAACTGATTTGACTGCGGTGGGCTGGCATCCTGCCCGGGGTTTGTTTCCTGCCTTGTGTCCTGTGTTGGCTAGGATTGGCTCCAGCAGACCCCCGTGACCCTGTAGTTAGGATATAGTGGGTTGGATAATGGATGGATGGATGGATAACTGATTTGAAAAATACAGAACTTGCTCTTTAAATTATTCAAATAATTGGTTGGGAAAGTGTAGCTCCACTCAGTCCTCATGTTTAGAGTATGCATTCTTAACCATTCTAAACATATAATATGCTGTCTTTTAATACAATCCTAATCTGCTTTAACAGTGTAATTTTGCTTAATCAACCTATACATCCATTTTTGCATGTGTGTGGGCCAGGGGGTCAGAACAGCTGGGAGACATGGTAGGGTTTGTTATCCGTTATTATTATAAAATTTTAGTATCGATCCAACACTACTGCTAATTAGAGATTTTGGTCCAAGCCGACTCAATAGCATCACATACTTCTTGCAAATTTTTTGGTCATACATTCACAAACACATCACCTAATACCAAGGGTGCTTTATTAGACTGAGATCTGAGAACTGTTCAAGTGCATTGATTAAATAAAAACACTTATATTCACGGAACCAGGTTTGAATGATGTGTGCTTTGTGGCGTGGTATGTTACCCTTTTTTAAGTATTTGCTTGAAGGGTAGGTAGACTGTAGCCATAAAATGATGCACTTGGTCCATATCAATACTCCAGTACATTAGGGATTTTATATGATGAACATTTTGCATTTAAATGCCAAATTTGTATGTCACAATAGAAATTTATATTTGTGAGTACAGGCAACCCTTTTACAATCCTCACTTGCTCAGTTTTGGTGATCATATGCCAGGTGTAGCATTATCTTCTTGTTTTTCACTGTCAGGAGTGGAACCCAGCATGGTCTCTTGCTATTTTACGCCATTCATCTCAAGGTCCAAACTTTGGTAAGTATAACAATTACTATTTGAGCATTTGTAGCTTTTCTGCAATCTAGAACAAATCTGGCCCATCTCCTCAACATCTGGCATTAGCAAGTGTTTCACCCACAAATCTACTGCTCTCTGGACCTTTTGTGTACTACAATGTTCTCTGAAAACACTCGAGATTATGGAATTACCACATCTTGCAACAAACAACAATGGTCAAAGTCACTTAGTTTATTTGTCCTACCCATTCAAATGTTTGGTTGAACAAAATTAAACCTCTTGACAATGTTTGATTGTTTGGAAGAAATTGGCTAGCAATTTGTTTTAATGAGCAGATGTACCTCATAAAGTGGCTACAGCAGATTAAAACACAAACTCTTCTTATTCAGACTTGCTGAACTGTAAATAATGGAGCACATCTTTTACCAAGATTCATGTCTCTTGCTGGGTACTTTGAAGTGATTTGATTTTAGGATATCTTTATTAGCCTTGCCATAATACAAGATATGGGCGGCACAGTGGCGCAGTGGTAGCGCTGCTGCCTCGCAGTTAGGAGACCCGGGTTCGCTTCCCGGGTCCTCCCTTCGTGGAGTTTGCATGTTCTCCCCATGTTCTTAGGTGGATTGGCGATTCTAAATTGGCCTTGGTGTGTGGGTGTGTTTGTGTGTGTCCTGCGGTGGGTTGGCACCCTGCCCAGGATTGGTTCCTGCCTTGTGCCCTGTGTTGGCTGGAATTGGCTCCAGCAGACCCCCGTGACCCTGTGTTCGGTTGGATGATGGATGGATGGATAATACAAGATATGAGAATAAGTCAAAAATTATTAATAATAAAATAATTTATTAGGAAGTGAAAATTGTCATTGATAAGAATACAATCTAATCAACTTGTTTATTTACAATAGGTTAGAAGGTAACCGAGAGTCCAGAGTTTTGTCATGCAATCCCAATGGCTTGATTTAGTCAGTAGTACTCACTTCAACTAAAACCTCTCAGCCTTTGGAGAAACAATGTCTATTTCATATATTTTTTATATCAGCAGTGTCAGACAACCACCTCTCAATGCTCACACCAGGGGTTAAAATTTCTAGAAATCATCATTGTGCAAGACTTGTTAAAAAAGATCTCATAAATATTGTTTTAGCTTTGTGATTGTCCTGTGAGGAGCGCCACTGTATAAAAATAAAAAATAAACTACTTCTGTTCATGCTCTTGAGGCAAATCTTCGGATTGTAAAAATTAGAAATTTCAAAAGGATTAAGTGTTAAGATATAAGCAATACACTGAAAATATTATGTAGGTAATACATTTAAATTCAAGATATGAAAATTTATGCAATACATTTTTCTGATATCATAGTCCTTTTAAATATTGTTCTCATGTCTAATTATACAGACATAGTGGTGTTACTCAGATTACATTAGTGTCAGGCAATACATTACATAATCCAGCTATCCATTTACTTAACATGCTTTTTCCATTACTGGACCAATTTAAAGGTACCAGTTAATCTGTCATGCATTACCCTGAGATGCAGTATGAAAGAAAAGAAAGAAGGAATACAGAAAGAACTTTTAAATTTTCAAAATCCATACAGGGCCTGGATCCTGAAACTGCTTGGTGACAGCACTAAAAACTACGCCATCACATAATTTTATGATTGTGACTAATCTAGAAGCCAATTCTTACAGAATAAAATAGTGGTGCACTATAGGAGAAATTAGATATTACCGAATACATGAACTCTCATTTCACATTACCAAAGATGAAATTAGGGAAAATATACTCAACATTTTGGTTCTCTAGGTTTAATTTCAAATAGACTGTATTACAACCTAAAGTGCCAAGAAAAATAACTTCCTGATTTCCTCTTTGTTTATTCATAACACTTAATTGTTTCTGACCTCTAAACAAATTGAGTATAATAAAAAAAGATAACCTGAGTAAACACAATATTCAGTTTTTAAATTATTATTTGATTTATTTAGGAAATTTGTTAACCAACACGTATAGCACGCATGTGAAAAAGTAACTGCACCCTTAGTCACTCAATCAACCAATGAGCCTAATTTAAATGATAATGGGTTAAATTAGACTAGACACATCCAACCTTGGTTACTGCCAGCCCTGCTGAATCTAAACATCATTTAAAAAGAACTTCTCCAGCAATATGAACTTGGCTAATATATCTCAACAAACAGCACACCATGCTTCAATCAAACAAAATTCCAGAATACCTGAGAAAGAAAGCTTACTGAAATATAGAAGTCAGGAAAGGGCCACTAAGCAATTACTAAAATCCATGGGAATCTAGCAAACCACCGTGAGAGCCACAATCACCAAACAGAGAAAACTTGGAACAGTGGTAAATCTTCCCAGGAGTGTCAGGGCTCGCTATATTACACGAAGAGTGTATAAAAAACTCATATGGGATGTCACAGAAAAACCTAGATGAATAGCTAAGAAAATGTAGGTCTAACTCAGCTCAGTTAATGTCAACATTAATGATTCCATCATTAGAAAGACACTGGGCAAAGAAAAATCCATGGTATCCATGGAAGAGTTGAAAGGTGAAACCCACTGCTAAACAAGAGGAACATAAAGCTTTGTCTAACATTTGCCAAAAAAAAAAAAAACACCTTGACTACCCTCAGAACATTTGGGATAATGTTCTGTGGACTGAGGAGTCAAAAATGGAACACAATGGAAGACATGGATTCTGTGACATCTGGCATAGAGCTAACATAGCTTTCCACAATAAGAACATCATACCCACAGTCAAAAAAGGTGATGGTATACATCCAATCTTGGTTTCTGCCAGCCCTCCTGAATCTAAACATTACTTAAATAAAACTTTTCCATCAATATGAACTTGGCTAAAAGTTCTTAACAAGCAGCACACACCACACCTCAATCAAACATCATTCTGAAATACCTGAGAAAGAAAGTTAATGAAATACAGTGATAGTGTGGGGATGCTTTGCAGTTTCAGGGCCTGGGCGATTTGCCACAACTGAGGGAGGCATGAAATCAGCTATTTTGTAGAAAGTACTGAAGGAGTCTGTGAGCGTAACCTCAAGCCCAACTGGGTTATACAGTAGGACAACAATCCAAAGCACATGAGCAAGTCCACCTGTGAATGGCTGTAATAAAAAAAACCAAAATTAAGATCCTGGAGTGGCCTAGTTGAAGTCCTGACCTGAACCCCAATCAGATTTTCTGATGGAACCTTAAAATGGGCAGTTCCTTCCAATGTGATTAAATTAAAACAATTTTGTACAGAACAGCAGGTCAGAATTTCTGCACATCAATGCTAAAGACTGATCTCCTGTTACCAGAAGTGTTTGATTGCAGTTGTTGCTGCTAAAGGTTGCACACCCAAGTATTAAGTATAGGGGGACAATTACTTTTTCACACAGGTGATACAGATTTTGGATATATTTTGCCTTCAATAAATCAAATGATCCCTTAAAAACAGTGTATTGTGTTTAATCAGGTTGTCTTTTGTATTAAACTAAATTTGCTTTAAGATGAGAAACAATTAAGTATTATGAATAATCATGAAGAGGGCAAACATTTTCACAATACTTTATCATATTTTAGAGATCTCACTACAATCAATTCAAATTTTATTTATTTTTTAAATTTTATTTCCAATTAAGGGAACACTCACACAACATGCATCATGTCCTAAAAGCCAGAGATTCTCAAATATTTTCTACTGTTTAAACACATTGTTCAATCTGTAAATTGTATTTGTTTAAAATTCAAAGGTTCATTCACATGTGATGTACTACAATATCAGAAAGCACTATATGCATGTTTTAGACACAATATATAAAGATGGCATTTATTTCAATGTGCATTATTTCAATAAATTCAAGAAACATAGTTATTTTGGTGTTAGGAGTTTTCAGTTTGTAATTTTCAAGAACATTAGCTGTGTTAAATATTTCTAATGATGCATCTTCTCAGCAAACAATTCTCCTGGACAACCTCAAATTTATACACGCATCAACCATTTCTTAGAAAAAGGTGATAAAAATTTAAAACCCTCCCATTCATCTGTCCATTCATCAGCTCATGCGTAATAAGGATCAAATATTCCTTCAGCAAAAAGCTCCCTCTACACAAGCCAATAAACTATTTCAATATACCTGTATATACTAAGACTTAATTCGAAAAAAGTTGGGATGGTATGGAAAATGCTAATAAAAGCAAAAAGAAATGATTAGAAAATCTATTCATCCTATACAATACTAAAAAACACTACAACACCACATCGTTTCTTTGAACATATACACTCGTGTGACTTTACCATTTGTTTTATTAACACTTATTCAGAGTTTGACCACTGAAGACACAAATTCAGCAAGCAGAATTTTCCACTCTTCATCCATTATACTGGTCTTCAGCGACACTATTCTACAGGTCCCTTGTTGTTGTATTTTGCACTTCAGTTTTCTCTCTTTATGTTCTTTTTGCTAACCCCCACAGGCCCCGGAAAATCCGTCTGTTTCCATTTCAGTTCAGAACTGCATATCCTGTGCAACAATAAACTTCTGAAACCTCATACCCTTCCTATAAGGGTTATGAGATTTAGGAGAAAAGATCCTAATATCATATATCTATTTAAACCACCAAACTATGCTTCAGTCTACCCTGTAAAGGAGGGGGTCGACGAAGTATTTTAAAATAACACTATCATTACTTGCTATTCTGGCTATTATATTTTCGTGCCTCAGACAAGTTCTGGTGTGTGTTACCTTTAAACATTTCAGTAATATATGCTAAAGACCCCACCCACACTTATTAAACTTATTTCATTGATTATTTTTCATGATAAATAATATTCCTCATAATAAGGTCACAGATATTGATGCCCTCTTTTTGATCATGTTGTGTTGTCAAAAAGATATGAAATACACAGATTTCTCTGAATTTATCATATGCCAGGCTATCAACTGCTATAATAGGCTCTGACCTACTTTTATGTAGTCCCAAAGCCCAACTATTATTAGTACAGGGTGCTGTGTCCCCTGGCCAGTGTAGATTATGCCCAATAAATTTATTTCAACATTTGTACAGGCTGGTTCAGTAATTAGGAGCCTCCGTGATTTTTCAGCTTTTCATTTTCCATCTCCATAAAGCAGATTTTACACTTTTATTTTTTTTTTTTAATACAGGTCAGAGATTTTCCCATCCTCCATATACAGGATTTATCTTAACTCTGTATTTTAATATGAAATAAGGATGCATTATCAAGTCCCCAATAATAGTGTGCAGGTTACTGTATGTAAGGTACTTCTTAATATGCTTCCACAAGGACACTAACAATTATTACTTGTCTATAAACACACACTTTTAGAGCCAAGAATCCTTCCTAATCTATAGCTAAATTTTCGGAACAGAGAGACCTAATTTATTACCCATGTGCATACATAGCATTCATGGCAGAAGTTCCATTTTCTTTTCAGAAACATCCAACAATCTTTCTAGACTGGTTGGGAGCATCTTTCCCCTTGTAGACCTACACCCAGTTATATTTAGAATGAGTGGATTTTCGTATCAAATATTTTTCCTCCTGGGATGACAAATACAACTGATAAACAATACTGAGAAAACATTGAAATATGTAGTTCTGTTTTAAGCATTATTTGTAAGTCTTAAGAACTTAAATTCTATAGCAGACATTTTAGCTATGGAGCTACACTTTGCTTGTTGTCATTTCTATAAGTTAATGAGACGCAAAAGCAGAAGCTACAGAAAGAGCAAGAGAAAGTAATTATTTCTTTATATATGATACACATATCTGTTTACATTCATTCTCTAAATTATTGTAAACTACAATTTAGTACTACAAAATTATATATGACATATCAGCACAGTAGTGCTGTTAAAAGCCATGTTTTAATTGAATTTTTTGTATAAATGGATTTATCTATCATTTAGTGCTTCCAACTTCTCTCTCTCTCTGTGTTTTAAATGCAATCACTCATTATTTACAGCACATTCACCAAGGTTTCTAATAGAAACAAGAGTTCAGTATTAATTTTATATATAAGGTCAGTACCCTGGAATTGTTTTTTCACTGTTGCAGTTACCATGGATTTGAATAAGTAGCCAAATGAGGACCTGTAAGGCATTTGCTTTTCAAACTACAAACACTGATGTCCTTATCTTCTGATGCAGTTGTGCATCTGGGCATTCCACTTCTTTTCTATCCTGGGTAGATCAAGTTTGCCCTCTTCTCTTAAGATAGCTGTGGACACCTTTGAATAACGTCTTCAACTTCTTGGTAATCTATCAAATTAAATAACCTTCATTCTGTAAAATAATTATAGACTAGCGTGTTTCTTGAAAAAAGCTATTTTATTTGGGCCATATTTAACCCAAAATAAAGCTTTAGGAATGCCAGTACCTTGTAAACCAAGAAAATATGATTTACTTGCTTTATTGAAAAGAAAAAAAAAAAACAGGTTATAGCTTGGCGGATACAAATACAAAGGTTTCGCTAATAACCAATTCGCATTTTAACATGATTAAGGATGAGTTAAGAAAGTTTACCATTAGAACACAGGAAAAAAGGCTGCTGAAAATGTAAAAAAACATTTGTAACATTAGTGATGCCTTGGCTATATTTTTAAATGAATTCAATGGTACCTTGATAAAAGAAATGACCAATTTCAATCAAATGTGAACTTTTATTGGTGGTTCCACACTTTGAACATTAGTGTGTGTATATATACACACACACACACACACAAGACAGATAGATATGCACGCACACTATATACTGTACTGGACTTTACTGTACAAACTGGAGTAGAATTAAATTATAACACAAATTATATAATTTCTAACAAATTTTGCCATTTGTCATTCGCAATATTTATTGATCCTTCATGTACAATTCACATTTTGGAACAATGCCTGCAGAGATTTTTGGTTGTAAAGATCAAACTCCTAATTGAAATTTTGTTCAGAAATGAATAATGAGCCTTCTTTTTTATTAAATGGTCTCAAAACAGGTATTAATCTCCATATGTGTGGCATTAGTCTCCACCAGCCTCATTTATAAAGCTTGCATACTTATAAAATTACACTCAAAATGTGCATACACAACCTCCACAGAAACATCAGGATTTAAAAAAGAAAACTTGACAGGGGAAAAACATATTTACAGCAACTCTGACCAATGCATACACAACATTTTGGAGAAACTGGTAAGTGATGACACACTTGAACAAAAAGGGAAATGCAGATAAATTGGCTAAATGATGACTCGCTTGCATAATAATTAATTTCATTGAGCTGTTATAATAATGTGCATTAACATGACAAACATATTACACCTTGAAAATGATGAATGTAATGTAGACTGTATTTTAGTTGCCTTTTAAACATGACCAATGCTGCACATTTGCACTGAAGAATTTTGTTTGTTTTTCAATATATTGGCTACCGATTGTCACTGCTCAGGGAACTGGCCAACACGTCAGGGATATCTCATCCAGGCTTGAGCTTCAGCTCCAGCTCCACCACTCCCGCTGTGCTCAGGGCCATTATTTGACCAACAAGACACTACAGTCATTTTTGGTATGGTGCAGTGTTCATACATTAAACATGTTTTTTCCAAAATAAAAAGGCAATTTTCAACAGTGTCTGGTTCTGCTAATGAACCAGAGCACATTACTGCACCCATATTGCCATAAGGGAAGCTAGCAAGAATGAAAATGCTTTTGTTAATCGTAAGCAGTTACATTCCACTAATGCACAAGTCATCTGTGATGCCAAGAAGTAGCTGAGAAACAGTGTCTCCGTGGCCTTGGTGAGCCCATGATTCGTTTATCATGTGATAAAGTGGCTTTGACAGATGTGATGGTGCTGTACATGGTGGCTGGCTTGCTGTTAAGGTAATTGGCTGAACTTGGTTTTTTGATATGGCCTGTACTATTCATTTTAACAGTAATCATGTCATTACATGAGCTAGGTAATAGTAACTTCCTGCTCAGACGCAGGTGACTTCTGCTTTCCCTGAACACAGAGGACACGGCACTATAATGCTGCGCATGATTTTCAGCTCTCATTTGTGGAGGGCAGCCGGATACTCTTCAATGCAGGTAGAGGGGTCTCAATGTGTAGGTTCTTCAGCATCGTGATTGCATATGTATGAGGTTGATTAGCATGCTCCATACACTGTTGTTTTAGGGTAGCATTCATTGCTTGTTCCTGTAAGCATATTTACATATTTACAAGGTGAAGATGATTTATAAAAGGTATTTGTGTAGAAATCTGTGTACATAAGGTTTTATAAATCAGATTCTTTTTTGGCGTAAACATTTTCCTGTTTTTTGCCATGTGCATATTTTCATTCTTTAATGCTTGAATCCACACAAAGTCGAGGCACCAGATCTCTAAGGCAATGTGTCGTGTGTGGTGTTGAGAAAACACTGCAATGGGTAGCAAAGTGATGCTGCAGCATGTTTAGCATTTTGTTTTGGATAGAGGACCTATATTATATGAAAGCAGATCAAGGATGATTATCACAGACAGCAAGATTACTGCTCAACAGTTCAGGGCAGGGTATTCTAACCCAGTATTTGTGGAAAGATTAAAAGAGCTGAGCCTTTTAAGTTTAAGCAAAAGAAGATTAAGAGGAGACATGATTGAAGTGTTTAAAACTATGACGGGAATTCATACAATGGATTGAGACTGTTACTTTAAAATAAGCACACCAAGAACTTGTTAGGAGTAAAATTCACACAAATGTTAGTAAGTTTGTTTTTACACAGAGAACCATAGACACATGGAATTAGCTACCAAGTAGTGTTGTACACAGTAGGACAATAGGGACTTTCAAAACAACACTTGAGGTTATTTTAGAAGAATTAAATTGGATTGGACTGGTAAGCTTTGTTGGTCTTATTGGCCTGTTCTCATGTAGATGGTTCTAATATTCTAATATTGTGAAGCCACCCAAGACCAGGAAGATTTTCAAAACATCATAGGTGTCGATACACCTTACAGTTTCCCTGAAAATAATCAAACTGAGTATGTATGTAACACTGCTAGAGAATACCTGGATTTTGTCTTTACCCCATTTACATTTATGGTTCAGTTGACCAGAAACATTGTAAATTTGTGGAATGACACTACACTGGCAAGTACCCAGATACATATTAATTTAATATCATACTACATTCAGCTATGTCCACTGGCTAAAGGCAGACAAACTTACTACTCATTTGTTTTATAATAAAATTTGAAACATGTCTCACTTGCACATCAATTTGATTCATATGCATATATTGGTGTCATGTAGTTTCCTTGTTTGCACTGTTGCCATTATATATATGTATATATACACACACACACATACATATACACACATACATAAAACTTTCTGCAAAACTGTAAATGTTAATTTTTAATTCTAATAAGAATGTTATTTAGTACAAAATGTTATGCTTTCATTTATGTAACAAGCTTAAATGACATAATTCTATGAATATAGAAATTGGCATAATAAGTACAATGAACACCTACAATATGCAGCTAAAACTGTTATTTATTTATTTATTTATGTTTATCCTCCCACATTCAGCTGAAACTGCTTCATATTGCCTGTATGATATTGCTTCAGCACCCAGATAAGCTTTATATTCTAGATCACTGTCACATGTAGAGTACAATGATCAACGTGTAACATGTCAAGTACAGTTGCCTTAACCTTCACTAGCTCACCAGCTAACAGATAAATGTTTTGGAGTTATCAAAAGGATGCCAATAAAAAGACCATTTTTTCAGCTGGGCTTTTTCAAAGTCAAGACACGTTTTCTAAAAATGTAAACATAATGTAAACATAAAATCCTAAAGAAACTCCCTGCATTAAAGAATTTGTGCCTGAAACACTGCCTTGAGGCCAAAAAACGAATGCCAGTTACACCACCATTATCTCTACTGCTTACTGCTCACTTCTAAAGTTCCAACCTATATTCATTATTATGCAATTATCTTATGTCAGGTACATGATGTATGCTGTAGTGAGGTTAATTAATCAACACAGTCCTAAATTACTAGTGACAGAAATGGGTTCTTTGAAGTATTAAATTCCAACTAAAGTTAACTTATATCGTAGCTTGTACATAGATGTTATAACTCCCATCATGCAAATGGTTAACAGAATCTGTCCTCATCATCTAAAAAGTTCAGCACAGTTAAATCGTTGCTAAAATTAGGTACAAAAAAGAGGCCAAACTTCATTCAAGTGGGAAGAAGGAAACTCTACCTGCTCACGTGTATGGTAGATGCAAATAAATATGTTAATTTCAACACCTGAGGTTAGGTACATCCATGCAAAAAGTGAGTCTGCTGTGGCAATGCACCTAAAAGCCCCTTAACCTGCTCACTAAAGGTTTGGCGATGCCAGATAGGGGTCTGTGGCAGTGCAGTTTTGTTATAAAAATAGTATGCTCAGCCTCCTGGCAGGCACATGGTAGTATGTTGTCGAGGGAAGTAGCAGAGTCCTGCACGTGAAAAGTTCAACCAGTGTCCTCATTGGTGCACTGCAGTGTGTAATTATGCACCTGTGCTGAGTGAACCATAAAAGGAACCTGTGTAGGACATCGGGGGAAAGTGACCAGATTTTAAAAAAATGCAAAAGGAAGAAAAATGGAGGCATCCGTTTTAGAAGGAAGCACAGAGGGTCATGATGGTGTAAGCAGATCCTAGCCATATTATAACCATGGATTTTAACTTGTATGGAGTTATTTTTTGTTATTTGAATTTTAACCTCCACATAGGCACTGTTCATATCAAGGATTACTTGAATTGCACTTTTGTACTTTTTCAACTCTTTAATTTTTAATAAAAGGCAATTTTCACCTCTTTTTTGCGGTGTTATGTGTCCTCATTGCCCATTCCAGTTCAGTTTATGACAATCGATGTTCCAGGATCAAGGACAAGTATGCCAGGTACAGGCAGGCAATTGGGGCATCACACAGTGGGAAACATACTTGCCTGTGCTTGCCTTTATTAATTACTTGTGTAAACTCTAATTCAGAAACACTTTTCAACACAAAAATTGCTCAATATCCTCTCTTTCAGGTCTTACATACAACCAGAAGGGTCTGGCTGCAGACCTCCAATGGAAGATTGCTGTGTGGCCTAACCACCTTTACATGCACACACTGTCCTTGATTATCCCCCCTTCACACTTCCAGCCACAGACCCCTGAATTACATTACAGGGTGGTCTGCAGCCAAACTGTATTGGTATACAACAGCAGTATCTGTTGCATTTAGTCTACCCCCATAGATCTGAATTTTCTATTCTATTCAACTAACTGTTCAACACTATGCATGTTCTCTTTAGAAACATATATACATGACACAACCCCTGCTTACCTCATGCTGTACTGGAATTGGTCCCAAAAAATCAACATCATGTACAGTCCTGAAATGAAGTATGCCCCCATGAAAACATATTACTGGCATGTAAAGGTTTGCGGTAGCAATAGTCCATAACTGGAACCTTCCAAGGACACTGGCAGAGGCATTTCCAGTAATTGTTAATAAGGCCAGAGGCATGTCAGGTCATTATTATTATAGACTCCTTGATATTCATTGCTGCATGTATCTTTCTACTCCATACCACTGCTTGAAACTCCTTGTTTGAATGAAACATTCTAAAGACAAACATCATTTTCTCTGGGTGACTTTCTTACTGTATTTCTCTCTGCACCTAAGCTAGTTTGATGTATAATTTCAAAATGAAAGCACCATTCATTCAACAAACCCACTTAACCTGGTTAAAGATCACAATGGCCAGAACCTGTACCACTAGGATTGAGTACAAGGCATACACCCACCCACACACCTGCTCAAGGAATCACCAAATAACCTAACAGCACAAATTGGGAATATGGGAAGAAAACCAAAGTACCCAGTGGAAACCCCATGCAGACAGAGAGAACATGCAAACTCGACATCAAAAACAAATAATCTAGAGCAAATTTAAACTAACCTCCTGTGCAATCCAGTATATCCCATATCCCTTTACTCCACTTTATAGTCACAAATAAACCTAATGTTCACATTTTTGCTATATAGAAGAAAACTGAAGCACTAAGAAAACTGAAGCACTAAGAAAAATAGACATGGGGTATTTGTAAACCCCATAAAATTACTATCCGGCCCGGGTTTACACAATAAGTGAGACAACAGTGCTAACCACTGCACACCTCTGCTGGACAAGTAGGGCAACAATATGATTGTCCTTGGTTTTTGTTGTACATTTGCCAAAGTCCAATTTATTTAATTCATAAAGGTACTGTATATACTGTGGTTTGGAAATAATACCCAATCTAAACTGTTTATACATTATTTTTTATGAAAATATGGGCATAACTGAGAGAATACTGTACATTTGGACTGTATGCATGAGACAAAGCAGACCCGATTTATTTATTTTTTAAATATATTGTCAGAAAGCAATTTTCACCAGTGGATTAGACCCGAGTTTTATAAAAATTTAACAACTGTTCCAAGGAAAGGCAAAAAATGAGAAGAATACACACCACTGACAATTATCCTTACAATACTTTTAAAGGCTTCATTTGGTCAAATACCTAATGGTCAACACGTTGGCAAGTTTGCAGAGAACACAAGTATTTGTGTAGCTATTCAGTCTAAGAATTGGCTCATAAAATATATATCTACACTAAAAAGCTATAGAACAGGATGTTAAAGTCACTTAAATACTATAGTTTGGTAATAAATCATTTATTTTCTTGCCATTTGTCAATCAATCTTTATGAAATCATATAATCTAGTTAAAAAGAAAATGCAGCGTGAACAAAAAGTACATAAAGTATCTGTATGCAATTTAAATTTCTGCATATTAGCCATAATTGCCATAAAGTAATTATCAAGCTGAACAGAACAAGAAGCTTTATTTCACTGTTTACTGAATCAGAAAAGAACTGTTTCACTGTCTTTCCAGGAAGCACCCTACAGCAGTATAATGCAAATAGATATTATGAATAAGAACCACATGGCAAGAAACAAAGATGTCTTTCTTTGTCACTGAATAGACTTTCTCTGTCAAAGAAGATACAGTAGAGTAAAGAAAAGGACATATTTGCCTACAGATATCACTAGAGTCAGTTGCTTGCCTACTAAACTGGATGTTAATGATAGAGGAACATTTGTAAGAGGAAAAAAAAAACAATTATTACAGCTTCAGGCAAGCAAAACTTTAGCCAAATATTTAAAGTCTAAAAGAATGGTGTCTAATTTAAGGAAAGAAAGCTATTTCAAAATAATATGATAAATCAACTTTGCTGTTTATGTTAATAAGACAAACATTGATCACACAAGCAAATAAAAAGTTGAAGGAGGTAAAACAGAACATAATATATGTAACAACTACAAATATTTTTCTTGCATTTAACAGAAAATAACACTTAAAGCAAATACAGAATATAAAAAAGACTAGCTGTGTTACCCAGGAAATTTTCTAAGTCAATGGGCCCTAATAATTACACCATTTGTTAATTGGATGTATCAGAAGTACTATATAACTAAGAACTTTTCTGAACACAGTATTTTTATTTTTTACTAGGGGTAATATTAGTTCACTAGAGCTGCTTAATGTTGAACATGCTACATACAGTTCTTGGTGGTGCTGGTGTGAATGAAATTGCAGAAGACCTCTGCACTAAAGCAGTATTCTCTAAATTTATAAAAGAGATTTAAACTTTATTCATTCAAAAATATAAACTGCTAAAAGTAATTTTGAATAAATGTCGACCAACAAAAAAAAATGAAGTTACTAAACCCTTTTAATGATTTGAAATCTCCATCCTGTCTTCTTCTTGTGGAAAATGAAGGCATTTTCTAAATATGCAGGATACCGAGAAATTAATTCATGAATGACTACTGCAATGTTATGTTCACTGGCTGATCAAACTGTTCTTTATACAGCTTTCAGTTAATTCAAAATGCTGCTGCAAGAATTATTACAAGAACATGAAAATATGAACACATAATCACAGTTCTTAAATCCTTACACTGGCTCCTGGTTAAGTTTAGGGCAGATTTCAAAATCCTCCTTTTAACATATAAAGCCTTAAGTGGCAAAGGTCCAGCTTACTTATCTTAACTTATCATTACTTATAAACCAGAGCACACATTAAGATCTCAAGATGCCAGCCTGCTTATGATTTCAAGTGTTTGGGAGCATTTGCTGATTACAGCATGTTGCTGCACCCACCACACGAGGAACCACCTGGATTAGGACCCCAGTGCAGCCATGCAACAGGTGACACCCCAGCAAAGAATACTAAAATAACAGTGGGAGGTCAAGCTTTTAGTTACATGGCCCCAAAACTGTGGAATGGCCGGCTTGCTAGTATAAGAGGTGTCCCTGTAGTCTCAGCTTTCAAAACCCAGCTGAAGACTCAGGTTTTCAGTTTAGCATACCCAGAGTAGAGCAGCTGATTAGCTATGCATACTCCATCTCTGTTGTTAGTCATTAGTAAAGTATAAGTAATATGATATTTATAATCTATTACTACCCCTTGCCAACTCTGTTTCTCTTCTCTGTACTCACAAAGGCTGTAAGGCAGCTTATTGGTCGAGGTCTCCAGGAGTCTGAGCAAATCTTATCCTCATATTTCCATCCATTCATTTTCCAGCCCGCTGAATCCGAACACAGAGTCACGGGGGTCTGCTGGAGCCAATCCCAGCCAACACAGGGCACAAGGCAAGAACCAATCCCGGGCAGGGTTCCAACCCACCACAGGACACACACAAACACACCCACTCACCAAGCACACACTAGGGACAATTTAGAATCGCCAGTCCACCTAACCTGCATGTCTTTGGACTGTGGGAGGAAACCGGAGCGCCCGGAGGAAACCCACGCAGACATGGGGAGAACATGCAAACTCCATGCAGGGAGGACACGGGAAGCAAACTTGGGTCTCCTAACTGCGAGGCAGCAGCACTACCACTGCGCCACCGTGCCGCCCCATCCTCATATTTGATAGGTCTATATTTACTTAGGTGTATAATCTATTATTGCATTTTGCTCTGTAGTTTGTACCATTACTATTGTACTATTGTATTGTATTCTGGAGGTGGCAATGACAGATTGACAAGCTAGCTCTTTGGAGAGGATTACTTGCTTTCTATGTGTATTGTGTTTATCCTATTTTCTTGACAACTATTGCATGTCCAACCTAACTGACATGGAGTCTCCCTCTGAATTGCCTTTCCAAATATTTCTTTCATTTTTTTGTCTCTATAAGGATATTTTTTTTGAATTTTTTCTTGTTCCCCTAGGGGGTCAAAGCTGAGGGGCTGTCAAAAAAAAAAAACGGGCCCTATTAAAGCCCATTGCAGTACTCATTGTGTGATTTTGGGATATACAAGAAATTGTTGTTCTTCTCATATTTTGGAAAATACAGCAACTCTGTCAGCACTAGAAAAGTAAAAAAAAAAACACCACACTTCATGATGTGACTGAATTGGTCAATTTGCATTTTTTTTTTTTTTTTTTTGCATTTTCCTCTTTTTTTTTAACTTCAAAAAACGATATTACACGATATTTCTCCTGCATTTCTAACTGTGCTCATTCACCAAAAAGACACCCTTTCTCCCCTATTCCCCTAATTGCATTCAGTTCACAAAGATAGTAACCTCCCCCATGTTCAAATGCTGCCTTGTCCTAGTGAAGGAAGATAAAAAGGTAAAACTAGGTCCAAAGGCTTTAAAGATTGAGAAACACTGCCTAACATAAAAGATGTAATCCTGTAAGACTATTGCTATCCCATTGGCATTTGCAAAAAGTTGCAGATTAGATGAGGGAGTGGAGGTGTAATATATATTAAATACCTTACTGACTGGATCAGTTGCATAAAAATGACTACACTCACATCAACAGTGCCCGGCAAGCACTTGCTAAATGTGTCTTGTTTGAGCTTCACTGCACTTGCTCCTTTCACTTTGCTTCTGCAGACAGCCTTCATTTATTTCACTGATGTTAGCGCTGATGGATGAGGTGCATTAGAATGTCCCACTCAGTAGAGCATTATTAATGGCAAATAATGACAAATAAAAATAAACAAAAGTGATGGCAAACTTGCATTTTTCTACATCATAACATTTCAATCAAATCTGCCACAATAATTTTAAAATTTTGGGGTAATTCGTTTTCTGTTGTAGGTTCTTTTTTACCCTTTTTGTTTTTTTTTTTGTGTGAGAAAAATATAATTTAAAAAAACAACTTCAAAAATAAAAATAAAATAAAACAATGAAGACTCACTAATGTGCTTGTATTGTTTACTGAGGTGCCTTGTTATATACAATGTTTTTAGTTTTTCCATCTTTAGCCAATATACAAAGGTTCTTAAGACTTCCTACCGTTGAACATGCCACAAAGCTGTCCATGTGAGATACAGGCTTTGTCCAAATTGATTACAGCAATTTTCAATGATTGTCCAATCGTTCCAAGCATCAAGTGGATAATAACATACATACAAGCTCAAATCTCCAATTAGTCTGTTCCAATTGAAATTCTTTTACAATCACTTAAAGGTGTGGGATATGGCCGGCCATTCATCCCAGCCAATACCCCAAAGGCCGCCAGATGGAGCCCTCCCTGCAACATGGAGATGCCCCGAATTCCAGCAGGGCCTCATGGACATTGGAGTTTAAATGCACAGCCCTGCTGGATACCATGGGGGCCGCCAGGGGTCGCTGCAGGGAGGCCCAGGGACTGCTATTTGCTCTATAACCAGGAAGTATGTTTTAGTCACAGCAACAGAGGAAATGACGTACTTCCAGTATGAAGAAAAGGTGTTTTCACCTGACCCGGAAGTGTTAAGAATCACATGGACTGAGGGCTCAGAAACACTTCCAGGTCAAGGACTATAAAAAGGACTATGGGAGATCCCAGGGTTGAGGTGAGTTGGGAGGAAGAGTGGCAACGCGTCTGGGAGTGGAGGATTGTTTAAGGATTATTGATTATTGTGTATATTTATGAGTATTGTGGAGTGGAGGGTGCTTGGTGTACATTATTATTATAAAATAAATAATAGTTGGACTTTTATCTGGTGTCTGGCGTCTGATCTGAGGGTTCAAGGGGACGACAGCGGCCCCTATCTATCACAAAGGTTAAATATTCTATAAATAAAAATAAATATTATAAGTTAAATATCATAGCAATATTTGGTGTATACCTTTGATTTTGATAAGTTAATTAAATTCGTTTTTTAATTAAGAACATATTAAAAAAATTCCTATTTCTTTTTTACGAAAAAATTGTGACACCAACATGTTAGCCACAATGTTGCGAAACAAATGACATTTAGTTCATTAATAAATAAACAAAAACCACAAAAATCTACAAAATAAATATAGGATGTTTATGGTAGATAAAAATAAAATTGCTGACTTATCATATATATAGTATAATAGTGTATTTTAATCAAAATATAATCGCCAAACACGTTTAAAGTAGTGTAAAAATGATGGGAATAGTAAAGCCTTTATAAGGTTTTTTGACAGTTTAATTTTTGTTTTGTGAAATAATAATAATAAGTTTTTACATGCAGAATTTTTGACGACGTAAAAAAAAGTCAATTAATATTATTATTAGGTTGATTTAATTCTATGGGGTGGTGCAGATCGAATTATGCAATTTTTATTACGATATAACTTATTAAGTTTATTACATAGAAAATCACCCCAAAAATCCCGGACCATCGAGAAGTGTGCGAACTGACTACATGAAGAATCATCTTTGTGCCGAACTGGAAACGTCCACACGTAAATCAAAGTCATCCAGACAATCTGGATCTGCATAATTAGATCTGGACCACCCTGTATTACTGCGACAACACTGTTAAAATAAGAATGTTGCAAGATGAAAATATAGTTAACAAAAACAAACAACAAACGAATAATAGTACGGATTTTTCATGATAAAACTGTTGGTTGCTTTTACGGAGCACACCAGAAACGTTATGAGCGTCAACAGGATGATAAACATACAAACAAGATCGCAAGACTGTTACAGTCTGCTTTATATATAGAATAGTAAAAAATCCTGAGATGAGACAAGATTTTTTCAAGAGATTTTTTCAAGTCCCGCGAGACGAGGCTTTGGCCATGAGATTTTTTCAAGTCGCACCCTCCTCTCAACCATATTCAACCACGCACACAGTACTCTCACCTCTCTTTCGTGTAAATGCTTTTGACAGACACAGTTCCTGCTCTCTCAGCTCTAATAAATTTTAACGTTTTCCTCACTTTAAGTTCCCAGTTAAAGAAGTGTGTCCAGCCCCGGCCGGGACGCCCAGGAGGACCAGAGGAGGGCTTGTGCCTCCTCCAGACCGCGAGGGGGCGTCCGTCCTGGTTATGTTGGGGGCCTCGGGTACAGGGCTTGGAAGCCCAACCCTGTAGGGGCCCGTGGCCACCGCCAGGCGGCGCCCCGATGCCGGAGTATCCAGTGTGGGACCCGGTCGGGGCTGGAGCCCGGCCGGGACGCCCAGGAAGACCAGAGGAGGGCTTGTGCCTCCTCCAGACCGTGAGGGGGCGTCCATCCTGGTTATGTTGGGGGCCATGGGTAGAGGGCTTGGAAGCCCAACCCTGTAGGGGCCCGTGGCCACTGCCAGGCGGCGCCCTGGTGCCTGAGGAACCCTGGAGTCCAGCACTTCCGCCACACCAGGAAGTGCTGGGGGGAAGAAGACAAGGGACACCCGGACGGCTTCCGGGTGCTTAGCCGGCACTTCCGCCACACAGGGGTGTGTCCAAAGGGGAGTGCCGGGAAGCAGCTGGAGCCCATCCGGGTCCTTATTTAAAGGGGCCGCCTCCCTCCAGTCAGTAGCGGAAGTCGGGTGGAAGAGGACGGAGCTGAGAGAGAGAGGACGGGAGGCGGCCAGGAAGGCAGTGGAACTGTGAGGCCT
>JANRMT010062791.1:58789649-58805701 GCA_026402145.1 Polypterus bichir lapradei | reverse complement strand
TAGTGCATCCCCTCTCGGGAATCGAACCTCGGACGTGGGCGCTACAGTCGAATGCTTTAGTATCGCGCCACGGCGTGTGGTTTATCTATTTGAGCGTAGCAGTGTAATTCAGTTTTTGTTCAGCACTCTTTAGAACTGTTACTTTTTGTATGCGCACTGCGTCAGTTCACGTGAGCCGCTGAATATGGTTTTATATGTCACTCGCTCGCTTCTAATTGTTTCGCTGCCTTCTTAATTATATAATGCATGTTTTCTAAAGCGCGTTTTGTAGCTCTTCCTGGCTTTCTACGTAATGCGTGATTACGTGAGAGGCGTGATGATGTCATACGAACTCCGCCCCTCCATCTGAACTCCATTACAGTAAATGGAGAAAAACAGCTTCCAGTTATGACCATTACGCGTAGAATTTCGAAATGAAACCTGCCCAACTTTTGTAAGGAAGCTGTAAGGAATAAGCCTGCCAAATTTCAGCCTTCTACCTACACGGGAAGTTGGAGAATTAGTGATGAGTGAGTGAGTGAGTGAGTGAGTGAGTGAGGGCTTTGCCGTTTATTAGTATAGATATATATATATATATGGCGGCTCAAGTCACAAAGACAGATTGAGTCCCAAAAATAGTTGGAATGCCAACCCGGCCAACTCTATTTAATTTCAAAAGCAACAGGCACGCATTGGTGCTCAAACAAAGAATGCTGGCAGTCACCTCCAATTCGCCCTCTGATGGTCGTTCCAAGTGTCAACTGGATGATAACATACACACAAGACTGCAAAAATCACCCCCCACCCTACCCAGAAGTAGTGGGTTAGGGTTGATTTCACCCTACAGTATTTTTAGTTGACCAATGAAAAAACATGTCTATCAAGTTTCATGAAAATAGCTCCAGCCATTCGGAAATGATGCTGGAACATACATACATAGACTTATATATATGAATGAAAAAACACTGACTCCAACTTTATTCCAATCAAAACAGGAGCTGTCAGGATATTTATTAAAATGAGAGCTATGACTTACAATACACACAGACAAAACAAACAAGCAGTGACAGGGCCGGGCCGGGCCAGGTCAGCAGTCAGGTTAGAATGTTTTCGTTTTCAACCATCGGGTAACAGAAGTGTTACACTGGTTAGGCTGCAAACATGCAGTCTGGTACATTTGATATCTGCATCTGAATGCGAGGATTTGAATATTACTGGAGACAATTTCAAATCGTTCATCCTTCATTTCTGTAAGGAAATTATTTTTGACTATGAGTTATGCTTAAAACTGTTGTCTTGTTGAAGTAACCAACCACTTTTTAGATTTAGTTTCTTCAACAATAGCTTCTGGTATTTGTAGACATTTAAGGCAATTCCCTACTTTCACCCTAAAGATATTTCCTGTGTGATGTAAAATGATTAAAATTTTTAAGTGCATGTATATTTACATTTAAGAAGCATTTAATTGTTAATATTAAATTAACTGTATGAGAATAGATACATTGGTTGTTAGACAAATGGTGAAAACTACTTTTTTAATAAGCCTTGTTTCATATAGGTGCATTACAGAAAAAAATTAAATATGACAGCTTGTACTTATGAGAAGCATTTTCTTTTCTTTCATGCCATATATATTATGTACAAATATTATTGTACATACTTTATTAGCTGAAGTATATATTTTAAGGAAATTTTATTCATTTTTGTATTTCATGGACATTGAACAATAAGCCTACAGAATTTCTTTTTGTTAATAAAAAATGAACAGTTATCACCTGTGATCTACAGTGTAGTTACAATAATACACTTTAACATAGGACATAAAACCAAAATTTGTCTGGTTATGCAGGAGATTAGTGTAAACAGTTTTTTCAAGGAATAAAGAAGGAAAACAAAAATCTGAATCGGTATCAGAATCATCCGATCAAGTACCATGAAATCAGAGATTGGTATCTGCCTTAAAAAAACCTGGCACATACCTGTCACATATCAGGGATAATCTTTGCCTTTATTGTAATGGACAGTGTTGTAAGTATATTCTGGTAAAAAAAAAAAAAAAAAAAAAAAAAAAAAAAAATTTTAAAATTAAAAATTTTTTAAATTTTTTTTTTTAAAAAAAAAAAAAAAAAAAAAAAAAAAAAACAATTTTACACTGTCAAATTTCTTCAAATTTATTTAGTCACACTGCAGATGATACAAAAAGGCCATAGCAGACTGTGCTAACAAATTCAGCTATATTGGCACTTGCTGACCATGAAATGTTAGCATCAAAATGAGTGTCAGCCTAGATACGTGACATCACAATGCCTATAATGCTATATAAAAAGATACAGTAGTTACATGGTAGCAACAGAGTAGATTTTTTGTTTGAATAAAGGGTAAAACTATAAGCTGTTTAATACACAGGTAACATTAAATATTACAATGACCTATAATCATGATTACTTCAGGTCATAATGCAAAGCAAATTGTGTTACTTGGGTTTCAGCTTAAAAAAGTTTGGGTTATTATTTAAATAATAAGTTGTCAAACTAATACATATGCTTCCAGCAGCCAATATCAATGAAGAAACATTTCAGATGTGCTGCATGCTAAGCAAGGGAACAGCTATTCAGGCCAAATTATGAAATAAATAATATTCAGGTGTGCTTTACTGAACACAATGGTTGTAAAAATACTAGCTCAGCCTGCGGAAAACTGTCTACTGGACGCACCATCTAGGTGTTAACTCCACTGATCAGCATTATCAAGCATTGTTATGCTCATTTTAGGCACTAGTTCCAGAAAGCAACATGAAAAAAGGAGTTGAGCCTGAAATATCTTTTTTGACAGCCATCACTCATTTCACATTCAGGGAGTTGGAAAAAGACTGGATTTGCACAGGTTGCACACATTTTTTGCTAATTACACAATACAGAAAAAAAGAAAACTAAATTCGACTGAATGAAACAGCAATCTAAATGTAACCTTACAGACAATGGCTCAGGTATGAACTTACATAAAACTGAGAAGCCAAGTTTTATAAACCCGACTGCTCAGTTTGGGGAATCAAAAAAATCGTTTGTGGATTTAGATCCGATAATGTGGATTTTAGCTGGACATAAATGCCATGTAAACAAAAGCACAATTAACCAACAGTCAACTGCACTTCTACTACTCTTAGTACTTCACTCTATATAAAGTACACATACTGTATATTAAAACAATATAGTGAGCACAGCATATACTTCTGTCAATATTAAACACGATAAATGTATCATAGTACAAATAATTTATCATAGCTCCCTGCAGAATAATCATGATTACTGTTCACTATATCATTATTCTTGTCTAATATATTATATTTTCCTCTCAACTTTTTTCTTCTTTTCTGTTCTCCTTATAACCTCTAAATTATCACAGCCCAACATCACATCCAAGAAGTACACTATACCCATTACTGTAAGGATGAACTCTGCCTCATTGTTGCCCAAAAGGAATAGCTGTGCCCCAGAAAATTAAGAAAATATATTACATGAATTTATCTTTTTAAGTGAACTTTACAGTTTACTTTCATATACTAAGAAAACAGCAGCAAATGAAAAATGTAAAACTAAATCTAGCCATCTTTAATATGGCTTATTGAAAACTTGAAGCTTCAGAATGTGTCTTAATGTTATGTCAATAATTGTCGGAATGCTAATAGTAACAGTGTCATAGGAAGTTTTTACTAGCCACGCCTGACCAACATGCAACATGTCGCCCTGGCCAGTGCAATAATAAACAAGAATTCATTAAAGTATATAGCTTCATATTCTTTTATCATCTTACCCAATGTACTCCTTTACCAAGTAAACACAGTTCAGTCAACATACAATCAGTACAAATTTAAAAATTGAAATTGAATTAAATTATACTTGACCCTCAACACTGCTGTCTACCAATGTTATTTCCTCAGGTATACTGAAACATCAACTAAGGTTGATTTTAACCTTCACTTCACTTTTGTTTACAGCGATCGGTTCGTAGCGTGCATTGTTGCAATGTTACTTTTCTTGGTGGTTTATTAAATAACGGATTTTTGAAATGCATTTTTTTTCCCTGTGCTTAAAACTCATTTAAAAAAAGTGTTTTTAGCGAGCAGTTCGTAGCGCTACAGCGCAAACTCTTGCAGTGTTAGTTTTCTCTGTTGTCCAAGGTTTTCTCAGTGTTATTCAGTGTTTTTATATTTAGTTTACTATTACACTGTGCATTCTATGGTATAATTAACTATATGTGTGCTTAAAAATATTTAAAAAAATATATTTACATACAGTTTGTACGGTCTGGAACGGATTAATTGTATTTACATACAATCCTATGGGTGAAATTACTTTGGTTCACGACCACGAGTTTTGGAACGAATAATGGTCATGAACCGAGGTTCCACTGTGTATATTATATATATATATATATATATATATATATATATATATATATACACACACACACACACACACACATACATACATACATACATACATACACACACACACACACATAAATGTGTGTGTTTTAAAAGGGCTGCAATGGGTAGCACTGCTGTCTCACAGTTAGGAGTCCCGGATTAACTTCTCAGGCCCTTCCTGCGTGGAGTTTGCATGTTCTCTCTGTGACTGCGTGGGTTTCCTCCGGGTACTCCGGTGTCCTCCCACAGTCCAAAGACATGCAGGTTAGGTGCACTGGCGATCCTAAATTGTGCTTGGTGTGTGTGTGTGTGTGTGTGCGTTCCCTGCCCGTGGTTTGTTACCTGCCTTGCACCCTGTGTTGGCTGGGATTGGCTCCAGCAGAAACCCCATGACCCTGTAGTAAGGATATAACGGGTTGGATAATGGATGGATGGATGGATATATTTTAAACAGCATTAAAATTGTGAATACAAAAATAAAACCATGCACAAAACCTTCACAAGGTGCCAATATGCTTCATTTAAGCAATACTCCTCTTTTCTCTAGAACAAAAGACATGTTTGAGCCACAAATATCTACAAAAAAATCAAGAATGATCATCACTAATTCTTCTCATGTCATTAGATGCTGGTTGGTTAGTTAAACTTTAGGACTACTTAATCTATGTAGTTGTCACCATCATTTGTGAACAGTAAGAGTCAATGTTCGGATCTTCCAGAAAGCCGTTAATGCTACTTCAGCGTTGTTTCACTGCACTTGACCACTTGTGTCAATAAAGTGCTTTCTGGTGAAAAACAGAGAGTGAAGTTTAATTTTTCCAACCTGCTTTGGGTGAAAAAAGACAATTCACTGTGGTGGGGGGGGAGAATGTTATAATTTAGCAGCAACGTTTGCCAAAAGGTTTTGTTTTAAACCAAATAGTTTTCCCTACTCAATAACTTGTGATGGTTTCAAATTAAATTAGAGAAACCTGGACAGATAAAAAGGCTTATTTAAAAAAATCCTGTGAAATCACAAAAGTGGCATGCTCAAAATGAAATAATGCACTGTGTTGAAATTCAAAGAAATGGATATGTCTGGAAGAATACATTCAAAAGCAAAGAAATGTGAAGACAGAACCAGAACATAGTATGCAATGGCTCGGTTCTCTCTCCTCCAAATTTTATAAACCTATCTATCCATAATCTCAGAGCAGCAGCTTTACAGATTTGATGGCAGCCATGTCTTGAGTTCAAATGCCATGCCTGAATATTGTTTGTGCATAGTTCCCACATTCCACATTTTTGCGCTGGGTATTTCTGGTTTCTGCAGGTTATGTTAACAGACAATTACAAATTGCCTTCTTTGTGAGTGTGGGTGTGTGTGAGAGTGGGCACTGCGTTAAACTGGCTTCCAGTCCAAGGCCATTTCCTGCTATGTGGCCAGTACTGCTAGAACAGGATTCATTCCCACAGGAATACAAAATGTATTAAAGATTTTTGAAAATGTTATGTAATTTTTTTATTGTACAGCACTCCTGGCTACATGATGACCGTGAATAAAATATGAAGACTGAAAATAAATTATGAGGTTTCATTTTACTGTTCTGATTACAGTTTTATTGAAATTCACTCTGTCAGATATCATTGTTTTATTTGCGTTTAGTGAAAATTTTCTAGTAAAATGCATTGTCTGAAACTGTAATGTTATTTGATCGGCTCTGTGGGAAGATGAGAAACTGCTGCACATATTCACTGAAATCTACAGACAAAATATCAGAGAAAATGTACAAAAAAATAGCTTTTGGACTAGATATTAAAAGTAACCAGTACTGCCAGGGATTAAATTAAAGCATACACTGAAAGTAAGGACTTAAGCGCTTATGTTAATTTTTTCATGCTGCATTTGGCATTTATTGTGCTCTTTAAGTATATCTTGTATACATTCTTGAGGGTATATTTATATACATTAAAAACTATACACAGCCACCATCTAGGTCAGGGTTCAAGTACAGTCTTCTGGATGGCCCACAGTACCAGGAGTTGCACCAGGGCACCAAACTTATCCTACTGTACAGCAGAATATAAATTAAAAATCTATACAAAACTATAAATAACTCCAACTGGAAAAATTTCACAGAAACAACACAAAGGTATTACTATACCAACTTTCCTTTTAAACTCCTAAGAATAAAGATAATTTCAAAAAATACTGTAACAGACACATTGTACTATTTGTTTTGGTTTGTTTTTACAAACAACTTCTGGGACTAAGAAATCAAAAAACAGTTAAAAAAAATAAAGTACCTCACATTAAGACCAACTGTAATAAGATAATGACTCTGTTTAGTTGTTGACACCTGTTGCTGCTTGTCACGTATAGAGCATTAAACATGACCTTACCATTTCCACTCTTCCCCTTTTTATATAGCAAGCTGACACAGTGACTACAACATCGCTTGTTCAGGCTATAGGACAGCTTCCTGTGGAGTGGAGATTGTACATATAGTTTGTGTAGAAGTAAGCTAAAGCTGTACACTCCATTTTATTGAAACATTACTTATTTTCTCATACCATTAGTATTTTAACTGTCTTAGCTTCCTATCTACTGCTTAATATAGTATTTAAAAGCACTGTCCCTTGCAAATACTGTTACAATTTTTTAAATGAACAATGTACAGAGTTTACTTCATATATACTGCAGATATACATTTCACACATACAGAACTATGATAAAAGTAGGCCTTGCCTGTGTTTAGAATTTCAATTTTGCAATCAAAGGCAAAGGCATAACTTGGATACAAGGAACATGAGAATAATTAGTGTCTTGTCCTTCAAATATGTATTTCTATCAGGGATTAACTATTCTTTGACCAGGGCCATGCACTTACATTACATAAAACTTTCAAACCTTCTTAATGAAACTCAGGGTCATGATTATCAGAGCCTATCCTGGCTGCAAACCAGATAATAACCTTAGATAGGATTCCAGTACCACAGAGGACTCATTAACACACTTTACACAAGTTGTTACAGACTCAAAACAAATCACTACTCATAATGGTGAATACAGGGAAGACCCAGGATCGAACCCGCAACCTCTTGATTTAAAAGCAGCCGCTCTTACCTCTATACCAGCCATGCAATTGATATTTGGGCTTCGGTTTTTACATATTGACAGCAACAAGTCAATTAGATAAATTTCTTTTTCTTTGGTTATATTCTTGAATAAAGACGCACTTGTTTTGTTATACCTTTTGTGAAAGTGTTTATTTGATATTTGAACTTCAGTCACACAATACATTTCACATCAACATTTTATCAATTATACATGAAAAAGTTTGTTTTTAGTTATGTGTTCAACATTTTTTGCTTCACGTTTCCTGTCATCCTACATTTATCCAGATCGTTGTAGACATGGAACACACATGAAATGTGTGTATTCCAAATGACAATATATTATTTACCTTATACAATTCCAGGCACCTCACACCCAGATAAACAGACTTGAGCGGGAAGAACTTCAGCTGTGTCGGTGAGGGAAGGGATAGCAGGCTGTTTGCTGCTTGTGCCGATTGACACATTTGCAAAACAAAGACGCTGATGGAGAGGTGCAAAGGAATTTACGACTTTTTTCAAAGGCTTCAGGGATTCTAGTGTTAACCTAACCAAGACTGTCTTTGGAAATGTGGGAATAAAACTAATGCAAACATGGAGAGAACATGCAAACTTCACATGAGCAACAACTTTAAAATAACTTCTTGTGCAACTCAGGATATCCAAAATGCATTTCAAGATATCTTAAAATTTCAGGAAGTCCTACTGAAAACAGAAACTTTCATAGGAAGTAATTTTAAGATGTTCTGAATAGCATAACTGCATGCATGGATTTTGAGAACTCATATTAGATTTTTGATATCTCAATATTCAAAAGAAGTTATATAAAGATGCATCAAAATACAACGGATAAATCTTTAAATATATTTTAGATATCTGAGAAGAGGATGTCTTTTAAAGATACCTTGAAATGCATTTTGAAATATTCATAAATGTTAATTTGGCTTGCCAAACAAAAGGAGAATGTGGAAGGTACACATGGACAATAACTGAGCAGGGATTCAAAACAAAAAAACTGGATCCATGATGTTAACTGGGCATTCCGAGCTGGTTCTCTGAGTATAAAGTATAAAGTGTGCATGTGTGTGTGTGAGAGAGAAAGTGAGTGAGCTTCCATGATAGGCTCCAGCTGCTAAGAAGTTTAAATTAGATTAAGCAAGTTTGAGAATGTTATTTTAAAAACTAGCATTTTTAATTTCGGAAGAAAAAAATCCTGTGATTTTTTCATGAGCTCTGAAATGTAAAACGTCTATTTTGAAACATGAAAGCCTGTATGACCTGCCTGTATAAATGTAGTATAAGCCACATAAATATTGCAGCAAAACAGACAGTAAAGCAATTCATCATTGTTTTTTAGAGAGTTATTTAGAGGGTTTTCATTTCCTTTGTTACTTCTACAGAATTTGCATGATTAATGCATGTTTTTACTCATCTTTCTCCCAGTCTCTTGACCTGGAACAAAAAGCAACAGCAGTGTAAAGTAAACAGATCTATTTACAATGGCCAAGCCAGCAATTTCCTGACAGGTTACACTACACTCAGAGCAATACAGCTCTGTTGTTAAACACCCCCCCGAGATTTTTAATAAAATAAATGCTTCTCTCTGTCAGTCTTAAAACTTCATTCACAATGATGACTACTGGCTCAATATATGGTGTAATTTCAATAAACGTTAAGATTACATGTACTGATTAAACATTACCATAATTATACAGTACATAAGCACGGATTCCTTTAAATCATTTTCCACATAATGTTTTCCTTAGCTTTATACTGCAAAATTTGGGAATTGCAGCTTTTTACACTTGAGTGGAGTATCTGCTAAAATGACATCTAAGGAATATAAGCAACTATTTCAGCTAAGGCTCTGTCACATTACATGATTTTTACAGTAATTTACAACCGTTAGTGAGTCTGAGCAGTTACAGCATGCTCCTGTGAAAATCAGGTTGTAGAATGATATCACTCAGTCAGTTTTGATTTTGTGTTAAGTTGTTGTAGTGAGCCTTTGTGTGTACAAGAACTGACAACCAATGAGTACTCACACAGAAGTACAATCCATAGAATCTAGTCAAACACAAGGAGTGTTTGGACCATGCAGATAAAAAGAGAGACTTATCTGTCTGATGTCATGTGTGTGTCATACCATGTAATGGGCCACTGGCTTTAGCAGTCAAATCAATTCAAACAACAGATGTGTCAAATTATAAGTGACTTAAACATATAATTTATGTATCCCGTTTCAAACCCACTTAGTCCAAATATACAGTTTCAGGGACCAGAACCTCTACTCCTGGTCAAAAGGTAGGAAATAACCTGGAGTGCCTTTCCATCTCAAGGGAAAACACACTGGTCAGATTTAGAGTTACTGGTTAACATTATACACACAAACACACATCTAAAGGAAAAGCCCATGCAGGAACGGAGTAGAATTTCATACATCTAGAAAGTGGCTTTAAAGAAATGATATAGATGCTGAAAGTAAAATAAAAGACCAAAACACAGCCATACATTTCTTACAGAAGGCTTCCCAAACTAAGTGACAATACAATGGGAGCTTGGTCATATAAATGGCAAAGAACCCAAAAGCCACACCAACAGACAATTACAGCTTACAAGACAAAACAATCTGCACTAGCAGAAGCTAGATGGAAGTTGAAAATAAAAGGCATCCATTTACCCTTTTGTTTCATGTAGTAAAAAGAAATTGAACAATATGTCTAGTACAAGCACAACAAAAGTTCAAAAAAGGAAAATCTATGAAAAAAAACAACATCAGAATCAACATGCAAAATCCCCTTGATTGAAATAAGGAATTGCATTCCAACAAAGCAACACCACCAAAGAAAAGAAGTGGCCGCATAACAATAGATCTATACTAATAAAAGGCAAATCCCTCAATGACTGACTGACTCACTCACTGACTGACTGACTGACTCATCACTAATTCTCCAACTTCCCGTGTAGGTGGAAGGCTGAAATTTGGCAGACTCATTCCTTACAGCTTACTTACAAAAGTTAGGCAGGTTTCATTTCGAAATTCTACGCGTAACGGTCATAACTGGAACCTACTTTCGTCCATATATACGGCCATAGCCATAGCCTGCAGCTCGGTCGCCGTGTGAGACGGAGTTGCGTCCAGCATCATCCCGCCTCCCACGTAATTGAGTGCCTGCCCATATAAGGTAAATATTAATGCGTGAAGGACTGTGCTTAACATATTCATAAGTGCAGCTACTGCGGAAACCTTCTGACGCTGAACAAGCCTTTGTACACATATAAATAGGAAAGCAAGGTGTAAAGCAGGCAGCAAAAGAATATGAAGCGAGTGACGCATACAAGCATATTCATAAGTGCAGCTACTTCGGAAACAAAGCACGGTGTAAACCTAAAGTTTAAATTAAGTTCATAGACAGGCTACAACTGGCGTTTGTCATGCCTACGACGAATACGATATTCGCAAGATACAAGTTTAATGAGAAGACGCAGAGGATAAACAAGACTTCTGATCACTTTCTAACAGAGTTAAAATTGCTGTAACGGAGTTAAAATTGCTGGTGAAGGACTGTGCTTATGCAAACGAATAGGAAGGCAGGGTGTAAAGCTTAACTTTAAATTAGGTTCATAGACACGTTGACGCTGGCGTTTGTCATGCCTAAGACGAATACGATATTCGCGAGATACAACTTTTAAGTGCCGGGTCTGAGCTAACATTAAATAAAGCCGTGGACATCGCGAGATCGCACGAGATAGCACAAGCACAGCTGAGAAGCTTCCATGCATATACTTCTAGTGGCTCACGTGAACTACTGCGGAAACCCTCTGACGCAGAACAAGCCTTTGTACACATATCAATAGGAAAGCAAGGTGTAAAGCTTAAGTTTAAATTACGTTCATAGACACGCTGCCACTAAATATTCGCAGGCAAATCCACAACTTAATACCGGGAATGCCTGTTAAACATCTAAGATTCACAAGTAACGATTTGGGTAGTCATCACTTCGATGAATGAAACCTGTTCAAAAAACGTATTACACAATTGAGAAGGCAGCAAAAGAATATGAAGCGAGTGATGCATACAAGCATATTCATGAGTGCACCTACATCGGAAACAAAGCACAGTGGAAACCTAAAGTTTAAATTAAGTTCATAGACAGGCTGCCGCTGATGTTTGTCATGCCCACGACGAATACGATATTTGCGAGATACAAGTTTAATGAGAAGACGCAGGGTTTAAACGAGACTTTTGATCACTTTGTAACAGAGTTAAAATTGTTGTAACTGAAATTTAAATTGCTGGTATGCCAGGTCTGAGCTAACATTAAATAAAGCCGTGGATATCGCGAGATCGCACGAGATAGCACAAGCACAGCTGAGAAGCTTCGATGCATGTACTCCGAGCGGCTCACGTGAACTGACTTTGCAGGACTGGGAAAGGTTAAATTAAGTTCATAGACATGCTACTGCTAAATATTTGCAAGCAAATCCACAAATTAATACCGGGAATGCCTGTTAAACATCTTAGATTCACGAGTACCAATTTGGGTAGTGAACACTTCGATGAATGAAACCCGTTATCTTTACAACGGTTGACAAACACGGAATATGACTTAAACACAACACATCCTCCAAATACAAACCTGATTGAAAGAGATAATGATACAGTAATCCCTCGCTATATCGCGGCTTCACTCCATCGCGGATTTTAAATGTAAGCATATCTAAATATATATCACGGATTTTTCGCTGGTTCGCGGATTTCTGCGGACAATGGGTCTTTTAATTTATGGTACATGCATCCTCAGTTTGTTTGCCCAGTTGATTTCATACAAGGGACGCTATTGGCAGATGGCTTAGAAGCTACCCAATCAGAGCATGTATTACATATTAACTAAAACTCCTCAATGATATGCTTCCCGCGCAGTGCTTGATTGTTTGCTTTTCTTGGTCTCTCACCCTCTCTTACATTCTCTGCGCCTGACGGAGGGGCTGTTTGCACAGAGGATATGGACGCTCCTCTACAAAATGCCGCTTCATACTTAAAAGCACGTATTGATTTTTTGATTGTTTGCTTTTCTTATATCGCACTCTCTATCTTTGACATTCTCTGCTCCTGACGGCGCTTCTTTGAAGAGAAGATATGTTTGCGTTCTTTTAATTGTGAGAAAGAACTGCCATCTCTATCTTGTCATGGAGCACAGTTTAAACTTTTGACTAAACAGTGTTATTTCATGTCTAGCGGGCTCTAATAATGTTAACAGTATGGGAGGGTTTATAAGGGCTTAAAATATATAAAAATAACCATACAAACATATGGTTTCTACTTCGCGGATTTTCACCTATCGCGGGGGGTTCTGGAACGTAACCCCCGCGATCGAGGAGGGATTACTGTAATCAAATCCTTGATAACAGCAACACACATAACAGTGACAAAACAATTACATTGACAATCATGTTACATTATTTTTAAAATGTTTCCTTTTCTTTTTCATTACTTCTTGGGTATTTTGCTAGTATATATACATTTTGTGACAGTTTAGAGCTTTCTCGCTCCCTTGTACCCTCAGACCACACATCAGACACCAGATAAAAGTCCAAAGATGAATCTATACTAATAAAAGGCAAAGCCCTCACTGACTGACTGACTGACTGACTGACTGACTGACTGACTCATCACTAATTCTCCAACTTCACGTGTAGGTAGAAGGCTGAAATTTAGCAGGCTCATTCCTTACAGCTCACTTACAAAAGAAATTCTACGCATAATGGTCATAACTGGAAGCTGTTTTTCTCCATTTACTGTAATGGAGATGAGCGCGAAAGCCGTGGGGGCGGAGTTTCGTGTGACATCATCACGCCTCCCACGTAATCACGCAGTACGTAGAAAACCAGGAAGACCTCCAAAAAGCGCTGAAGAAAACATGCAATATATAATTGGGAAGGCAGCGAAACAATAAGAAGCGAGCGAGTGACATACAACTATATTCATAAGTGATGCTACTACGGAAACAAATCACCTAAACCTAAACTTTAAATTAAGTTCATAGACAGGCTGCCGCTGGCGTTTGTAATTTAGTGCCTGCCCATATAAGGCAGTCCGTCAGTGGCAATCCAATAGAAACACTGCCACTAAATATTCACGGTGAAGGACTGTGCTTATGCAGAGGAAGATGAGATGGTCAGGGTGGTGTTTGGCACAAACTCAGCGAAACTGCGAGAGAAAGTTTTAAGTGCCAGGACTTAGGTAACATTAAATACAGCCATGGACATAGCACGACATGGCACCAACACAGCTGGGAAACTTCGATGCATGTACACCGAGCGGCTCACGTGAACTGACGCAGTGCACAGACAAAAAGCAACAGTTCCAAAGAGCGCTGAACAAAAACCGAATTACACAATTGAAAAGGCAGCAAAAAAATATGAAGCGTCTGATACCTACATGCATATTCATAAGTGCAGCTACTGCGGAAACAAAGCACACGGTGGAAAAAGTCAATGTCCCGCTAAATGAAGAAAGTGAAAAAAAAAAACCCGTGCATGCAGTGTGTCAGGTCTCAGATAAAGAAGAAGACGAGCTGTTTATTGATGCAGTAAGAAACAAATCGATAAATAAAACCTGTTATCTTTACAACGATTGACAAACACGGAATGTAACTTGAACACAACACATCCTACAAATACGAACCTGATTGAAAGAAATAATGATAATCAAGTCCTTGATGACAGCAACACTCAATAACACTCACAAAACAATTACTGTATATTGACAGTCATGTTACGTTATTTTTAAAATGTTCCCTTTTCTTTTTCATAGCTTCTTTAACACACTACTTCTCCGCTGCGATACACGGGTATATATATATGTATATATACCCCGATCTGCATACTCGCATAATGGATACTTTTTTCGCCATCAATGATTGTTTTGGTAAAGCCATACTCAGTGTATTCATTAGATGAACGGTAAAAAAGTAAGAGCGGAGGGGAGGGTGACTTATTGAGGCATGCAGGCAAAAGCACAATAGCACGCGGGCTCGATGTACGAAAAAATATATCTTTTCAAGTTCTATTTAGTCCATATGAGTCAAACTCAAGGGCCGCGGGCCACATCCGGCCCGGCGTGTAATTATATCCGGCCCGCGACATCATTTTATATACTGTATTATTGTTATTAATGGCCCGGGTATATGAAGCGCTGGTAACACAATAAACTACAGATCCCATAATGCAGCGCTTCAGCTGCCTTGCCGAACACTTACTGCGTTAATCAAGTCTAGCTTATGATGCTGCAAGTTATTGCGAAGCTAGCCCACACGATGCTGAAGAGAAAAGTTGATTCTGAAAATAGAGCCTTTAAAAACCGATGGGAGGCTTTGTATATGTTTACTAAAATTGCCGGTAAACCCGTGTTTCATTTGTGGAGCTAATGTGGCTGTAATTACAGAATTTAATCTAAGACGGCACTATGAGACAAAACATCAGGATAACCTGAAAGACCTGAATGCAAAGCAGAAGATACAGAGAGCAGATGAGTTAAAGAAGAATCTGACACTTCAGCAGACATTTTTACCCGTGCACAATCACAAAGTGATTTCAAGTGAAGCTGCTTTTATGGGAGACACAAATGCACCAGTGCAACTTGCCCCACTTTCCCTGTTGCCAAGTAATGTTGAACCAATTCGTCACAACGGTGTTCCCAAATACGCACTTTGCTGATAAACTGAGCGCACTGCGCACTGAGTTCGCACGGCGCTTTGGTAAAGTACGATACTGCAGGGCCTGCACAGTTTATTCACTCCATTACCGCAGAAATGCTCCAGCTCCACCTACATGCGGCTCGAACCTTGTGCATGTTTGGTAGCACATATCTGTGTGAGAAGCTCTTCTCAGTGATGAAGACTAACAAAACAGCACACAGGAGTCTCGCCTCACTGATGAGCACCTGCAGTCCATCTTGAGAATCTCCACAACACAGAACCTCACACCAAACATAAACGAACTTGTTGCCAAAAAAAGATACCAGGCGTCCAGCTTTGATAAAATGACATATGAGCAAAGACAACTGAATGATTTGATTTGTTATTGCTGAAAAGAACACATTTTATTTATATTTCCAGGTTTTGTTATGCAGCATGTTCATATTTGAATTTGTATAATTTTGACAGGATATATTTTTATGGAGAGCAAAATCTTTTGGGATATTTAAAATCTAAGTTTATTTTGTATATAAAATTACATAAGAGTAAAGAAATTTGAATGTTTGTTCTTTTAATGTTTACTTTATTTCTAACTTGTATAATTTAGACAGGATATATTTTTATGGAGAGCAAAATATTATAAGTTATTTAAGGTTTGAGTTGATTTATTCAGGAATAATATTCCTGTCTGTTTTTACCATTCCTACCAAAGATATTTCTGTCGACTAAATAAAAATTCCTTCTATTTAAAATTTAAATAGAACTTGAACAGATACGATAGTTCATAATATCCACGCAGACTTGCACGTAAGAGCGGGAGTCATCCGTTTTAACAAACAGCGTATTGCACT
>JANRMT010062791.1:58752266-58770128 GCA_026402145.1 Polypterus bichir lapradei | reverse complement strand
TATATATATATATATATATATATTAATTATATATACAGTAATCCCTCGCTATATCACGCTTCGAGTTTCGCGGCTTCACTCTATCATGGATTTTATATGAAAGCATAACTAAATATATAACGCGGATTTTTCGCTGCTTCGCGGGTTCTGCAGACAATGTGTCTTTTTACTTCCTGTACATGCTTCCTCAGTTGGTTTGCCCAGTTGATTTCATACAAGGGACGCTATTGGCGGATGGCTGAGAAGCTAACCAATCAGAGCACGCAGTTAAGTTCTCCTGACTGAGAAGCTAACCAATCAGAGTACACAGTTGAGCTCCTGCGTGCTGAATGCAATGTTAACCAGGAAGTCTCGTCTCGCTCATTCAGCATCAACGTGTTTCGCTGTGTAAAGAGTTGTGCTCTTTTGTGTTTATCTTTGTGCATAGTCAAGCCCTTCATTATGGCTCCAAAACAATCTGCTACTGCTTCAGAGGCCATGCCCAAGCGCAAGAAGAAGATGTTAACGATTGCCGAAAAGGTAAACGTTTTGGATTTGTTGAAGGCTACGATTCTTTTTATTTAAAAAGTAGGAAAGTAATATAAGATCTACGGCCGTAGTGTCCTTTTAACCAGGGTGCAAAACGAGTTGTAAGTGGATGTAATAAGGCAGTAGGCTGGATGGAATCTTCTTTAGGATTTTGATTGAAGACTGCCGGAAGAACAACGGTGGTGCTATGCAGTCGCCTGAAGAGGCTCCTTTACAAGGGCTGTAACGCTCTCCTTTGTTGTGCAGTAAAACTAAACTCATCGGACAAGTCATCGTGTCATTGTTGGTGAGTAACCATAATTAATTTTCTACTTACAGTGCTTAGTACATGTACGTACGTTTAGTGTCACTGTACACAAATTTACTGTATAGAATTTTTCTTGCATTGTACGTATTTATTGCTGGTGGCCTGTCTATCGTAAAGGCTGTAACATATGTGATATCGGAGACACTCAATATCTTTAAAATAATATTTAGGTTTTACTGTATATAAACAGTGTGTTTATATACATAATTTCAATGAATCTTACCTAATATCTAAGAGAATACAAAGGGATTATGCTGTATAACTCTATGGGGAATATTTATAAACAGTGTGGGAGAGTTTATAAGGGCTTAAAATATATAAAAATAACCATACAAACATATGGTTTCTACTTCGCGGATTTTCACCTATCGCGGGGGGGTCTGGAACGCAACCCCCGTGATCGAGAAGGGATTACTGTATTGTATTTTTATTTTTTAAGATATTACAAATAAAATCATTTAATTCCCTCTTAAACAATAAGGAGGCAGTTAAAATCAGCAACTCATAGATACTTATGTCCCTGACAAGAGTAACACACTGGATCATCTATATTAAATTGCACAATATTGTTATATAATTTAGCATCTTATAAATTGCAAATTAATACTGAAGTGCTAGATGTGAGATTACTAGCTGTATTTTTTGTGCTCTGGAAAAAATGTTACAGAAATAACTAATCCCAGCAGTACATGGGAACGTGCTGGCCTATGGGAAAACAATGAAACTTCTAGAACTCAAATGAAAATGGAAAGGACATGTAGACTTTCAAAGGATATGAGGTTCTCAATTAAACACAATTAGAACACAGTAAGTTAGGTATAGCTATAAATGTAGATATTAACATAATGCAGCAAAATTTACTTTTGCCTAAGAAACCCACAGTATCAAGGAATGCATTTCACAAAATTCAGTTATGGAAACAAAACGGGGACCTACCACTTAGTGTGTTTTATTTTACACTTCCTGTTCTTTTTTCCCCACACAACATTACCCCTTTTGATGTGTGTTTAGTTAATAAAGCTAGTCTTCTGAGAACCACTTTTTGTCTTACTGAAAAATAAATCTTTGGCATTGTTTGGCCAGGCTTGGCTATTATGCAGTGTGTTACTATTATGAAAGCTGCATATAGACATGTTTAAAATCACATATATTCAGGTCTTTGAATCAAAAATATTGTTGCAATTAAAGTGACTCTCTGAAAGACTATTGAACACTGCATTGTCTTAATGCAATTATCCGACACCTCAAAATGTATTTTCCAAATATTAAAAATTAAATAGATGAGATATAAAGAAATAATCCCTTAAATTCTATTCAACTGCATGGCTTTATTTAAAAATTATACTACAATGCTAATACATCACTCTAAAGTCATGAAACAGCCACATGATAGCATGTTTATCAAGGCTACCTCTCAGATGCAGGTGACTAGACTTATTTGCATGCGTTCCCAATGCTCTGATTAGATTTCCTCTCAACTTTCAAAGACACGCAGTTTAGACTGATTTATAACTCTAAACTGGGCCAAGCAGAGCTAATGTGGGAACTGGCACGTGTGCTCTGAGGTGAGCTGGCACTCTCTTGAATCCTTCCCTGCACCTGATGCCACTGTGGCTTCAGATCTCCATATCCCTAAAATGGACAGAGCAGGTATGTACAGTATGGTAGGATGGGTGGATTTATTAAACAAATAATAAACGCCATAGTCACATTCCAAATATGTAAATGATACCAATAGGCTGGTTACCATTTCATACATTGTGCAAGTATGAAATTCAGAGTTTGTAATAATGTTGCAGAAATAAATTTATTTAAATTGCAAGGAATAAACTTTTTGTATTTTTTCATGACACAATCAATCCATAAGGCTTCATGCAGTGTGTTATTATTTACAAAATATAAGTTTTGTAGAATTTAACTGGGTATCTGAGAAACATGATAACACTGAATAAAATTTAAAAATTGCAAATAAAGCAGTGGTTCATGATTTTAAGAGCAGCCACAGAAATCAGTATTAATGAGAGAAACACACATATTTAAGAAATAAAAGTGTCAGCATTTAATACTACCAACGAAAAACACCAGTCCACTCCGACAAATCTTTACAGGAAAATAAAACCAGTGTTTTAAAAAAATTCTACTGTAAACAGGCAAATTGTTTGGAGATTTCTTCACGTGAAGTTTTTACTGGAAAAACCTGTGTTTCGGAGTAATGTCCAACCTCAGGTAACAGACACCAGTAAAACCTATAACATTTTATATTTAACCCTTAGAATTTGCTTTTTATTCACACATTTAAGCATTGCAGAAGGTGGTTGACTACTTTTTGAGAAGAAAAAAAAAAAGAAAAATTAGTCAAAACGTGGGTTATGGAACTGCTTGTGAATCTGACCAATGAGACTGTGGAACTGATGTCAAATACAGCACAAGTACAATGCAGATATCATACTTTTGCTGTTTTATGCTTTTTTCATTATTTATTTGTCACACCTAATCAATAATCTATCATTTCAGAACTTTAAAAAGAACTAAGTGAACTGAATGAGTACTATTTGAACTGCCAACAGCCCTGAGTCAATCAGCATGCAAGATAAGCAGATTTAAGAAAAACTGAAAACTTGGATCAGGCTGAAACATTGCTTAAAAGTGAACAGACAAGATGAGTACCTTCAAGTGCTGCTGAGAACCTAGAGCAATGGTGAGCACAAAGTGAAGATCTGCTTTTGGGGGTTGCTCAGAGGCGTACTGTAGATACCCTGAAAGGTGAAGCATTCCAGTACTTTCCAGGTTATGGCTGGGAAAACATTTAGCTTCAACTTGATATTGCACAAATGAAGAACCAACAGCAATACATATGCATAATGCTTTACTATGACTGTGACACTATGACTTTTGAATTTTCTTGCTTTATAGTCATTCCAGTGTACATTCAGACCAAAGTGTTTGTGCATATTTATTTTTTATTTGTTTATCTATTTATGTACAGTATTTATTTATTTTCAGAGACAAATAAAGTTGTTTCTATCTATCTAAAGTATAAACTAAAGGAGAACTTGCCTAGCTGTTTATACAGGAGGTAAACAAGTATTTAAAGGTGATTTCAGCCGAGCTTTCTCTCTCAGCTTTAGCCCCCACCATATTGCACAGCATTGCCTCCGCAGATGCAGTCTGTAAATACATTTGCTCATAACCATGACCACTGACAATCTCCTATGGGTTACTGTTTTCAGAAAAAGACAGAAAGAGGTTGAGTTTCCAACCAGCAATTGAATACAACTGCCTATTCTCTTCACCTCTGAAAAAGGACAATATCATACGGATGGACTTAAGCTGAACTTAGTCTTCACTTTCCCTAGGTGTCCACTGATAATAGCCATCCTCTTCCTTCAACTCTAAGAATGTTAACCTCAGAAGCAGAAAGGATTGACACAGGTATGCAGAGAAAAATTGCCTGCCACATCCTACCATGCCAAATTCTGTGCTTGAAAAGTATTTTTAATTTACTTTTTTTATCCAATACATGTGGAGTTTGGCTGAGCACCAAAATTCTTTTTCCACCTCAACCCAGGTTATTTATTATGGCCTATATCACCTTTTTAACACGTGTTCCAATGAGACTGCTGCAAGTAAATCAAGTGTTCAGGCTGTGTAACACAATCAAACACACACACACACACACACACACACACACTGCCAAAAGCTAGTTAAATTAAATTGGCAACATTAAATCATAAGATTCTATTAAAATCAGGTTTATATAATAGGAGCACAATTCAGGCCAAGTTTGAGTCACATAATATTTTGGGCTTACGAGGTCAAGTTGAATTTTTTTGTGAGACGATCAGGTTTTAATTTTACAAGATTTCAGAATTGTTCAATATTACAAGAAATGTGGAAAAGAGTGCAAGTCTAAATAAAACTTTTCAAATTTTGAAGCATTTGATATGGGTACAACATAATAACTCTTCTACTGAATGTAACTCAAAGCCTATAAAAAGTGTAGCTTATTATACTACTGCATCGCCCTCACCGAGTAATTGTAAAATTTTTAAAACCTGCTTATTTGAAATAAAATGGAATAATTCAAAAACAAGGCTGGCTGAGGCAACCAGAGAGATACCAAAAACCTCTCTACTTACAAAATTTAACACTAAAGAAGTACCACGTACTTAACAACTACATTCTTTCTCTGTGTTAACAGTAGAATCCCTGAAGCCAGTGAATATATTCGTAATGCCGGGCCACCTTAATAATACAGTGATCCCTCGCTATATCGCGCTTCGACTTTCGCGGCTTCACTCCATCGCGGATTTTATATGTAAGCAAATCTAAATATATATCACGGATTATTTGCTGATTCGCGGATTTCTGCGGACAATGGGTCTTTTAATTAATGTACATCCTTCCTCAGTTGGTTTGCCCAGTTGATTTCATACAAGGGACGCTATTGGCGGATGGCTGAGAAACTACCCAATCAGAACACGTATTATGTATTAAATAAAACTCCTCAATGATGTACGATATGGTTCCCGCGCGGTGCTTCGCATACATAAAAGCCCGAATAGCACCTATTAATTTTTGATTGTTTGCTTTTCTCTCTCTCTCTCTCTGACATTCTCTGCTCCTGATGGAGGGGGTGTGAGCAGAGGGGCTGTTCGTACACTGGCCTAGAAGATACGGACGCTCCTCTAAAAAATGCTGAAAGACTACCTGCACATTGCTCCCTTCCTTGCAGCTGCTTTGTTGGGTGGTGCTTCGCATACTTAAAAGCCCGAACAGCCCTATTGACTTTTGATTGTTTGCTTTTCTCTCTGTCTCTCTCTGACATTCTTTGCTCCTGACGCATACTCCTTTGAAGAGGAGGATATGTTTGAATTCTTTTAAATTGTGAGACAGAACTGTCATCTTTATCTTGTCATGTAGCACAGTTTAAACTTTTGAAAAAGAGACAAATGTTTGTTTGCAGTGTTTTAAAGTCCCTGTCTCTACAACCTTCTGTGTTTCTGTGCAAATCTGTGACCCAAGCATGACAATATAAAAATAACAATATAAACATATGGTTTTTACTTTGCGGATATAAAAATATATAATATATAAAAATCAATTCTAACTTTTTAGATACTAGAACTTAGTTTGTATTACTTGTTTTCTTAATTCTGCTTCATATAGCAGGGGTCCCCAAGTCCAGTCCTGGAGGGCCACAGTGGCTGCAGCTTTTCATTCTAACCCTTTTCTTAATTAGTGACCTGTTTTTGCTGCTAATTAACTTCTTTTGAATTAATTTTAATTGACTTGCTCTTGAGGACTCAGACCCCTTAACTGTTTCTTTTTCCTTAATTAGCTGCCAAACAATAATGAGATATAGAATGATCCAAAACATGACCAGCAAACTGTGTCCATCATACAATATCTGAAAATAAAGAAAGATCCCCAAAACATTTTAGCAATGCTCTTAGAAAACAGAAAACCAACAATTTCGGAAATGTATGCTATTGCACAACAAGACCAGCAAAAAGCCATGGAATTAAAGAATGGGTTTAATTAACAGCAAGACCCAGAACATAATTAAGCAACTGGTTGGAGCTGGAGGTCCTGACTTAGTTGTTCTTCTGTTGGCTCACTCATTTCACATTTCATTTCTGTTTAGGCGCTGTTTAAGGAAAGAAATGAAGCAATTCAGTGGAACAATAAAGAAATTGAGGGGAATAAATTAAAAAAAAAAAAAAAGTCAATGAAAATCAATTCAAAAGAAGTTAATTAGCAGCACAAATGGTCACTAATTAACCAAAGGGATAAAATGAAAACCTGCAGCCACTGTGGTCCTCCAGGACCGTACTTGGGGACCCCTGTCCTATAGTATATAATTCAAAATTGCTCAAATCCATACTTTTTTTTACCTGTTGCTCAATATTTAAATCCTATCTGTGTCACATTCCCACAGGACATACTCACTAAACCTTCAAAGATGTTGCAGACAACAATCTCCATTTTGCCCTATTGTCAGATACCAAAATTATTCAAATCTGTTCAACGACACACCCATTTCATAGTATGACATACGCTAACAAATACACTCTGATGTTCTTACACTTATCATATAACTTTTCACTCAGAACTGTGGCACAAATACAGATGTGGGAGATATGGGAAACTCACCCCCAAAATTCCCTAGACAGGTCACAGGACTTTGTTGAATTTATTTAGATACAAAATGAACTGTAATGTATTCTTTAGAGAGAAGGAGGAGGGACACTGCAATAAAATACTTCTTCCCTATTTACATATTTAAATTGGATGTGGGCAGCTAAAGTGAACAAGCTTAAGATAAAAGGAAACAGCTGCAAGGAAGAGTGAGACAGAGCAGCACAATGGTAACAGTCTAGTTAAGAAATTTTTTGTTTCTGTTTTTAAAAGTACACTTAATGAGGCACATTTCTGTCATTGTTCTTTAATAATATCTGTGCACTCTGTTGAATATCAAAATCACTCTGCTGCTGAGTCAACCATTTTTTTTAAATTCTATATGCGTGTTGCCAGTACCTAATAGCCCTCTGTCACTGATCTCATATCTATATTTGCTTTAACTGCCTTTGAACGCTCAGCCTTAAAGTAATTATATCATTATTATAAAATATTCTATATAAAGGGCAATAGTTTTCAAAAGGTAAATATTTTTTCTGTCTAGGTAACATGGATTAATTTTAAATTAGAAAGATTAATTCTGTTGCCAATTAGAATTATTCTTCTTTACAATTTCTACATGTTACACTTAAAAAATAAATAAACAGACCTAATAATAAATATATCTTCAGAAACTCTTTTTACCTTCTAAAAAATTTGGAACTTTTGATGATCCTGCTACCTGATGATTTAACTACACTGGGTTTTTTGATTGATGACTTATTTTGAAACATTTTAGCTTCGGTTTAACTTAGTGCCATTACACCTTACAGTACAATTAAAAATATATGTGTACAGTCTGACATGTACCAACAAATATATAGTAGTACACATAATACATAGTGCAAAACAATTAAAATTAAAGTATGTAAATAGTCCACATTAAAACAAATGCATACATAAATCTACTCACTCTCTATTATATATGTGGGTGTATGTGTATAATATATAGTCAGTGCAGCCGGAAAGTATTCACAGCACATCACTTTTTCCACATTTTGTTATGTTACAGCCTTATTCCAAAATGGATTAAATTAATTTTTTCCTCAGAATTCTACACACAACACCCCATAATGACAACGTAAAAAAACTTTACTTGAGGTTTTTGCAAACTTATTAAAAATAAAAAAAACTGAGAAATCACATGTACATAAGTATTCATAGCCTTTGCTCAATACTTTGTCGATGCACTTTTGGCAGCAATTACAGCCTCAAATCTTTTTGAATATGATGCCACAAGCTTGGCACACCTATCCTTGGCCAGTTTCGCCCATTCCTCTTTGCAGCACCTCTCAAGCTCCATCAGGTTGGATAGGAAGCGCCGGTGCACAGTCATTTTAAGATCTCTCCAGAGATGTTCAATCAGATTCAAGTCTGGGCTCTGGCTGGGCCACTCAAGGACATTCACAGAGTTGTCCTGAAGCCACTCCTTTGATATCTTGGCTGTGTGCTTAGGGTCGTTGTCCTGCTGAAAGATGAACCGTTTTCTTTGGAATTGTTTCAATTTCATTATTTGCACTTTTACTTTACTTGCACTTTTACTTTAAAGGTTCAGTAAAAACAATATTTGGAATTACCTTTTCTTCAAGATCGCATTGAATTTTGATTCAGTTTTTGGAGATACATTGTGACAACGCAACGTATTATTGCCCGTGAGTGAATATTGTTTCTTTTTCTCCAATACATAATCTGACTTTTTCTAATGTTTGTCCCTGTGGTTTGTTAATTGTCATAGCAAAAGCTATTCTCACGGAAAACTGTAAACATTTTAATACAAATGGTATATCAAGGTCTCCTTTGGTATATAATGATATTCACGGAATGTATACTACATTACCTGTCTGGTTGCCTGTTAAAATTTGCATCGCTTCTCCCTGAACATAAATATACACCTGACCGAATTGCGTTTTCTTCTAAATTAAACTTGTCGTTGCTTTAATTGTTGCGGGACCACAGATTCTCTTAGCGTATGGTCCATTATTGTGTAGATCTATGTTTTGATCATTGAATGATGCGAAGGCGAAAATATTATATTCGTATATTTTGCCTGTAGTGTTTGTGGATTCTGTGGTGGGCTGGCGCCCTGCCCGGGTTTTGTTCCTGACTTGCGACCTGTGCTGGCTGGGATTGGCTCCAGCAGACCCCCCCGTGACCCTGTGTTCGGATTGAGCGGGTTGGAAAATGGATGGATGGAAATGATTGACTGACTGACTGTTTGTGGATTTCAATTTCCCCAAACATCAAATCTTTTAACTCTCTTGGATGCGCCTCCTCATTGTGTAGAAACACTACTTTTCCCTGATGGCAACACGAATTAGATGATATATAAGTCTCTGACTTAAGCTTCAAAGCCTTACAATATTTCCATACTTCTGACATATTACCTATGTCCATATAGTCGATATCTATTCGCCTTTCAGTTATTTCACTGAGTAACAATTTCTCTTTGTTATTGCTAATGCGATCTTTACTATCTTTTTATGATAGTTTTGTATTTTTCTGCTTTTATATTCTGTAGCTTGCACTGCATGTATACTGCACCTACGTTTTTTTTGTGTCTTTTGAATTCCACCGTTTTCATTATCACTAACCTGCTCTGCTTGTGTTTACCCCCTCGTTTTTTAACCTCTTTATGACGTTTTACTTTGTTTTCTACTCTGTCTTTTATTTCTGACCTCACTTTGTCCTGCTATTTTTTCCCAATTACACCTGGTCCGTGATGATTATTTTACCTTTTTTTGAGTAATAACTTCCATTTGTTTGCGCTAATGCAATCTTTATTCTTTTTTTGATACTTTCGAATTTTACTGCTTTCATATTCTTTAGCTTTCTCTGCATGTGCATCGCGCCATCATTTTTTTGAGCCTTTCAAATTCCACTGCTTTCATAATCTCTTATCTGCATTTTTTTCTCTCCAACGCTTTTGGGTCTCTTTTCTCTGCGCTGCTCTTTCTTCTTCACTTAGTCGTTGACGTTTCATCTAGAACGTATTGTCCTTATGCGCTTTATATGAGCTAAGAGCACAGGATCTGCGTCTGCTAGAAGCCTTTACATGACAGAGTTTTGAGGACCGCGGTCTTATTTGAAAATGGTTGTAAATAGTGTGTGACTTGCAAGAATCTCATGTTCTAAGTCCCTGTGAGACAGTCCTGGGACAATCTCTTGGCACCAAGTCTCATATTTAAGGTCCCCGCGAGACGCTCCGTGGCCAATCTCTTTTGTCTCGCGGGTCTTTTAAGTGTCTTCCGAGAAGACCACGTCTCGTCTCCCTGGTCTACCTTCCATGATTTTTTTTTTTTTATAATAGAGAGATGTTTGCCCCAGTCTTTGATGTATTCAACAAAATATGCACTTCACCTATAGTACCAGGTTTTTCCTTATTTCATCATGTAGAAAAGCAACACCTCTTACATTTATAAGTTGCACTATGTAAAAGACAGATTCCTATGATAAGTGATTCAAAATCTTCTATGGACACAAAAGCCAGATGAACACATCTGCAACATCATAAAAATCTGTCCATGAACAAAGAGAGGGTTCATTCTTTCACTGCTAACATGGAGTCAACTTTTATCTTTCAGGATTTGCGGTGGAAACATTAAAAGCCAGCATATACAGCACTAACCTTACGTGTTGGTGTAATTCATTTTTTAGCCAACAGTTTTAAAAATGAAAGATGATCATTTCAGAGGTTCTCCTACAAGGTTTAAACTGAACAACAAATAAGGTGTTACTAGTGATGCTCTGCCGATTTTCACTTTAAAAGGACTCATTCGGTGCTTAGTAAATAGACCGATCACCACAAACACTTTTTTTTTTTTTGGCTGGGAACTTCTTGTAAACAGTGAGCAGTAAGCGTAGACTTCATCACAAAGACAGAAGAGTAGAATATTAGGCATTAAAGAAAGTGGAGTAATAAACTGAGAAAAAGGAATCAAAGGAGTCATACTATGCAGTTAGACAAATGGCAAGAAAAGCTACTGTAAATGAATTCAGACTTTTTTTGTCTTTTAATTAAAATGAACACTGCTTTTCTGAGTTTAGACAATAAACAAAGCTTGTGTTAAGCACAGCATCTTGCATTTTAAAAAGATGAGAAAAAGAAGAATTCGAAATTGCTACTAAGTAAACAATAGGCTTGTTAGCTGAACAGCAAAATTTGTCTGTTTTACTCGTAAACTAGATTAAGCATTTTAGTCTTGTATATTTTTGATAAACATTTTATGAGCAATTGATAGATTTGCAGATTTTTTAAAGGTTTGTACTGTGTTTAATATTTATTTATGTGTGTCATACAGTATACAGGTTTTGGTAAGAAACAAGTACTGTATAATTAAAATGGTAATCTATACTTATAATTACACCTCAGGAATTAGGAATGTCTAGCAAGTACACTGTTGAAAAGAAATTTCTAAATATACTAAAAATATATTTTAACAGCAAAAAAGCTGTTGAGCAATTAATAAATAAAAATGATTAAAACCTGTAAGTGCATGTATGTTTAGCAGTTAAACACTGCCTAAAAGTAATTAATTGAATCAATGTATGAGAATATATACTTTTTAGTTAAACAGATGGCAAAGATTACTTCATAAATTAAGCTTTGTTTCATATAAGTATATTACAGAAGAAACAGCAATATAAGAAGCATTTTTTATTTATTAACAATTATGAGAAGCATTTTATTTTTTTTAAAGACTTGTTATGGGTAAATATTTTCTCTACATATTTTCTTACTTAATAATGTATGCATTTTAAAGGAACTGTATTTATTTATTTTAGTATTTTAAGCTCACTGAATAACAAGCCTACAGAATTTATTTTTTTTAATAAAAAAATTAACAAGGTGGTCTATAGTTTAAAGTTAACACTTTAATATAGAACATGTGGCTTCTCCACGTCTAGTTATGCAGGAGTCCAATAGACAATTTTTTTAAAGAAAAAAAATTTAAATTTGTGCATCCCTAGTTAATACCATTTTCAAGCCTATTACATTACAGAATGCAAAATATAAAAAGGTTTAATGCGCAACATGTCCTGAAATATCTTAGCATCTAAACAAAAAAATGTTACCCTTTATGTTTTAATTACATACGTCGCTGTGATAGCTAACAATTTTGTTTCTATGTCATGAACTGCATGATATCAGTACTTTCTGTACTTGAAGTCAGTCTTTACTGAATTCATTCATCCATCCATAAATGAACTTGCCTAATCCTGTTTAGGCTTGTAGAGACACTTGTAGCATCATTTGGCACAATGCAGCCCCCAATCAGGGGATAGGGTGCTAATCCATCACAAGACAAGCTCACTGACATATCCACACTTACTCATACTGATTTAGTTTACAGTTGCCAATTAACACAATGAGCACATTTCTTGCCATCAAAAGTAGAAACTAGGTGTTTTGTTTTTTTTTAAATGATGTTATACTGAAAACTGGCAACTTTCTACCGCTGATATTTCCAACAATTTCTTATTTTTAAATCTAGTGGATGCACAGCCTTCTATATTTTTGGTTATTTAATTTTCTATTCTTTAAGACTATAAAATACACTTACATAGAGAACTTCTAACATTAAATAAATTAAGACTGCTACAAATGTGCAGAAAACGCCTATGAAAGCACACAGATGTAGAAGGAGCTTCACTGTATATGGAAGAAAGGTCTGAGTTGAAAGAAGAGCATGAAGCAAAAGTGGAAAAAATGAGAACATAATCAGGTGGATATGAGGGTGAAGATGATTAATTCACAGTAAAGACAAAGGATTACTGTGGAGGTGATGACATGATAAGAATGGAGGGGGTGAAGTTTGGATGGAAGTGGATGGGAAGAGGGGGGAGAAAAGGAAGCTAAAGATGACATGAATGGAAGCAGGTATGATGGTATAACATAAATAGATCTGAACTCCTAAGACATTCCCAAAGAATGAATAATTTAATAAGAGAATTAATATACAAATATAGTTAAAAACAAAAATGCAGAAAATGGAGAAAGGGAATGTGGGTAACTACCATATAAACTCTAAAGGCCCATGTAATAGTTGTGAAGCCAGATACTGCTGTAGCTGTTGAACAAAACACCCAAAAGAAGTAGATCCTAAACACTGCATTTATCTGAATTTACAGTGATAGAATAAAAGTCCAGTTTTAGATGTGCCCTTTTGTCTGACTGTTCATACTTATACTGGCATGTAATCTACATTTGATTACTTCATTTACACAGGTGGCCTGCAGAAAGGACCAGCATGTGCAAATAAACACCACCATTGATGTTAGACAATTGTTGTTGGCTTTAGGCTTAAGTTAATGATGGTACCCAGCTGTTTGACACACAAATTAACAGAAAACTTTTCATCTTGAAAAATAGTACAGAACTGTCCTCAAAAAGGATATTTTCTGAGAAACGAAATTATGCTGGAATTGAGATCAACATCTCATCCCAATTTAGACTGAAGGATTTTATAACAGAGGGAAAAAAAAAATCATGACCAGCCACTTTAGCCATTTTGTTTAGTACAAATAAATTCAATCAACTTTTGAAAATTCAAAATATACTTTGTTTACTTTACACAAATGTTAGACGTAACCGAATGTAAACACAAATACATGCTCACATTTTGTACTAGTGAGGTAAATGCTTCTGCATGCTAACTACAGATTTTGTCTTAATATATCTTTAATATATGATTCAGTCATTTCTCAAAAAAATGTAAAATTTGGTTTAAAATAGCTTTAAGAAAGGGAGTTTGAGACAACTAACCAATAGCAAACTCCCTTTGTTAAGGAGCACTACTTACTACCTTTCTATAGGAAGACAGACTGTTTCAGAGGCCATACTAATGTAGGCTTCTGTATATAATTTACATATCTTGTAATGTTTCTTAATATACAGCCTCTCTATATATTATCTGTAACTGACATAAAACATTAAAGCCAACAGTTGTTGAATACATTATCACACATGTGCACGCGTGCTTGTCAGAGGTAAGCACTTCCAACACCGGGGACATTATTGCCAACTACTGTCTTATCTCCTTTACTACCCACCCAGAGCTCTGAGAAAATGGCCAATGAGGGCAACTGATCCTGCAACTTCCATTCCATGAGCTATACAACCACGGCACTCACAGAAGGAGGCGTCTCATTTAGGAGACAAGCAACCCTACCATGAAGCCGGACCCCTCTTTACAGCCCCCTTACCCTACCTTGTTGACTATAGCGCCTTTGTGTGCCTGCTATTTTTGTTTCCTGTTGCATTAGCAAACAGGGTTGCCTAGTTGGAGCCCCCAAAATTTTATTTGGGCTCTTGCTTTATTATCAGTCAATGACAAAATACAACAACAACAAAAAGACAAAAAAAAAAAAAAAAAACACTAGACAAAGTCTAAATTAACACAAGCTGCCCTAATTTCGGGTGTTATGATTGACTTCATGAGATAGAAGCACATAATAATAACTTGCATCAAATATTTGAAATATTAAAATGTGTGCATCAATTTGAATATTCTCAATTGTAATAGAAATTTGCTGTCTTTCACCCTCTAATAGATAATCATATAGGGCTAGATCCCTAGTAAAGGTTCAAAAATAACATCATATTCGTAATAATTGACCGTTAAATAGTCTAAAATCATATCTCACATGCTTATGTTTGAAATATGTTGTTTTTTTAAACCTTCTGGGAGTGGCTGTTAGAGGACAGCAGAATCAAAAATCAAAAATATATTATATTCACGATCAGCAACCTTAAAACAGCATAAAACGATATTTCACAAGCCTATATTACTAATCACCATTTTATATGAAGTGTTGTAACTTTGACCCCTTATACAGTATATCATTAGGGAATGAACCACTGGGGTTGGTTAATGTGGTATGCACAACCTCCAAGCCCTTCTGATCATTTTTGCTGAAGACACCTATTTTCTCTTCATCATAAGGGTATAATTTCCTAAACAAAATATGGTAAAAAGTGGCCCAAAAATTACGGTTTTTCAGGTTCAAAAGGCCAAAAATAGGGGGGAATCCCAAAATAACATCTTGCATAACTAGATATCAAGATGCATCAAACAGCATATTGTATAATATGTGGGGGTTTTCTTGCACTGGCAAGTCAGGAGGAGAAAGAAAAAAAAAACTGAAGAGATTTCAAGAAGTTAATAACGGAGTCTATAATGTTTTCAAACATATCTTTTTTCATTAGCAATCATGAATGAAGTTAAGAGTCTACTTTGTTTGCATTACATTTATTTTTAAAGGTTCCTGGAATCACCACTGTACTTTTTTTTTTTTTGGCCAAGCTGGTTTCTAACTTCTTTGTGAAATCTACACCAAGCCGTGAATGCTTAAACAAAGTCGTAACTACATCACAGTCGCCAGCTGATTCAGCCTGTTCATTCATGCAGGTAACATGACTGTATTCAAAACCTTACTCCTCTGTAAACCATGACTTTTTTCCTTCTTTTTGCAGCACTCATTTTATAAGTTGATGTTTATTGTTATATTTACAAAGTACAATGACATTTTTCCTTGCATGTCTCCAATAGCCTAGAAACAGTAATATAATACCATCAATAGTACTGGGCAAAAGGCAACTATTAATCAGTAATATTCTGTGTCTTCTTCACCTTCCTCTGTGTAGTGCTTTATAGTCCTAAGCAGAGCTGATGTTATACCAGGAAGTAATGCAACCAGATGCAACAGATTTCACTGCACACCTACAGCATATTGGTTGGTATTTAAAGATGGAGACATCTAGACTTTCCTCAGACCTCTGAGAAAATAAAGGTGTTGCTGAAATATCTTAATGACAGCCAAGATATACCGCGCTCATTTCTGATCAGCAGCCATGTGGACTCCTAAAAGCATAAAAAAAAAATAAAAAGAATTGCTGGCACCCTAAACTATGCACAATAAATGTCAACCTCACACACATGCAGGTTTACACATACCTATGAGAATACTCGTACAGTTCTTGTCACTGGATTTCATGCTACATACGTCACTCTATCCCAGGATGTCCACAGCACATGCATGCACAATGATACCAACCACACCAGGCAATATCTTTTGCAAAACATCACTTTTGCAAAATCATGCAATAAAAAGATTTGAGACGGGAATAACATTTTCTACTATTTGGCCACTCAGTCATTGATGAATATCAGTCAGAGTCAAAAGAGTTACAGTATTGAACGGTGTTGAGGATAAGCATGGAGGAAGGCTTGCTGCAAGTTTACACATGCTGGGGTCTGCTATGTAGGAGGTCTAAAATTCAGTTGTGGATGATGGTACTAAGTCCTAAACATAAGAGCTTAGTGATCAGTTTTGAAATGACATTGTTAAATGCTGAGCCATAGTCCAGCAGTGATCTAAAACAGCTTGTGATTGTGGGTGTATTAAGTATAATGGACTGGCACATCATCCATAGTGTGTGAGCAAATTTTATAATTCAAGTGTGCATGAAGAAAATGCAAAATTGAGTAATAAGAGTACTGAATGAAAACCCAAGTGACATCAATTATAGACAGTTAAACTAAAGTTGAAAACATTGACATTCATCTACAGTATATGCTGTACATTATTAAAAATCAAAGTAACCTGGAGATTACATGCAAACAAGCAGATCTCGGCAACTCATTAGAAGAGGCCTCACCAAAAATGTGATCCTCCCTGCACTACCTACAAATTCACATACTGTACGTACTGTCTATCATTTACTCCGTTTGCACAAAAGAAACGAACCACAAGCTCAGTCAATTAGTGAAAATGTATAGGGTGGTCCAGATCTAATTATGCAATTTTCGTTACGCTATAACTTAAGTTTATTATATTGAAAATCACCCGAAAAATCCCGGACCATTGAGAAGTGTGCGAACTGACGCCATGAAAAATTGTCTTTGCGCCGAACTGGAATCATCCCCACATAAATCAAAGTCATCCAAATGATCTGGATCTGCATAATTAGATCTGGACCACCTTGTACAACTTTCAGTCTCCCAATTCCAACTCTTCAGTCAGTTGTGTATGCAGATGAAAATGTGAAACTCAAGACAATGCTATTTATTCCACAAAGACACATTTATCTGGGTCTAAGTATTAAAAATCAATATAATAAAATCAATATGGATAAACAGTAACCAACATATACAATGTACTTGCCAACACACAAACACACAGAAATACCACCCACATATATAGAACACTTGTCATATTTGGAAATTTAACACAGTTAGTCTACTTTAGTCTTGAAAACTTACTTTTACACTTTTATTTATTATCTGATTGTCATTTATTTGCATTGAACAATTTCTCTCTTGCAGAACTACAAAAATGGAATTTCTAGATTTATGAGGATGAACATTTTTCGGACAAGATCTACATACATTACTCCAGAGATGCTTGACTAACTCCAATGACTCTTACTGGTTTAATCATACTGTTCAACCATGTGTTGCAATTTAGGCTTATCTTGAACACTCATGTTTCCAAAAAACTGAGAAGACATCTTATCTTATGTTACACTGCAAAGCAACAGAAGGTCTCTAGACAAGCATAGAGGATATGACACAACATCATTTTGGATCAATTTCTTTTCTCCTCCAATTTTTTTATCCCAATATGAAATGTTATAAATTTAAATGAAAGTTAACTATATGGAGCAACCTCGGCAGGAACATTACAATAACTTATTCAAGATGTAAACTATCTAACTACTGACAGAAGTGGTCAATATTTTATGCACCATTTCACCTGCAGGATAAAATATACAGTGGGTACGGAAAGTATTCAGACCCCCTTCAATTTTTCACTCTTTGTTATATTGCAGCCATTTGCTAAAATCA
>JANRMT010062791.1:58672713-58742266 GCA_026402145.1 Polypterus bichir lapradei | reverse complement strand
CTTGTTTAATTTTTTCCATGCAAACGGCGAAATTTTGTTGATATAGAACTTTATGTTTACTTGTGATGTTTACCCCTAGGTATTTAAACTGTTCTGCAATGATAAAAGGTTGGGTATCTAATCTAATATTACATGCTTGAGAGTTCACTGGAAAGAGTACACTTTTATTCAGATTAATTCTGAGACCAGAGATCTTTTGAAATTCTGCGAGTGCTGCTAAGACTGCAGGCACGGAATTTTCTGGGTCTAATATATACAGTACCATGTCATCTGCATATAATGAAATTTTCTGTTCCAGTCCTTCTCTGCTAATCCCCTTTATCTGATCAGTATTTCGACAATGTATTGCCAGTGGTTCAATGGCAATCGCAAAGAGCAGCGGTGACAAGGGGCATCCTTGTCTAGTGCCACGTTATAGTTTAAAGTAGTCTGAGCAAATGTTGTTGATGCAAACTGAAGCTTCTGGGTTAGTATACAGTAATTTAATCCATGCACAGATGTCTGGGCCAAACCCAAACTTCTCCAATATAGTAAAAAGGTATTTCCATTCAATCATGTTGAATGCTTTTTCTGCATCCAATGATAATAATATTTCTGGGGTGTTTGATTTAGTTGGTGAGTATATTACATTAAACAGGCGTCGAAGATTGGAAGATAAGTGCCGGCCCCTAATAAATCCAGTTTGGTCTTGTGATATTACCGAGGGGAGCACCTTCTCCATCCTTCTGGCTAAGATTTTAGAGAGTATTTTAACGTTGTTATTCAGAAGTGAAATTGGTCTGTATGATGCACATTGTAATAAGTCCTTATTTTGTTTTGGAAAGACAGTGATTAGTGCTTGGCGAAAGGTTTGTGGAAGAGATTGGTTATCTCTGGCTTCTGTAAATGTTGTTAATAAGAGGGGAGCTAGCTGAGCGGAGAATTTCTTGTAAAATTCTGCAGGGTAACCATCAGGGCCGGCTGCTTTCCCGCCTTGGAGTGATTTTATAGCATCTAGTAATTCTGATAACGTCAGAGGTTTATCAAGTTCAAGTTTTATCTTTAGTATAAATAGGCCAAAGCACTACTACAACATTAGAGAATTTATGTTAACAACTGAAGTCCGGTCTCCTAAACAAGTTGACAACCATCCGCTTAGCTAAATGTCATATTGCTAGAGGAGATGAGAAAGCCTTGGGCATGATGAAATTAAACACATTAAACTCTAGTTTTTTAGGGGCTAGTCTCACTCTAAATATATTGTATATTTCCTGTTTAATTAGAGCCCCCATTCAATCACCTGCCCCAGCTATCTGGAAGTGGGAGATTTTTATACTGGAGTGAATTTCACTATGGTTTCTTTTTATTGATTTGTATTGTGTCACAAAATTAACTTATGTTTTCTTCTTTGCAGGCATTGGAGTGTTTTTTCTTTTGAACTAGTGGTGTCCAGGTGACCACATTTCCATTAGTCACAGTCTGAATAAATAGTGTGGGTGTGCCTCATATTCTCATCCCTTTTATACTGTATTTTGATGCATGGGTGTTAGGTGTAATACCAGTCACATAACAGGTAGGCATGGATCCAATTTAGATTAACTAGATCTTGATATTCAAACTGACTCTTTGTATGTGTATTGTCACTTACAGTAAATGTTGGGAAAGAAGCTTTAGACTTGGCTGAAGGTTGTAAATTATTGTCTAGATATAATCCTACTCATCTCTATGCACAACATTGTTGTGGTACTTGATGTATAGACCTGAGAAAGGCTTTCTCTTTTCTGTACTGACCATGCAGATGAGGCTTCATGTTGGAGCACTGCATTCAAAGTTTGTACTATGGGAAGAGATCATTATTTCAGTGCAATTTTGAATCTGAGTGGGGAAAGACTGGAGTGTTGTTGTGAACTGCAGGGGGCACTCTCAAGCACCTCCAAAACCAATAAATACACAAACACCAGGTACTTCTCAGAGTAACAGGAATTGATTGAGGTCAGGTAGGCTCACAATAATAAAGGGTGAACAAAATATGAAAAATAAACAATAAAAAACTAGCCTCACTCTGGTTTAGCTAAATGTTGCTTCCTGAATGCTCACAATCCTACCACACCTCTTTCTCCAGACCCAACTCCAAAATCAACCACCTGAGAGGTCAGAGATCCTTCTAAAAAATGACCGTAAAAGGTTCCTGAAGCACTGGCCCCCAGCCAGGTACCTCTAGGTTGCTTAAAAATCATTTGGGGTGTATAGTTCCCCTAAAATACCAGGCACCCATAACTGTGGCTGGGCACAGCTGAAGCCTCCTTCTGCTTTCAAGAGGCCCAGAGGACTGACTGCTGGGGTGGTGACCTACTTTGCAGCCTTTAATATCTCATTCAGGGTGAAACCTCCTCCAACCTCCTCCATCTTTGCAGCCATTCCAGACAATGGTCCAGGTCAGCTCTAAGACGGTTACATAGCATTTCATCTGGTAAACAGTCAACACCCATTCCTAGAAGGCTTTTTGGCATCCCATCCAGGCAATAGTCTATATCAGCTCTTAAATAAAACATTGACATGTACAGTATATAACTAACAGTTATTAATATTATATGTACATCTTAGAGAAAGGTGGGTGCATTTCCCAAAGGAATGCTACATACTGACCCTGTAGTTCTACTGAAAGGGTTCACTGTTCTTGAGGGGAATGAAAAGACACTGAAAGAACATGATTGGGCATAATGCTCTGTCTTACATAAACCACAGTTGTTGTTATTAGATTTCTGTTCTTGTCATGGATTGTGCCTAGCAAATGCTATCTCTGAACACAAGGCTGAAAATAAGTTTGCTTACCCTAAGAGAAGCTTGAGCCAATGATCTATGATCCAGTTTATTTATATATATTTTACAACCCCAAATCAGAGTAGGTTGGAATGATATTGGGGGGATTTGGAAGAAAAGCATGGATTCTTTAATTTACTTTGGCCTTTATTTCATTGCAGACAGTATGAACCCAAGATGTTTCATGTTTTGTCAGGTTAACTTAATTTCATTTGTTAATATACAGGTGCTGGTCATAAAATTAGAATATCATGACAAAGTTGATTTATTTCAGTAATTACATTCAAAAAGTGAAACTTGTATATTAGATTCATTACACACAGACTGATGTATTTCAAATGTTTATTTCTTTTAATTTTGATGATTATAACTGACAACTAATGAAAGTCCCAAATTCAGTATCTCGGAATATTAGAATATCAATTAAGACCAATGCAAAAAGAGGATTTTTAGAAATGTTGGACAACTGAAAGGTATGAACATGAAAAGTATGAGCATGTACAGCACTCAGTAATTATTTGGGGCTCCTTTGGCCTGGATTACTGCAGCAATGCGGCATGGCATGGAGTCAATCAGTCTGTGGCACTGCTCAGGTGTTATGAGAGCCCATGTTGCTCTGATAGTGGCCTTCAGCTCTTCTGAATTGTTGGGTCTGGCGTATTGCATCTTCCTCTTCACTATACCCCATAGATTTTCTATGGGGTTAAGGTCAGGCGAGTTTGCTGGCCAATCAAGAACAGGGATACCATGGTCCTTAAACCAGGTACTGGTAGCTTTGGCACTGTGTGCAGGTGCCAGGTCCTGCTGGAAAATGAAATCTGCATCTCCATAAAGTTTGTCAGCAGCAGGAAGCATGAAGTGCTCTAAAACTTCCTGGTAGACGGCTGCGTTGACCTTGGACCTCAGAAAACACAATGGACCAACACCAGCAGATGACATGGCACCCCAAACCATCACTGACTGTGGAAACTTTACACTGGACCTCAAGCAACATGGATTCTGTGCCTCTCCTCTCTTCCTCCAGATTCTGGGACCTTGATTTCCAAAGGAAATGCAAAATTTACTTTCATCAGAGAACATAACTTTGGACCACTCAGCAGCAGTCCAGTCCTTTTTGTCTTTAGCCCAGACGAGATGCTTCTGACGCTGTCTCTTGTCTAAGAGTGGCTTGACACAAGGAATGCGACAGCTGAAACCCATGTCTTGCATACGTCTGTGCGTGGTGGTTCTTGAAGCACTGACTCCAGCTGCAGTCCACTCTTTGTGAATCTCCCCCACAGTTTTGAATGGGTTTTGTTTCACAATCCTCTCCAGGGTGTGGTTATCCCTAACCTAACCCTATCCCTACACTTTTTTCTACCACATCTTGTCCTTCCCTTTGCCTCTCTATTAATGTGCTTGGACACAGAGCTCTGTGAACAGCCAGCCTCTTTAGCAATGACCTTTTGTGTCTTGCCTTCCTTGTGCAAGGTGTCAATGGTCGTCTTTTGGACAACTGTCAAGTCAGCAGTCTTCCCCATGATTGTGTAGCCTACAGAACTAGACTGAGAGACCATTTAAAGGCTTTTCCAGGTGTTTTGAGTTAATTAGCTGATTAGAGTGTGGCACCAGGTGTCTTCAATATTGAACCTTTTCACAATATTCTAATTTTCTGAGATACTGAATTTGGGACTTTCATTAGTTGTCAGATATAATCATCAAAATTAAAAGAAACAAAACATTTGAAATACATCAGTCTGTGTATAATGAATGAATCTAATATACAAGTTTCACTTTTTGAATAGAATTACTGAAATAAATCAACTTTGTCATGATATTCTAATTTTATGACCAGCACCTGTATATCCATTCCTGCATTTCAGGCCTGCAACACATTGCAAAAAATTGTTGGGATGGTAAAGCATTCAGAACTTTGTTTTGTCCCATTCTTAATGCAAACACAGGTGTGCAACAGTATGGGGTCATTGTGTTTGCACTTTACGTTTCAAAATTCGCCACCTATCCTCTATTTGGAAAAGGTGAGGAATGCAGGCAAGCCAGTCCATTACCCGTACCCTCTTCTTCCGTAGCAGTGCGTTTGTAATGTGTGAAGAATGTGGTATTGCATTGTCTTGCTGAAAAGTGCATGGACATCCCTGAAAAGATGTCATCTTGAAGGTTGCATATGTTACTCTAAAATCTCACTGTACTTTTCTGTGTTAATGCTGCCATCACAGAAGTATGAATTACCTTTGCCAAGGGCACTGGCACAACCCCATACCATGATATGGCTTTTGGACTTGTTGCAAATAACAATCTGGATTTTTTTTTTTTGGTCCGGTACACATAGCATCAATTTCTTCCAAAAAAGATCTGGAATATTGATTCATCTGACCACAATACACATTTCCACTGATTGATGGTCCATCCCAGTTGCCTCCGAGGCCAGAGAAGTCGTTGCTGCTTCTGGACATGGTTAGCATATAGCTTCTTTCTTGTACAGTTTTAAGTGGCATTTATGTATGTAACTGTGTATTGTAGTGCTTGACAAAGGTTTGTCAATGTAATCCCTTGCCCATGTGGTTATATCAGCTATCAGTGAGTGGCAGTTTTTGATGCAGTGCCATCTGAAGGATCAGAGATCATGGCTATTGAGCTTAGGCTTGCACCCTTGCCTTTTATGCACTAAAATTCCTCCAGATTCATTGAATCATTTAATGATATTATTCACTGTGGAGGGAGAAATATGCAAATCCCTTCCAATCTTTCTTTGAGAAACATTGTTTTTAAACATTTAAATAATTTTTTCATGCATTTGTTGACAAACTGGAGATCTGCCAATCTTTGTTCCTTAAAGATACATCCATTCATGGATGCTGCTTTTGTACTAAATCATGATTACAATTACCTGTTAACATCACCTGTTTGAAATCATATCATTATTTAATTATTTTACCTCACTACTGGCCCTAATTTGCTTCCATCCCAACTTTTTTGGAATGCGTTGCAGGCTTGAAATGCAGAAATGCATGTATATTATAATGAAATTAAGTTGACCAGGCAAAACATTAAATATCTTGGGTTCATATTGTCTGCAAAGAAATAAAAGTCAAAGTAAATTAATGAATCATTGCTTTTTTTTTACTTGCATTTTCTATACCATTCCAACTTTTTCTGATTTGGGGTTGTATTTGATGCTGCAAATTCTGAACCATCACCTGGATAGGCCTGAGAAAACACTAGGAACATCTAGCAGATGCCTCATTTTAAGGCGATTTCAAATCTTTCCTGCAGCAAAGCTTCTTCTATATCTTAAAATAGGCTGGGGGACATGGAACCCAATTGGGTCCATTTCAATACCATAGTAGTGGAGGTAACAACAAGGAGCTAAGCCTGAAAGGTGATAGTACCTCTCTCTACAACTGTGTTACATGGTGCGGATCACCGACAGTAGCAAAAACTGCCAAGTTCATAAAATATTAGCAGTAGAGTTTATACATTTAACAAAAGGATACCAGCAGCCCAAGGAGGCAACAGATGTATTGTTGGAGGAGTCTGGTGAAGCCATGAAGGGTTGTAGGAGTTTGGCAGTTCATATGCTTTACAAACTTAAAAAGTCTTATAATGGAGTGCACTGGGAGGTCTAGTGGAGTTACTGAAACTGTATGGGATTCTTGGGGAGTTGCATCATGCCCTTTGATTCTCAAACGTGTTAGGTGGTAGATGTGCCCAGTTTCTTACTATTAAGAGAAATCTGCTTAGGAGGTGCCAAGAGTGAGTCTTTTTTTTCCATACAATTTTGATTTAACTGGATCCAGTTTTGAGTGATCTGGACCATTTGTAAATAGATGAATATGTACTTTTAGCCTTATCTGATCTTAGGCATGAACTGGAATGATTTGCACCTGCATATGAAGCATTTGTGATAAGGATAAGAACTATTAAACCTAACAACATGATTCTGCACCAAAAAGGAATAGTTTTCTATTATGGGGTGAGCAATAAGAATCCCAGAGGGCCACAGTGGCTACATGTTTTTGTTCCAACCCAAATTCTTAATAAGAAATTATTATTACTGATGAAGCAAGTATTACTAAAGCAAAATCTTCTGCTTCATTTTAGTTGTCGTCTCACTTAAGATCTTCCACCTTTAATAGCTTATTTTAGTCTTAAACAGCTGCATTCCCTGTTTCTGACTACTCTTTATCAGCAGTAAGATGCAAATGACAAAGAAACCAGCAGCTCTTCATATAACTTGTCTCCTATTAAACCTGTGTGTGTTCATTATGTATCTGGTTTAATAAAATATTTGGAAGGAAAGTTGAGAACTGAGAATTACTAATCCATTTTAGGCTTCAAATTATTTGGCAGATATCCTTGGAAAGGAAAAAATCTACTATATAAAAATGGCCTGACACTGCAGAGTTAAAACACTAACATGCCATGAAATTAAATAAGATCTGTTATTGGCAAGGATTTGTGTCTAATTAAGCAATGGTTTGGAACAAAAACTTGCAGCCATTGCAGTGTTCCAGGATCTACGTGACTTATCCCTGCATTAGCAGGCGAGTGTGGAATAGCTGTGCCATGTCCAAGAGTTTCGGTATCACGGAGTCTTTTTCACACTTGAAAATAGGCAGCTTTATCAGACTAACCAACACAGCCACCACCATCTACGACAGTGATTACAGTTGGAAGTTTACGCACAGTCCTTGAATGAAGTTGATATATATCTCCCCATATTCCCTGTAACCTTTAGCCCAGAGGTGTCCAACTCTGGTATTGGTGGGCCGCAGTGGCTGCAGGTTTTCATTGTAACCCTTTTCCTAATCAGCAAGCAGTTTTCACTGCTAATTACCTCCTTTTCTCTTCATTTTAATAGCCCTGTTTTTAAGGATTCAGTCCACTGAATTGATTTGTTTCTTCATTAAATGGCAGCCAAAAAGAAATGAGACATGAAATGAGCTAACAGATGACCAGCTAAACTGAAACGTCAAACTCCAGCCAATTTCACTCCAACCGGTTTCTTAATGAGAAGCCAATTCTTGCCGTTAATTAAAGTCGTTATTGAATATCATGACTCGTTGCTGCTCTCATTCTGCCACAGCAGACCTTTGATTTTCTGTTTTTTTCTAAGACCACTGTCAATATGTTTTAGTGACCTGAGCAGACCAACATGACCAAGACCTTCACCTTTCTTTATTTTCAAGTTAGCTGGTCATGTGGCAGCTTGTTTTGTGTCTCAATATTGTTTGGCTCCTCATTAAGGTAAAAGAAATAACTAAGGGGTCTGAGTAATGTCAATTAAAATTAAGGCAAAACAAGTTCATCAGCAGCAAAAACAGCTCACTAATTAAAAAGATGGTTAGAATGAAAACCTGCAGGCACTGTGGACCACCAGGACCGGAGTGGGACACACTGCTTTAGACTATGGTCATGAGCTGTTATGGACAAAACTAACATCATAATCAGGACTGGGAGAATCTCATCTTTAGCCTGACAAAGTTACAGTTGTTCCTAATTCTGAAGCATCACCTGGATAGGCCTGAGAAAACACTGTGAACATCTAGCAGATGCCTCATTTTAAGGTGATTTCAAATCTTACCTGCAGCAAAGCTTCTTCTATATCTTGGAATAGGCTGGGGGACAAGGAACCCAAATGGGCCCATTTCAACACCATAGTAGTGGAGGTGAATACAAGAAGCCAAGCCTGAAAGGTGATAATACCTCTCTCTACAACTGTGTTACAAGTACATGGTACTTGAAACTAATATAGATGGTTTTGGGCTCTAGTGACTGTCATGATAGTTGCCATTTTGTTCCTGTGATCCATGTCCTACAATGAGAAACACCTTTTTTTAAGCCAACTGACAAGTTTCAAGACCACAGCATAAAAATTGTGACATAAAACGGTTTATAAATAACAAGAAAAAATAAAATCTAATTACACCACCAATATTGCAAATGGGTTCTTCATTTTTAACTTTTTTGACCCATTTAAAATTGACTTAGGTGTCTCCAAGAACTTGGCCCTGGTCTTAATGAAGCCAGCTGGACTTGTCTTTTCAACATTTGGTTTACTTTACTAAAGCTCATTTTTCTTGGACAATTTCAGAATATTGTGCATGCAGTGTTTACAAATATAATACTGGCAACATTTAAAAAGCATAAACGAATTCTACATTATATCTACATTGTACAGTGTGTAAAATCTAAAACACACATATTATAGACAGTCATTAGTATATAAATATGGATTATATTGATAATATTGACATGGATAGTATTAAACCTTCACCTAAAATAATGCCACAGAGGCGAATTTATCACAAATTATGGATCACTTAATATACAAACCAAACACTACTGTATTCGGAGTAAACTGCATAAACTAGCGCAAATCAACGACTGCCTGGTTTCATTCCAAACTATTTATGCAGTGAGGCAACTTCAACCTTTTAATTTATGTATTTGCTTAATTGCTTGCCTCGTCTCCATTAATATACACTTTTAGAATAAACTGTAGTCAGTCAGTCATCCATCCATCCATTACGGGTCAGTTCAAAAATCGCCAAGCCTGGAACGTGTTCCATCCAAAACTGCTTAGCTGCGGATGAGCTACTTTGAAGCCTCAAAAATACTGGGCGATTCCTCACTCCGGCAGCGTCAAATGGAGACAACAGGTAATCGACAATCAATTACCGTACCATACTAGTCTATATCGTGTGATGAGAAAAATCGGTGTACCCTAAAACAAAAAACGGGTACACACTGGATGAACGCGCAAACACTCCACAGTCTGTGCAGATCAGAGTTCGAACACGAAAAAACAATACACATATGACACATGCACACCAGACACTTTTCAAGCCCCATCCGCCAGAAGCTTTAGAAAAAGTTGTAAAATACGTCACTCATGAAATAAAACTAACAGCCAATAAGCTAAGACGGCCGTCCAGGTCCTGGAAGTTAAGTTGAAAAATAAGCAAGTGTGTGACTTTCTTTTAACGCTTATCAACAAATAGAAGGGCTTAATGTAAAATTCCGTTAAATTTAAAGTGTTATTTAAATGGATTGGAAATTTCTGTTTAGTTTTATGGGACTGCTGTTTTATTGTTTCTTTATATCTACATAGATTTTTGCCCTCCACTGCTGCCCGGATATTTACATCCATTTCAAGATGTCCGCCGCGATTGCTGCGCTTGCCTCGTATGGTAGTGATTCGGAACCTGATTCTGACAACGAGGCCCGAACCGATGCTGACCCAGACGCTACTGCTCATCTTCGGCCGCCTGCCGCCGGGGGCAACATGAAGTTGGTACTCAACTCCGCGCCAGATGTGGCCGTGAAGGTAAATAAACGCAGACGGACCGAATACTTCTTTTCAAACAGTGGAAAGTTGAATTTTACATTTCGGTTTGATAATTACAAGTAGAAGTGCAGTACTTTATTTTCTTATACTTGCTGACGTTTATACGCTTTATCTTTATCAATTTGTTATGGTTCACGCATCTTCGTGGCTAATATAAAATTGTGTCTTATTCCCGGCTGGCTTCTGTTTGAAGTTTAAACCTTTTCCCAGAGTTTGTGAGGATTTTTTTCCGTGCTAATCTGTTGCCGTCCACATTTATATTGAAACTGATCGATGTTTATGTAGACAAGCGTTCCTTGCAATGATGTGAATATTAATTTGTGGACCGGTTCTGATCGTAACCCCCCGTGCTCCGCTGTACTGTCTGGCTTCCGGTCACCGTTTAAAATGGACAGTCCGTGTTCTGGAGAGACTACAATTGTTTGTTTCATCAGGTTTCATAATGTAATGTCTGTCTTGGTGCTAATAGAATATAGACGCCTCACTGCAGGTATGTGCCCGCTCTCTGTTAGAAATCAATAATGTGATTTTGTTTCTCTCTATCTGTATACCAGGCAAGCAATTTGCCATATCTTTACGTTGAGATCTCATAATAGTCCAGTATATTTATTTATTTATTTGGGAATTGTTATTGTTTTGGGGCTGTTGGATTTAAAGTTAATATTTTGTATGATTTTGTTAGGGTATGCCTAACTGACTACAATGGCATTTTTTATCTGTTGCACACAGGATTCATATTTCAGCATGCACGTGGGAGTACTGTTTTTGTTTGAGTAATTTTGCTTCTCTGTTTTTGTTGCAACAATTTTGTTTTCATGCTGCATTTGTTTCCAGTTGTTGTTTTGCTATCTCACGTGGGACACATACAGTACATGAAAATGTGCTAAATAAGAATGCATTTAATTGAATTATTTTATTATTAATCCCAAGTTTATCAGCATCATTAATAGCAATAAACAATATTGTGAATAATTAGTTGTATCCTATATATAATGTAATTTTTTCATTGTGTATTGAGCAGAAATACATGCATCCAGAATTTTGCTTATTGTGTTTGTTGTCTGTTTTTGTGTAGATAGATTTTGTTCGCTGTTAATGGACTGTCAACGCTGCATGCGTCACTTAATGCCAAAATCTCTCAGCCAGACTTGCTTAACTGTCTGCAGATTATGTTTTCCTTTTTTTATATAATAAAAACAGTGTTAACGTTTGGCTGGTGTGCACTCTTTTTGATATTGAGGAATGAGGTAGTTTCAGTATTTGTAAATACTTGCTGTTTAAGTCTTAAGTATTTTTAGTAGAATTTAACCTCCAACCTTAAGCAGATTTTTAAAAGGAATTGTTTTGACTTGTATGCTCATAACACTTAACAGGGAAAATTCCTTATACATCACATCCTTTTTATATCCCTTTCTTTCTTAGATTCTTTAATACGCTTAGTAAACCATATTACAGCACTTCTCAATGTTGATTGTCTAGTGTTTTGTTATTATTGGTTCAGTTCTGTTTAGAAAACTACTATTTTTGTATGAAGATTTTTCCATGAGTTATTTTAGTTTGTTAGAACAGTATTTGTATATGTGTAAAGTTTGTGTGTATTTTAAATAAGATGCAATGGCATATTTCAAATTACAATACCAAGTATTTTTGTGTACCATTTTCTTTCTTAAAAAAAAAAAAAAACCTACATTGTATGCTGAACAGAGATTTCACTTGGCAAACAACCAACCAACCAAAAAAAGGCCTTTTATAAAATAGAGGTGATCTTTATATGTGTTTTCTTTTGATCTAGGAAGATGTGGAGACTGGACTGCACCTTGATCCTTCAGTTAAAGAAGTCATGTATAACCCCAACTTTGAAACAATGTTTTCTCCTGAGGTAAGAATGGTGTTTATTACCACATACAGTATCTTAAGTCACTATTTACCCTGTTGCTTAATAAGTATATTTACCAATTTGGATATTTTTTTTTCTCACCTACTTGCAATGGATGGGAATCTTCTTACCTAGAGTTGTGCTTTGTCGCAAGTGCATTCCCCTCAAACCCCCATCGGAACAGACCTCCTCTTTTTGTTAGAAATCTTTCAGTACTTTAAAAAATGTGGAAGAGTCATCACATATTTATCAGTTGTAAGCAAATGTTGTTACTCTTTAGACAGTCATGCCTGAAACCTAAAATGTAAACCAGAAATGATACATTTTTCCATGTACGCTTTAAAGCTGAAAATTAACTTTAAATAAGTAATCATTTTGTCTGTATGAGTGAGCCATGCACGGGACTGAAATCTTGTGCAGAGTAGTTTTCTGCCTTGTACCTAGTTGTACCGTTTCTTTGGTCTCCAGCAACCTTGAGTTAAAATAAACCGGTTTGAATTATTTATGTTGCAGTACTGGTATAGTTGATGTTTACTACTTCCTCTAAACAAACAACTGGCACACTCAGTCTTTGACAGCTCCTATATGTGTGTGTGTGTCAAACACATTCATTTCCTCCACTAAATACAGTAGGTGGGAGCAGTTTTATTTGCTTCATTGATATTTTCAAAAACCCCTTTAGTCTTATTGTAATCCAGAAATCATTACACAAGACACAGATTTTTGCAATTTCAAAAAAGGCTGTGATTCTGTGAACATTTAATAGCCATTCTATCTTTATACACTTCTCCCTTGGGAGCATATGGTGATCCAGTGACAGTTAACTCATTTAAAGTGCAACTGTCTCCCTTAGTCTTGCCGATAATAATCATACTGCACACCGACATATCATCAGTAGAAAGGGTGCCAATTTTGATAGAATGTAGCCTAGGGTCTTAACAGAAGGCAGACTTTAAACAATGTCTTTTTCTTGGACTTCTTATGTGTACCAATGCCCAAACAGTAGGTAGCAGGTAGGCCACCATTGCCAAGGACACAGCAATCTTAGAGCAGACAACAGCACCAATCTAAATGTGGCATTGACCGGATCATTAAAGTGTCCAGTGTTAATGGTCTACACTAGTGGTTCCCAAACTTGGTCCTGGCGACCCTTGGGCCACAGTTTTTTGTTCCAATTAACAGTTCACTTAATTAGGCTAAGAGTTCAATAAAAACAGAAGTTATTTCCTAGTTTCTATGTTTTGAGGCCAATGAAGAAATTAACAAAAGTAAGTGTCATTCCCCCTCCCAAAGTGTTGTATTTTTTATTTTTTTTTAATTCATATTACCTTACTCATTTTTTTATTCAGAATCTTCATCTTGTACATCTTCTAGGTTAATGCATACCCCCATGCCCAGTTAGTGCCAATTTAACAACACCAGTTCACCTAACTGCATGTTTTTGGACTGTGGGTGGAAACCAAAACACCCGTAGGAAACCCACATTGACCTTGGATGGGTTGGGGGTTTTACGTGGAAACCCCATGGAGGTAGCACCCAGGGCACGAACCTAGTTTTCTCCTGATTGCATGGCAGCAGTACTACCACCGCTCAGCTGTTCTGCCCTATACTCTTAAGTGTCTTATCATATTGGTGGTGCTAATAATCTAGGGCTAAGACAATGGTCAATGAGTCATCCCTCACAGATTGGCTGAACACATCATCAATATAAATAAAAATCATCAGTTGGATTCAAATGTTTGCAGAGGTTTCCTCAAAGTGCCAAACTGCAGCCGTCACTTTTTTGCTTATATAAATCTTGTGCCCCTTGGAAGAAAACTGCCAGGTACTCATATTCACAGCAGAAGGTATGTGAGGTTCCTATGCTGTGCTTCCCCGCTATTATTAATTATTATTAATGCTAGATTATTAGGAATGTGCTGTGGATGTAGCTAAAGGAAGGCAGCCTTATCAGTGCATCCTGCACTATGTTTGAATGGGAAGGATACAGGTAGCACCATGGTGATTGTAGGTGCAGAGTGCTCATGTTTTCTCGCTCTTTACATCTCTCTTTTAGTTAGCTCACTCTCCTTAAAATGGTTCCACACTTTTGTTAATTTTTTTGAGACTTTAGCAGTTTTGCTCCTTCTAATGTGTCCCATAAAGACACTAATTTGCATGATGGATCTCAGCCCATATTATGGATGACTGATCCCTAGGCTAAATGCAACTTGTCAGTGACATTGCATTATTTTTTTATTCATCCTTCAATTTTTCCTAACTCGCTCCAGGTCAGGGTTGTGGGACAGCTAGAGCTTACCCTTGTGATGTTCTGTTTTATATAACCTATACAGAGATATTCTGGCACTGGACAAGGAAAGTGCCAAAGGGTGGTGGTACTTGTTGGTCTTGCGAGCAGTTCTTGAAGTGGGCCACTACAAGCAGTGCTTAGAACTTTGCTTGGAAGATATCATATACTAATATACTTCTGCTCTAACTTCCAACATGGAACAAATTTGGACTAGGGACCAGACATCGACTAAACCGAGTACTGCCGGAAATAGGGTTCCACTTCAAGCAAAGCTTGCCAGCTAACAGGAATTCATTGTACTGTGTACACAAATTAATCTGAAATAAACTATAAGTCAAAGCAGTACCGAATGGCATGTTGTTTGCATGCATGATAAGAAAACGTCAAATGTGTGCTATAGTGGAGCCACGTTAAAACAAGACAAAGTTGCTTTTTTTTTTTGTTCAGAAGATGGTAAAAAGATAATAGCTGAGAATGCTGTGTTTGAGTAAGCAAAATTAATTTGTTATTCTACGGTTTCTTGTTGGTAGATGTTTATTCAAATCCATTTTATGATGAGGCAGATCTAATTTTAGAGATTTTGTGCCAATACAGCATTGTATTTTGTAGGAATTTTAAATTAAATTGAAATGAATCACCTTTGAATCATTGTAATATCGTTACAGAATACTGCCATGTGTGCCGAGTTACAGCAACATATAACAAAAGTAACTCGGGCAGTCCACCCTATCTAGGGTGTAAGAGACTTTCTGCTTTACATTAGTGGAGCAGTTAATTATTTGTAATCGACAAGCATCTCGCCATCTCCCAGCACCACGAAAGGCATTGGTGTCACACTGGCCATGTTTTGAAATGATAGTATGGACTTTTAAGACATCGCAGAACCCTAGTTCCATCACAACTGACTTTTTCCTGACATACTTTGCAGCTGACAATTTTTTCCTGTACACCTCATGCTACCTTAACAGACACATGCTTCCCTAATGGTACATGTCATACTTGAGCCTTGAATTGCCCTAATAAATAAATACTGGTATTCTCATTTAGGACAAATTTGTTGAAGTAGCTGATTTTTTTTTTTCTTAATAGTAGGTCAGTAAATGAGCTTTCAGTGACATATTTTAATCCCCTTGCTGATATGTTTTAGTTGTCCTTGTATCAGATTGACTGATGTTAAAGGTTTAGAAGTTGTTACTGAACACTAACTGCTGCAGTATGTACTTGAAATAAGTTATATTTCCGGTTGCTGTTACACATTCATTATGTGAAAGAGCTATACCATAAAGTGTGTAGTGGGGATATAGAAAATAAATGAATATCTGGATTGTTTTAGACACTTTTAATATTCTTTTTAAGTTATTCTTATCTTCTTCATTGTACATCATGGGGCTTTAGTTAGCCTAGTCTGAGACTGTAAGTGGATTTTATTGCACCTTTTGTATTTTGTTTTTAATCCACTTGATTTTCCCCCCATTGGTTTTTAAATACAGTAAGCTAAAGAAGGTTCACTAATAATTTCCATATCATACCATTTTCTAAGCCTGCTTAATTCGTCATGTGTGCCGTCATGTATAAATCTAAAAATTAAAATAAGGTGGTTTATAGTATTTTATGGAATGTTAATGCAAAATTCCTTTGCACTCTACATTTGATGTTGAATTGGTGTACATGAATCAGGTATTATCTGCCTAGTGTAATAAGATCATTGCTCACCTTAGTTGATTGGTTTACTTAAAAGGTAGAGCGATTCTTTCTCTCTCTCTCTTCGTTATAATGAATACTCACCTTACTGGACAAATGAGCCCTATCTTTACAAAGCAATGCACCTTTCTAAAAAAAAAAAAAAAAAAAACTTTCAAAAAGACACATACAGTATTACAACTTATTTTCTCTAGTTATACATAGTCCATTTTCTCTGCAGTACTCTTTAAATGCACTAGGTGTCAATATTCATGATGTTTCAGTATTTGTAAAGTGATTCACGTAACACATGGTTTAAATTAAGAAGTACTGAGAGGCAAAAAGCCAGTGCATCACTTGAAAGGACCGGTGCAAAGAAAATTGGCAGAACAAGGGGGGGAAAAAAGCTAAAAGCAGTTTGTGTGGTATTTGCAAAAACTGTGACTGTATTCTAGAAGTACTACTTTCAAAGGCACTCTAATGTAAAGTATGCTCACATTATTTCAGAGCTAGGATAGGACACCAAGAAGTAGGCTCACAGACAAACAGTTTACTTGACCAGATGTTTTGTCCCCATTTTATTTCATTGAAAGTCTTAACCTCCTAATTAAAAAGTAAAGTTTGTAAACAAAAAAGATGAGGTTTACACAAAACTTAATTTTTAAAGTTCTGTTGTACTTCCACATAGAAGTTCTTTGATTTTTAGGACAACAGTGTATTAGTAACATCTTAGACCTGAAGTGACTGTCTTATTGGTGTTTTATGATAAAACATTTAAATGTATATTTCACCCAGTAAAAGACAAGTGGTTTAATATCTTAGTAATCACAATAAAAATCTTAACCCTTTGTCTAATTGTATATTTTTCCATTCTGTAATTTTTAATGGGTTTAAAGTCACTTTTAATTCTATTCAGTGTTGGCAATGCTAACCTTGGTATATTTTTCAACATGACAACAGTATTTTTTATAGTCTTCATCCTCATTAAGTGCTGGCACACTACCTAAAACACTTATTCTGCTTTATGCAACAACCGAGCAAAGACATAAATGTTTTAAAAGTCTTGAATAATTTTATTCTTCCATTTTTTTTGTTGACTACCCATTCCCACCTATCACAATCCCAAACACTTGAATAGACAGAGGCAATCAACAGAAAACTCCACATGTCAGGCCCTCATCCAGCACTTTATATTTCAACCCCTTTAATCTTAAAAATATACGCATGTTTGTATATATAGATATATGTGCATGTGTTTGTCTGTTAAAACTATATACACATACACAGTGCATCCAGAAAGTATTCACAGCGCATCACTTTTTCCACATTTTGTTATGTTACAGCCTTATTCCAAAATGGATTAAATTCATTTTTTTCCTCAGAATTCTACACACAACACCCCATAATGACAACGTGACAAAAGTTTACTTGAGGTTTTTGCAGATTTATTAAAAATAAAAAAACTGAGAAATCACATGTACATAAGTATTCACAGCCTTTGATCAATACTTTGTCGATGCACCTTTGGCAGCAGTTACAGCCTCAAGTCTTTTTGAATATGATGCCACAAGCTTGGCACACCTATCCTTGGCCATTCCTCTTTGCAACACCTCTCAAGCTCCATCAGGTTGGATGGGAAGCGTCGGTGCACAGCCATTTTAAGATCTCTCCAGAGATGTTCAATAGGATTCAAGTCTGGGTTCTGGCTGGGCCACTCAAGGACATTCACAGAGTTGTCCTGAAGCCACTCCTTTGATATCTTGGCTGTGTGCTTAGGGTCGTCGTCCTGCTGAAAGATGAACCGTCGCCCCAGTCTGAGGTCAAGAGCACTCTGGAGCAGGTTTTCATCCAAGATGTCTCTGTACATTACTGCAGTCATCTTTCCCTTTATCCTGACTAGTCTCCCAGTTCCTGCTGCTGAAAAACATCCCCACAGCATGATGCTGCCACCACCATGCTTCACTGTAGGGATGGGTATTGGCCTGTTGATGAGCGGTGCCTGGTTTCCTCCAAACGTGACGCCTGGCATTCACACCAAAGAGTTTAATCTTTGTCTCATCAGACCAGAGAATTTTGTTTCTCATGTTCTGAGAGTCCTTCAGGTGCCTTTTGGCAAACTCCAGGTGGGCTGTCATGTGCCTTTTACTAAGGAGTGGCTTCCTGCAGAGATGGTTGTCCTTTTGGAAGGTTCTCCTCTCTCCACAGAGAACCTCTGGAGCTCTGACAGAGTGACCATCAGGTTCTTGGTCACCTCCCTGACTAAGGCCCTTCTTCCCTGATCGCTCAGTTTAAATGGCCGGCCAGCTCTTCGAAGAGTCCTGGTGGTTTCGAACTTCTTCCACTTACGGAAGATGAAGGCCACTGTGCTCATTGGGACCTTCAAAGGAGCATACATTTTTCTTTAACCTTCCCCAGATTTGTGCCTCAAGACAATCCTGTCTCGGAGGTCTACAGACAATTCCTTTGACTTCATGCTTGGTTTGTGCTCTGACATGAACTGTCAACTGTGGGACCTTATATAGACAGGTGTGTGACTTTCCAAATCATGTCCTATCAACTGAATTTATCACAGGTGGACTCCAATCAAGCTGCAGAAACATCTCAAGGATGATCAGAGGAAACCGGATGTACCTGAGCTCAATTTTGCGCTTCATGGCAAAGGCTGTGACTACTTATGTACATGTGCTTTCTCAATTTTTTTTATTTTTAATAAATTTGCAAAAATCTCAAGTAAACTTTCTTCATGTCATTATGGGGTGTTGTGTGTAGAATTCTGAGGAAAAAATGAATTTAATCCATTTCGGAATAAGGCTGTAACATAACAAAATGTGGAAAAAGTGATGCGCTGTGAATACTTTCCGGATGCACTGTAGTTTCTAGATTAAGGGGCTAAATGTATATACCCAGAAATTCTCATGCTTTTGAGAAAAAGTAATGGATTTTTTTATCAAAATACCATTGAACTAATTTATAATTATAACCAAGGCAATACTAGTGTTTATAATGGCCATTACTGTTTGAAATGCCTGATTTTTACATTGATTATTCACATATGGCAGCAAAGCCTCATAATTTGTATCCATTGTTTCAGTACCCTAATGGTCAACTTCCCTGGTTATTGGTTATATTGGTTATTATAGAACCTTTGTCATTGCATTAGCATTGCTGAAGCTTGTTATTCTGTTCACTTGGGTTGCCTAAACTAACGCTCAGTTCTGGGTATTCCATGTGACAGATTTCAAATAAAGGCTATTGTAAACACTAGCAATACCTTGGCTGTAGTTTTTTTAAATCAATTTAAGATATCTTAATAAAATTTCAATGAAAAAACTTAATGAGTGAATACATAAACCAATTCTAAACTGTTCTAAACTAGAATAGTAATTTCGGCTTTTAATGCAGTAACTATTTAATGAAAATGTTTTTCAGCAAAATTTTTTAATTTACTGGTGGTTTCTTTTCTGTGAATGTTGCTGTACACTTCATGACTTATCTGACCATCCTTTTTGGGTTTTTTTTAATATATAAAGCATTTGTTATGTAACAGTAACCTATGGTAACCTGTGTGTAGATATTGTATCCATCTCATTTTGAGAGCAAAAACGTTTTTAAGTGTCTTAAATAATTTTGAAAAAGAAAGCAATATATTTTTCTTAATTCTATATCTATACATAGTCCAATTCTAAATCAGGTTCTTTAATAGAAAGTGCAGAATTCGGTAACTTTGTGATCCAAATCATGATTGCATAGAGCTAGAGCATATTCTAATATATGATATGGTGCCCGTCAAGGGGCATTTGTATGCTACAGAATATAATTTGTGCATAACATATTTACTTCATATTGTTGTCTTTTTAATGATACAAGTTTTGTTGTTTTCTCTTTGATTACTAGTTTGGCCCAATAAATCCTTTTAAGACTCAGCAAATGGCCGCTCATAGAAACATGTTGTCTGGTTATGCAGAACCTGCGCATGTTAGTGACTTTATGTTTGAGCAGCAGAGGAGAACATTTTCTACATTTGGTAAGTACTGACTTTTGTTAAGACTTTAGTTATGATCCTCAAGTCCAAAACTGCTAGGACATGATAGGAATCACAAACTTGTGTAATGAAATGCTATACTGTATGCCCATTGTGTGATGTTATAATGTTAAGAATTTGTCATTGTTGTGTTAAAAAAGTGTTTTAAATGGTAACCGTTTTAGACCTTCATTATTTTTTATTAAATATTTTCCTTTCTACTGCATTAAGATTTCATCTTATTTTTGTGTAAACATATTCACATAGTGTAATTCACTACATACAGTCCCCCATGTGATTGATTTATTTATTTATTTATTTTTGTGGTGTTTTGACTTGTTTAACCAAAGAGGCTTAATTGAGTCTCACTAAATATATCCAGTTATTGTTAACTATCTATCACCTATTGTTAAGATCCTTCTTGTGAGGTGTTTTTTGTGAGTTCAAATAACCTGAATATAAGCAAAATTACAGGGTTCAATGTGATTCCAGTGGGGTTTGTTTACCTTTCTATGGTGAGGCATCTAGTTGTGGGAATTGTTACTGATGTGTATTGATGCAGTGAAGACATGGACTAGCAAACGTGAATAAAAACTGTTTCTGAGTACTTTATCGGATCTCCTTTTATTTACTTGAGTTTTCGCCTGAACATTAGCGTGTGACATTCTTGTGATTCAATGTTAGTTTCACATGTGTAGCAATGAATGTGAATTAGCATCTTAGATGTATAGATATGGATTGAATATATCCATCCATCTTCTTAACCTGTTTATCCAGGGTCACAGGGCAGCTAGAGTCTACCCCAGCAGTCATTAGCAATAGGCAGGAGCAACACCTGGACAGGGTTCCAGTCCATCACCAGGTAAACACACACACACACACACACACACAGACTTGGGTCAGTTTAGCAGTGCTAATTCACCTGACCTGCATGTCTTTGGGTTGTGGCCGAAGACCGGAACACTCGGTAGAAAGTGGGGAAAACATGCAAACTCCATGCAGGGAGCACCAAGGATGTAAACCCTGGCGGCCTTACTGTGAAGCACCAGCAATACCTTTGCACTACTATGCCTCCCCAAGGCAATATATCAGTTTTTAAAAATTATTTTTGAACACTGTATTCTTTAGAAAATGTTTGAGGATGATTAGATATTGAACAAGATTCTACTTCAGCAAATTTTATAGGGTAATGCTGGAGTACTAGAGTACAGTACTCTGTGCTTTCATGTACTTTTGGATTTAACATTTAAAAACCTTTAGGACTCTTTCAGTTTCACCCATTTTAACAAATTTACTTCCTTCTTCATTTTCCAAGCAACATGATATGTCCAAATTAATACATTTTCAACTTTCTTTCCCCATTTACACCATTGCTATTAAAATCTTTTACTATAGATGTTTTTAGTCATCTTGTAAACCACTGTGACTTGGTTATTCTGCTATCTGCTAGGTCAGGCGAGCATGGGGGCTAGTCAATGGTATCAATTCCTTCATCCTCCAGGAACTGCCTACATGCTCTTGCCACATGAGGCCGGGCATGTTGTGAACCAGGAGGAACCCCGGACTCACTGCACCAGCATAGGCTCTGACAATGGGTCTAAGGATTTCATCCCGATACCTAATGGCAGTCAAGATGCCGTTGTCTAGCCTGTAGAGATCTTTCATCCCTCCATGGATATGCCTCCCCGGACCATCACTAACCCACCACCAAACCAGTCATGCTGAACAATCCTACAGGCAGCACATCGTTCTTCATGGCTTCTCCAGACCCCTTCATGTCTGTCACACGTGATCAGGTGAACCTGCTCTCATGTATGAAAAGCACAGGGTGCCAGTGGTGGACCTGCCAATTCTAGTATTCTATGGCAAATGCCAATTGAGCTCCATGGTGCCGGGCAGTGAGCACAGAGCCCACTAGAGGATGTCAGGCCCTCGGGCCACCCTCATGAAGTCTGTTTCTGATTGTTTGGTCAGAGACATTCACACCAGTGGCCTGTTGGAGGTAATTTTTTAGGGCTCTGGCAATGCTCATCCTGTTCCTCCTTACCCACGGGAGCAGATATCGGTCCTGCTGATGGGTTGAGGACCTTCTACGGCCCTGTCCAGCTCTCCTAGAGTAACTGCTTGTCTCCTGGAATCTCCTCCATACCCTTGAGACTGTGCTGGGAGACACAGCAAACCTTCTGGCAATGGCGCATATTGATGTGCCATCCTGGAGAAGTTGGACTACCTGCACAACCTCTGTAGGGTCCAGGTATCGCCTCATGCTACCAGTAGTGACACTGACCGTAGCCAAATGCAAAACTATGAAAAATCAGTCAAAAAAGATGAGGAGGGAAAAATGTCAGTGGCCTCCACCTGTTAACCCATTCCTGTTTTGGGGGGTCATCTCATTGTTGCCCTTGTAGTGCACCTATTGTTAATTTCATTAACACCAAAGCAGCTGAAACTGACTAACAACCCCCTCTGCTACTTAACTGACCAGATCAATATCCTAGGAGTTTCATTGACTTGATGCTACACTCTGATTAAAAAGTGTTCCTTTAATTTTTTTGAGCAGTTTATTAATTGATTTCTGTTAACATTTTACCATGCCATTATCAGCAAAAGTTAGTCTTCTGTCTAAAACCTTGCAGACTAAGACTGTTAACATACTTACAAAATAGCAGTATGTCTGAATTACACATTTTATAATTTCTATTGATTTTTGTATTTCACAAGTCCGTGAACATTATTTTTAATTTTGCAGTTAATTCAGTCTCTTATTGCGATAATAATGGAGCTTCATATTCTTTTTGAATTCTATATTTTGTATTTGTGTTTTTTATTTTTCTCTAACAAAATAATTGTGAAAATCAGTCATCACTATAATGTTCAAAACTTAAATACACAATATGAAATGTATTTTTCTTTCTGTAGGATATGCACTAGATCCATCTATTGATAACAGTCAACCAGTCCCAACAGCCTATATTGGTGCCATAGAAAAAGCAGAAAAGAACAAAGGTAAGTAGAGCCAATGAATTTGTCTATATATGTGCACCTGCATAAGCAGATTGTCTGTTCATATTTTTATTGTACGTTTCTGACAACTAGGCAATTTTCATTAAATGTTAATCTTTTTTTACTTTGTGTGGGTGTGTGTGTGTGGGTGTGTGTGTGTGTGTATGAAGTATTCTGCTGATTCATATTCAATTTGATGGTCCATTAACCTTGTCATTCATTTGTTATTCAATGCTGCAGTTAGTTGTTCAAAATTGGTACAGAGTATTATTGCTGAGTAATCATTTGTCAATAATCCAAACCACATTGTCTGTCCAAAAAACTGTTATCTTTATTTTTTTTCATTACATTTTTATCAGTTTCTTGCTAGAGTCTTTTCCTCCATTGCCATTTAGCCTTTAAGAGAGTCATAATTGGGGCAGGGGTGAAGCATGTACAACATATCATTTCTTATTTTTAGCTTAAGAATTTTTTGCAAATAAGAGTGCAAATAAAAAAAAAAGATGGATTAAATTTTTTTTTCTCCCTACTTTTGAGGCTCTTGTACTCCCACATCACACATGTCTTAAGGTTTGAATTTTTATACACAATTTGTAAGGAACTGCTGGCCTGCCACATGGTAGTGGCTCAGATCATTAATGTATAAGATTATTTAAAATTGTGTGTTACTGAAGGAATTCTTTTTATACGCTGTATTGTACATACTGTATATATTAAATTGCTTTATGTGAAAATTTCAAGCAAAATAAAATAATCTAAAAATTATAAATATTATAAATACTGTATTCAGTTTTCTGAATTGTGTGCACCAGAAAAACTCCCCTGTAAAAATTGTATAACTGAATCAATAGCTTCCTGACTGATGACTGTACTTGTACCTTCCCCGTCTGCTTTCCAGTTTTGAAGAGCACTAACTCAAAAAGTGCACCTGTGGAGTATTTTAGATAAAGATTATTATTTCTAGCGAGAGGAATTTTTAATCCAACTGCATTAAGTCAACTGAGATAAACAGAAGCTCAGAGAAGTAAAAAAAAAAGCAACAGCCATATGTGAGTTTTAATGCCAGCAAAAAGAGCATTAACATGTAAATATGCCATATTGCAGTTTGTCTTTGGCTGAGGGAAGCTTATTTAGAATCTGGCATTATTATTTTCCCTAGGAAGTACCTAAAATACAATTTTAAAATGAAATCTTTATTATTAGTTTTATTTGTTTACAAATATTCTCCTTTTTGTGTCAAATAGTACTAATCTGAGTTTAATTTTTTTATTAGGTTTGCTTCAGGCTTATTATATTTTTAAGTCTCATTTTGTGCTTTTTTTTGACTAAAACAACATCAACATTTATTTATATAGCACATTTTCATACAAATAATGCAGCTTACAGTGCTTTACATGATGAAGAAAGAAAAAAAAGACAAAGAAGAATTAAAATCAGAGAACACTAATTAACATAGAATAAAAGTAAGGACAGAAAAAAAAAAAAAAAAACTCCAGACGACTGGAGAAAAAATAAAATCTGCAGGGGTTCCATTCCATTCTCTAAAACAAGTTTTCATAGTTTAGTGTTTTAGTCATATGTAGAATGAGGGCATTTATCACAATGCATCCTAATGTTTTATGTTATGCTAAGTTTTTCTTTTTTATATTATGTAACTACTTGGGGGGGAAAAAGTCCAGTTTTTATTATGTGAGCTGCCTTGTTCTTTACTGCTCTTTCACAAACATGAGTGATTGCCAGTAGAATTGAATGTGGTAAGAAAAGGCCTTCATGGGATCCCTCTATATACAAATAACATTCTAGAGGCAATAAATTAAAACGAAAATGACACCATTATTGCAAAAACAGCTACAGGAATGGATGACCACAAGGAAAATGTAACAATGATAAATGGACACAAAACAAACCTGCAGCTTCTCTGGACTTGCCTAAAGCCAATGTCACATTACTTAACTCTTGGCAGTAGGATAAGTGAGATTGCTGACTGCAGTTGTTGATCTTGTCTCCGGACTTTGTCAATTTCCCAAATGAAAATTGTTTGGCATGTCCAGTTCAGCGACTGTATACTGATCTTCCAGCTCAGTCATGCTCATCCCTTTTCCTGACTGCCTGACAAAGCTCAGCAGGAATGTCTTGGCCTTTTCTTCTCTTCATTCTGTCATGGTACGTAAAACATTGTACATCAGACGGATGAGCTTCTTTTCCATTTGCGAGGTCCAAAACATAACCATTCCTTTATTTCTTGTCACTGTATTCTATGCATTGTACTTTAGGGTGAGCGCTCATTGGTTGTCATCTCTTATGTACATAGAGTCCATCCCTAAAATTAAGGACAAATTCAATCCTGGCCTGGTGATTACTTGCCAGCCTTGCACAGAAATAAACTTCAAAGTACAGTATATGTAACATTTGATAAAAATAGCAAGGTTTTCCTTAACTACCTGAATAGATAAGCTAGATATGGATAATACGATTGTAGTGGTATCATCCTTTTACTACATATTTTGCTTTTCTGTTGGTAGTCTGCTTCCTATCTTATTAGCATAAACATTACAATGAAGAAATAAAAAATACATACGCAAGCAGTGTATCCTAATGGAGTTTCTACAATAGTCTCTCGGAATCTCATACATGTTGCTGATTGAAGTATTATATAGTAACAAGAAATGACAGTATGTTCAAGCAGGATCCAATCAGATGCATGAATTGGTTCTGCTATGATACATTGTTTAAGAAATAAATGTAGGAAAAAGCATTTAGTAACTTTTTTTTTTTTTTTTTTAAACGTGCTTATGTAATATTCTAATTTTCTGAGATACTAAATTTTGGGTTTTCATTAGCTATAAGCCATAATCAGCAAAATGAAAATAAATAAACGTTTGAAATATTTCAGTATGTGTGTAATGAATCTATATATGTTTCACTTTTTGAATTGAATTACTAGAATAAATTAACTTTTCGATATTTTAATTTATTGAGATGCACCTGTGTGTGTGTGTGTGTGTGTGTGTGTGTATATGTATGTATGTATGTGTGTATGTATGTATTGTGTGTGTGTGTGTGTATATGTGTATATGAAAGCGAAGGTCTGTGATACGGGTTGCATAGTTGCTGCTGGAGATCCACTAAGGGAGAAAATGAATCACATATCTTAAAGTAGTTTTTATTCCTGAGCTGTCAGCCCCTACCAGGAGCCTTCATCAGAGGATAATGCTTAGACATACAAGAAACTATCTCCATGATCACTTGCTCACCTACCAATGACCGGAGCAGTCAGGTTTTACACAAAAGAGGTCTACCATTGACCACATCCTGGCACTGAGGGTTCCCATGGAGCTCAATATTGGCAGTTTCTTTGCAGCCTTTGTCAATTTTCATAAAGTGTTTGCCTCAGTTGATCGAGCTTCCCTGTGTGAAATCCTGAAAATTCGTGGGATCCCCCCAAAGTTGCTGCATATAATGGCTGGCCTGTACACTGGTACTGTGAGTGCTGTGCAGAGTGGAGGCAGAACCTCTGTGTTTTTCCAGTTTGATTCTGGAGTTTGTCAGGGGTGTGTTCTTGCTCCTACTCTATTCAGTGCTTGCATGGACTGGATGTTGGGCAGGATTGTGGGGTCCAGCGGCTGTGGGGGATCTTTTGGTGAAGAAAGATTCATTGATCTTGACTTTGCCTACAATGCTGTGATCTTTGCAGAGTCACTTAAGGCTCTGATCAGAGCTCTTGAGAGACGGACCGAGGAGTCTGTGAGTGTCCTGGATAAATCCAAGATTCAGGCCTTTAATGACCTTTTGGGCATAGCCATCAGCAGTGTGTCTGTCTGTGGTAAAAATGTCGACCTTGTCAAGAGGTTTACTTACCTTGGCAGTAACATTAATTTCTCTGGTGACTTTTCCTATGAAGTCAGTAGACGGATTGGGAGAGGTGTTTGGTCATGAGGTCACTGGCAAGGGGTGTGTTGCACTCCCAATATCTATGTAAAAGGACAAAGGTCCAAGTCTTTAGAGTCCTGGTGCTTCCTGTCTTGCTATATGGTTGTGAGACATGAATGCTATCCAGTGACCTGAGACAAAGACTGGACTCCTTTGGTACTGTGTTTCTTCAGAGAATCTTTGGGTACCGCTGGTTTGACTTTGTGTCGAATGAGCAGTTGCTTGTGGAGTCCCAAATGCGGCATATTATCTGCATTGTGACGAAGTGTCAATTACAGTACTGTGGCCATGGGGTGCGATTCCCTGAGGGTGATCCAGCTCACAGGATCCTCATTATTGAGGACCCGAGCATCTTAACCAGGCCAAGGGGACACACATGTAACACCTGGCTGTTGCAGATAGATGGTCATTTCTGTGGGGTGAGACTGGACCACCACTTAAAATGCCGAGCTGTTTTGTCATGTGGTGGGTGCGGCAACTCGCTGTGTGAGTGCATGATCCTCAATCTGACCTGTATATTCGTGTGTGTGTATGCATATATATGTGTGTATATGTAGAGATGTATACACAAACTGCTATCATATATGTGATGTATCTAGTTTGGCTGGACTTATACTTTTAATATAACTCTATTTGTCTTTCAAGAAGGTTTAACTTGGTTATTTACTTATAATTGAAAACTCGGACATTTTCAGAATTGATGGGCTTAGTGGCAAATTGTAAAAATCTTTTGGGCATTCTTGTTTGTTTGGGAAATAATTCATTATGATAATTATGATTATTACAAATCATTAAATTACATTCCATTGTGTGCCTCTATGTGTAGTAATTTATTTAACTTGTATTATGTCCTGGTAATTGTATGTAACCTTATATCCCCAGAGAGTGGATTTTGTTGCATTTTGTATTTTTTCCCATTCTGTTGTTGTCAATGTACCAATGGTCTGTATCAATAAACTAATTAGTTTTCAAGTGTATAATTTATCACAGGTCTTTGTTCTTTAATGATTGCATAGAATGTCCAAAGGGTCATGTAAGTGAACTACATGTATGCTTAATTGTCACTCATCTTTAAAGACTATATAATTTTTAGTATTAACTTTAAAATTTAACATAATAATGCTCTTTTTTGCCACTTTAACTTGGGGTTGATTTAATAACTATTCGTTAGTGTCTATAATTACAAACATGCAAAGTTGTTAAATAAGGGTGGAGTGGTGACCCTGAGACTAGGGATCTGCGCCAGTAATTGGAAGGTTGCCAGTTTGAATCCTATAAACGGCAGAAGTGGTTATACTCCATTGGGCCCTTGAGTAAGGCCTTTAACCTGCATTTGCTCTGTCCTGAGCATTCTGTTAATCTGCATCCAGCCCTGCAAGTAGGTCCTCCAACAAAAAAAAAAAAAAAAAAACACACCTCCAGTGTGGTCCTGAGGTGTCACCTGTTGCACTTGGGTCCCAATCCAGGTGGGTCTTTGTGTGGTGGGTGCAGCAACACACTTTCATCGCATGCTCCCAGCCTAAAGGTAATAAAAATATACAGTAGGCAGACACAATTTTCTGTTCTGAATTTGCCATGGAGTACTCCAGCAATGTGTGTACATGTTCTCCTATGTACCAGAGGTTCTGAATAAATAATAATATTAAAGAAAGTAATCTATAGGCTAGCACAGTGCAATGCATTTTTATGTACTGCCTAAAACTAAGATCCTTTTCAACAGAGCAGTGGTCTGAAGGTTTGAAGCTGGACTCCGTTGACATGCAATGAACATGTTGTGACTGGGCATTATACAGTATGATCTGCAGTTACGCTGTGGTGATGGGGTTCATAAAAGTAGTATTAATGCTTGTGAAGCACCATCGTTGAAATGACAAATGCAATGCATTTTATTACTACAAATGTTTGTGAAGTGCCATTTGTTGGAATGACAGAGACATAGCAAACGGAGAGATACACAAATATAGGGGTACTTGTCCTTTTATTAAGGTGGATTATTTCACGTGATATATTTTGATATATATTGAATTTATAAAAAAAATTGTAGACTGTAAATTTGCAAAATTGGTTATCAATCCAAACTTTGAATTTGCTAATCATTTAAAGATAGACCAGGTATTGAATATGTATATATGAACGTACATCTCTGGAGGAACCTGGAATTTTCACCAGAACTTAGTGTTTTTTTTTTTGTTTTTTTATACATTGACTTAAAATTTGTTTTATTTTAATAAGTACTTTTACAAATTGCAAATTTTAATGCTATAAATATACATATTTATATATTGTCCAAATTTGTAGCTCATCTCTGTTAATTTTGTTCCTTGCGCTTAGGTCTGACTGTTTTTGAAACAGCAACAAAAAAGACTGAAAAGAGAAGGAAAATAAAAGGTGGAGATGCTTCTGACATTGATGGTTTTCTGGGACCTTGGGCAAAGTATATAGATGAAAAGGAAGTAGCAAAGCCATCGGAAGTGAGTTGTGTTTTTTTTTTTTTTTTTTTTGTAATTGATGATGGTTTGGCAAGTTAAATTCAAATAATTAAAGTGCATCAGAGCACGCCTTGAGCATGGGAAAGGCGCTAAATAAATAAACTGTATTATTATAATTATTATTTACTATTATGTCTCAAGACCTTATACACTTCTGTGGGTCTTCATAACCCTTACAAAGCATCAGTATAGTGTTTAGTTATCTCTGCATTGTGACCTACTAATTAAATTTCACTTTGGAGTGGTCTGACGTGGCTTAATTGAGACACATTTCTCTTGATATTACATATTTAGTGTAGGACCTGGGAATCCTTCATTTTAACACAGTCATTTTACCATCAAGTCAATATACCACACTGCACATCGCTTAATATACAATCTACTGATATTTTATAAGTGTTATGAAGAGCAAAAGAAGACTTTGTTAAAGTCTTGTTACATAAGAGAAGATGAATAAGAGATTCATTTTTTGCAGTACCCAAACTAAAGTGTTACTGAAATATTAATACCTACATGAAAAAAGCACAGGAAGAAAATACAAAACTCCACAAAGAGAGTGACTTGCACTGACTACAGTACTTCTCCATTTGAAGTATGCTTACCTTAATGACAATATAAAGTGTAATACAATTTCCAGTAAAACAAAATGTTAAATATGTTACTGTAGTAGAGAGAGTTAATAAGATAAATGTATTATTTGACTGTTTGTAAAGCTTTGCCACTTTCAGTACTGATTTGTCATCAGTCCACACATTTTAACCATTAGATATTCTATTTTTACCATAAGATAGAACTAGATATAAACATGTGTTTGTATGATCTTTATTGTAAGTTGGGTCTGTAAAGTTTTAAAGATGTAATTTAAAGACACTGTTGGAATATTGGCTTCTGAAAACTTGATAAATTTAACATTTTACAAAATATGCAACATAAAAACACATGTCACTCGTATGGCATAACACACAATTACAGGGGTTCAAACTATGAGTTGTCCAGGTTTTAAGACTTGTGTGTTGGATAATTTGCAATTCCAAACTGGCTGTTTTGTAAAATGCATGTTTATGTCTGTGAAGGTTAGTTAATCTGTTCCCCAGTGTGTCCCTCGAGAGCTAGTTCCTGCCTTATATGCCTTGCTACATTGCCAGGCTCTGGAATTAGATACTCCACATAAAACGTGTAGTGCCTTTTTAAATCTGTTACTTACTCTGTGTTGTTTGTGGAGGAAAGAGATGATAAAGTTCCTGATACATTAGGCTTCAATGGAGACCAACACTGAACAAACATCAAACAATAGCCAAAGGTCCAGGAAAAATGGGGAGGTGAGTCTTCAGTTCAAAAGGTTGTTCTTGTCTGAGCGTGCTCCATAGCTGTTCATGAGAGGATTTCCTAGAACTGTTTCATTTGACAGTATTTTAGAAAAAAGACAAGTTTTGGACTTTGAGCATACGACTGGATATCTGACATATGGATTAGGCAACTCAAGTAAATGGAGATTTTTTTTTTTATGGATGTTTGATATTGCTGATGGCTCAGTGTTGGTCCTCTATGAAATCTACTATGTCAGGAATATTTTCATCTCCATTTTCCATAAAAACAAGATTTTTTTTTTTCTCTGAGCAAGTAACTGATGAAGAAAATTTTCTTTTTGGGTGGAGTAATTTGAGAATGTCCTATTTGGTTTAAGTGAAAAACCAATTGTGCGTCTTTCATATTTATATGTTTGACAGATATAAGTGGCCTTAAAAACTAGTGTAACTATTTGTTTTTTGGGTTCTATATTCTTCACTTAGGAAGAACAAAAAGAGCTTGATGAAATCAATGCAAAGCGACAAAAAAGAGGTAAACATGAAGAGGATGCTCCTGCGGATGAGAAAACAATTCTCCATGGTAAGTAAATAATCTTTTTCTATACATATTATTTTGCTATATTAAGAAATAATATAATGTAGAGTGAGGAAACCCTGAAGTGAAAAAGTGTGGGGGTGCCAATAATCCATTTTCCTCGAAATCCAGAGTAGTTCAAAAGTTTAACTCTCATCTCAGTAGATCTCTACTACCACAAACCTTTTTCATCATTTAGTGTTAACAGCCTCTGAGTTTTGAATATCATATCTCTGCAGCTGTCTGGGTGTCTTGCTGCTGTTTTTGGAACATTACCCATAGTCCAACCTTTTCCTATCCTGCAGAAATGTTTGTGCATGTTTTTGTCACCTCTGTTTTTGGTGACTATAATTAATAGCTTAATGACATTCCTGCTAAAAGTATCAACAAATTACCATAAGTTCAAAATTTTTCTACTAGTGTTCTGTCATAGATCAAGAATTACAAATGAGTAAATCCAATCTGGTTTGATTACTCTGGCTAATTATGTAATATCCTGTTGTTTTCAAAATTCTTTTATTGTCTAACAAAGCTTTTAATTTATGTCATTTTTGCTTACCTCATACCAACCAGTCTGCCAGACTGAAATCCCTTGGTGGCGGGCCTTGTCAATATTACAAAGACTTGTACACCTAAATATTTTAGCCTGGTTCTTCTAGTGCCATATTGATAAAGCAATTTTATATTTTCCTTTATTTATGAAAACTCTTTTGTGATGTTTGTCTGCAGTCAAAGAGATGTATGATTACCAAGGGAGATCCTATCTGCACATTCCTCAAGATGTTGGAGTTAATTTGCGTTCCTCCAATGTACCAGAAAAGTGCTACCTTCCCAAGAAACAAATCCACATTTGGTCTGGTCATACAAAGGTAATTTGATTTAAAGAAGTCAGAGCAGTGTCTGATAGTAAAAAGGGGTTCAAAAAGTAGATGAAATAAAGTACATCATTGTATGGCATAGAAATATGTCAACTTTAAGTTTCTTGCAGTCTTAATTACCACCTAATCAATCTTTTTAGTGATCAGCATGTAGGGATTAAATTACAATCTCAAACCTTTTAATTCCTGTTTAGGCTAGTTGTGGCGTTGGTGCCTACCTCAGCAGAGCTGGGTGAGAGGCAGGAAAAACCATGACCAGGGTGCCAGTCCACTGCAGTACTGTAATTTTTAACAATGGTCAAGTAAGCAAATATAAAATAATTTCAACCAAGTTCTGTGTAGGAGCTGCTTACTATTCGCCAGGGCTTAATGATATAGACAGTTTCTTACTGTTCTGCAGCTGCATGTCACAATTTTTAAAAATGAATTTAATTAATCCGTTGCTTACCTCAGGACTTTTTCAAATACTAAAAGAGTCGACACCAAATGCATTCTTCCATTTGTGACTGATATTGCATTTGGCCTCTTCTATGTCAGTTTTTTTTTTTTTTTTTTTTCCATGCATTCAGTTTTGATCACTGACACCCCATTGTCTCAGAAGCAAGACTTTCTGTGGCAAACTGCATTCCTTTACTTATAAAAACTAAGAAGAAGAGCAGGAGCAGAATAATTAGCCTGAAATTTAATGTCAAGAGTTTAAGATTAGCTGCAATGAAAACCTGCAGAAACTGACTTGATCTGTGTATCAGTAGTGCAAGTATTGAGTACTGTTAGTTTAATACTGCAGATAGTTAACACAACAAACAAAACTTTTTTTTTTCTTGTATTTCAGGGTGTTAGTGCAATCCGGCTTTTCCCAGTTTCAGGACATTTATTGCTATCCTGCTCAATGGACTGTAAGATTAAGGTAAAACAGGATATGTGTACGTCAGTATGTCTAAATGTGTTTGCATATGTTTCAATAATCCTTTTATATAGGCCTAAATAAACCTTCAAAGCAGGGAAAAACATGGCCTTAAAAGTAAAGAAAAATTTATTGAGCATATAATTCAAATGAAGTAACATTGCTAAACAACATCAAATTAGCCAGTGACAGAGAAATGCAAAAAGTCTGAATAAGAATAAATATTCCCCACACTTTCCTCACATTTCACGCTCATATGTTTTTTTTTTTTTTTTTTTTTTTATTTTTTTTTTTTATATATAAAGTTACCTGTACTGTCCCTCGTACTATTGGACTATCTCCTGTCCATTAAATTTGCATATAATTTCCAAACCTGTTGTTTCTTGTTCCTTCCTACTGTTTCTACCACAATACCACAGTGATTAGAAAAGAAATCCATTTGTAGCTGACAAGTACAGCAGTTTGGTTAATGTACTGGGCTGTGTTTTTTGTGAAATGTACTGCTTTATTGTATTGTAGGCCAAATAGTTTATATTTTGCTTTTTTTTCCATCTGTATTCCACTTAAGTTATGCCTTGCATGCTTCCATGCATATTTCAAAACTTGTTTCTTTAAGTAATGGTTTTCTATTTGCCTACCACAGTAGAACAAATTTACTTTATTCTTGGAATATTGTTTTTGGAGTACATGCCTAGTGTGTAAAAGCTGTCTGCTGTTCTGTCTAAGACCATTCAGTGTTGCCATTCACCTTTTGGTGCACACTCTAATCATGGCATTATTTACTGTTGATCACTTCAGATATTTCCAAAAATTACTGGATTATTTTTTCAATACTAGCTGAAATACCCAGCATTTCCCGGGAGGAAAATAAAGTTTTTGTTTTAATTGTTGAGAAAAACATAATTTAAAAAAAACACAACTTTAAAAATAAATTAATAAAAAATAAAGACTCATTAATGTGCTGCTTTTGCGGTCTTGTATGCATGTCATCATTCAGTTGACGCTCAGAAACGGCCAACTCTATTTAATTTGAAAAGCAACAGGGGCAGGGTACTGCTCTAACATAAAGAATGCTGGCAGCCACCTGCAATATACTAACTGTGTAAGCCCATGCTGTTAAAAGCATGGGATCCTAGAAAGTATTGAAATCGTCGCAACTACTTTGGGCATCTCTCTGCTATGAGGATTCCCGTTGCCAACGTGCTCACATCATTTGTGCATTGGCAGCTAAGCGACTGTCTTTCTTAGGAGGTTTCCTTTTGCCGGTGTGCTGGCCTCGCTTGCGTATCCTCGGAGCTGGAGCCCTCACCCCGACTCTGACTCACTTCCGTGCTGGACAGACGCACACACTCGCAAAACTCTATTTAATTTCAAAAGCAACAGGGGCGCAGTGCCATTCAAACATAAAGAATGCTGGCAGTCCCCTCCATTATGCCCTCTGGTGGTCGTTCGGAGTGTGAACTGGATGATAACATGCATACATGAGCGCAAGATTATCCAATCCCCCCACCCTAGTTAGGGCTTATTTCACCTTACAGTATTTTTAGTCGACCATTGAGAAACATGTGTACCAAGTGTCATGAAAATCGCTCCAGACGTGATGCTGGAACATACATACACACTTTGACTATAGATAGATAGATAGATATAGATAAAAGTGTGGATCCAGATTTTTAGATTACAAAAAATAATTTTTTAATTTCATTGCATGTATAAATGTTAATATTAGTATTAGTATTTCCCTTGTAATATACTTGAACTAAGAAAGCCAGTTGTAATATTTGAAAGCAAGAAGTAACTGTTAAATAGAAATAACCAACTGAAATTCAGTAAAATTGTGTTACCAATGAGTGAAACATTGTAATCTAAACACGATCAACTACTTCTATTTCATATGTGTGTTTTATTGGTCAGCAACTTAAAAATATACATATATATAATAAAGTTGTTAAGAATTTTTTAAGTAGTAGCAAGCCAAAACACCAATGTATTTTGTCACCAGGCCCATGCCAAGCTGAAGTGAAGGGTTAAAAATAGTGTTGAGGTTTCTTGAATTAAAATGTCATGATGTGCTTTATGTTACATGTGCTCCCTTTTGCCTTGTATTATTAGCTCTGGGAAGTTTATAATGAACGAAGGTGTTTACGAACATTTGTTGGTGAGTATAACTATTGTGTATTTGTGTGTGTGTGTGTGTCCAACCCCCTTCCTTTAAATTCATTATAAAATGATGTTTCACAGTTATACCTTAGTTTTCCTTGGCCTTAAATCTAAATGCTTTTAGGCATCATGCACACATTTGAACGAAACCCTGTTGTGATGGTAAATCTTTGCCATCTACACAATAATCTTCACTTTCTGTATTTAAAGTTTTGTCAGTATTTTCAGACTTTATAGTTTTAAACAGATGAGTGGATTAACAAGTACTGAATTTCATCTGTATCTTAATGTTGGATTAAATGGATGGCTGTCAAGTCAAGCAGCCTTATTGTCATACTATCCATACACAGTATTGCAGCATACAGTTGTATGAAATAACTTTCTCCAGGACCACAGTGCAACATATACATTAGCACAGGACAAGCACAACACGCATAAAAACTACACTATATTTAAATAAATAATAGATAATAGGTGATAAATTGAAATAGACAGTAATAAATAAAAACAACCACTAATAATACAGAGAATAGTAGTAACAGATGTCCTGTATATAAATAGACTACTAGGAGCAGGTATTAGGGCAGGGGGGCAGCACACAGTTCAGAGTCTGCACAGCCAAGGGGTAGAGGCTGTTGCCAAACCTAGCAGGACTTGTTCAGACCCTGTGATACCTTTAGCCTGATATAATTGGGACAATGAGACCCTGAGAAGGGAGCAAGTGGTCCTCCACAATGCTGTAGGCATTTATTCCTCCAACGTCCCCCAGTGTACCATGCAGAAATGTTAGAGCCATCCTAAACGGGCTGTGATTTTCACCCTAATACATTTGCAACAGTCTTGACAAGCTTGTTTTTGCACTTAATGTTTATTAACAAATTCATATTTGCTGCTGGTATTATTGCACTACAATTATTTTTAAAGCATGATACAAAATTAAGAAGCCATTTCATAATGTCCTGTATGGTTTTTATTAAGTAAAAGCAATTTTTTTTATACTAGTGTCTGGACTTCATAATCATAACAAAACGAGTTGGTATTTATTAGAAATAACGAAAAACCAGGGTTAGCACTGGTTTAACATATTCATTTAATAGGACAAATATTTAAATTTGTGTTAATTAGTGCACACTTTTTTGGTTCTCAGAAATGTACTAAAAAGATTACACTTATTCCAGTATACTTTACATGTCTGCTTTCTCTTTAGGTCATAGCAAGGCTGTTCGAGACATCTGTTTTAATAATGCAGGCACACAGTTCCTCAGTGCTGCTTATGACAGATACTTAAAGCTATGGGACACAGAAACAGGTATGTCATATTACAGGAGAGTAGACATACTTATTCTTTAAATAGTTTGTCATCACAGACTTGAGTAAAACTGGGACCTGTCCAGTTTTCAGCATTATTGCATAATTTTTGCAGTTATTGTTAAAAAATATTTATTTGTATGTAATATTAGATAAAAAGGAACCTTAAATATTAACAAAACATTATCCTATTTATTAAAGAATGTATATTATTATAGATATGTTTTGAAATGTTTTGTGATAAATTGGTTATTGTTTTTAATTTTGTTTTTTTTTTTTAATTGTGGGGCTGTATATGTTTACTTTGCAAAATTATGTACTTATCAGGAGGAGCTCATGAAATAACTTTTTAAATGATTATTGATCAAGCAGCAACATATTTGTTAGGTCATGGCACAAATATTTAACACATGCTGTTGTGGTGGGCACAATATTTAACAAACAAAACATGTTGATCACTACTTAAGTTTTCCAAAGTTGATAAACTTAAACATTGGAGAAGAAAGCTGCTCAGCCTCGCACAAAATATAAATTGGCCTTCAAGTACTCCTGTCCACTGGAATAGAGATAGTCAGACCAGTCACCCCCTTTAGGTAAAAGGAAGAATAGATCTAAATGTTAATCTGTCTTTTTTCATTTGTATAGACTGCTGTTAGTGCTGTTAGAGGACCTTTACTAAAGATCAGAATACCATGAAATGTACCAAGTGGGTTAGCTCAAACACTGACAACACACCTAATCTGCTCTGTCTAATAAGACAGAGTATTATGATGGTCATCTAAATATGAATGCAAGAGATGATTGAGAATAACAGTTTCTTTAAATCTTACATTATATCTCCATCAATTGAAGATTCAGACATAGTTTATATTGCAGTCTTTCATAAAGAAGGAGATTTGTTCTCAGAAAGAAATCCCTCAACCTTACCATTTATGTTGATCTGAACCACATACTGGTAAATGAATCATACCAATTTATAACTAATCTTGTAAAAACATTTTAGTTTTTAACATCTTACTTATATAATTTTGTTTGTTCATTCATTGTAATTAAATTAAGAGTTTTGTGTACAACTTGATTATCTTTATATAGGGCAATGTATCTCAAGGTTTACAAACAGAAAGGTACCATACTGTGTTAAATTTAATCCTGATGAGGACAAGCAAAATCTTCTTGTTGCTGGAATGTCTGATAAGAAAATTGTGCAGGTAAGGTTTTATTTTTTAAATATACATATGTATAACCTTTTGATGTGCTTGTTTAAGGATTCTTTCCACCTTTTCTCTGCCCCTTTAATGTACCATCATAGAAAGCTCTTTAAAACTGAAGAAAATTTCAGACTCCACAGAGCAAATTATAAGCTGTATGTTTTATAGCTGCAATAATGGCATGTCAGTTAGGTTAAAGGTGTTCATTTTTCAACTGCAGGCAAAATGTCTGTGAATCACAGACCTATCTGAAGAAAAGAAATGCAGTCTATGAATAGTATTTAGTTACAAGTTTTCAGTGGACATGCAGTTAAGCTATTCTGTTTGTTTTAGGTATGGTTTTGTTGTATCGTTTCCTCTTCTAGTGGTACAGAGGTTTGCTCTACTGTGACACAGCTAACAGTCTGGTGACTGAATGTGTGGACTTTGCATATTTTCCTTGTGCAGGGTTGCATTTCTTTGGGCACTGAAATTTTCCTTCCGATATCCCAAATGTGTACATATTGACTTGAATATGAATATTATTATGAATAACTAATTTTGTTTGTTTTTTGTATTGCTTATGTAGCACCCCTTAGCTCTAGTGAGGGATTTTTTTCTCCCAATTAATAAATCTAAATATAACCTTCTTGTTATGCTATTGTTTTCAGCACTATCATTTAATGAGTAAACCTCTGTTAATAATCAAATGAACTAATTAATAATAAAAGCTTAATAATCTATCCATACTTGACAAAAAAAGTAATATTTTAACCAGTTAACTCAATACTTTGCATAGCTTTACCATGAATTGCACCCTTCATTATGAATCCACATTTTTTTCCCCTCCTTTATGGCTAAGCCAGTTATTATCTGTTATCAAAAACACAATAACTCAGTTGTTTTGTTTAACTGCATTATCTGTTATTTACATACAAGTATATACATCCCACATTCCATACAAAATAATAAATTCAGTAGATTTAAGTCCAGGAAAACCATTTTAGTGTTTACCCAACAGTTTTTTCTATGAAAGAATAAAGAAAAAATAGGTAAAATTTCCCTTATTAAACCTAAGCTGGCAAAAAACAAACTGAAAGAGAAGGGGAAAAAAGTCATGTAAATGGTACCACACATAAAAGTTGCAAACCTGCTACTTGCTTGAGACTGCAGCGTTACTTGGTGACTGACTCCTCCACTGTAATAAAGCGTATGGAAATCGTTCATTCCCAGTAGAAGCAAGCTGACAGTCGTGTCCGTCCTGGCAAGTGTTTAAGTCGGCTGCGATAGTTGGTCAGCTGCAACAATGTCGACAATGCCCATGGCTGGTGCTCCACAACTCACCGGGTTGGCGTTCTCAACACAGTTCATCCAAACTCTAGCACAACCACGTGTTGTTGCCCAATAGTTAACTACATGCTGGAATCGGCTCTTTTGTTAAATAAACTTCTATTTGAAGTTTACCATCGAAATAGCCACATTTCTTACAGTAACAGCTCAAATATAGTTAGCTTGTCAACAACTTTATACCAATACCTACACCATTACTCCCCACTTGCCTTTTTTTCACCTTTTTTTCTTTTTTTAGCCTTAGGCATTCGCTACCATCCAAACCAATAAAATAAGTGAACATAAATACCCGCCCTTTTAAGTTTAAAACATTCAAAATATAATTGAATAACAATTTAACAATATGCATAATAAAATCCGATTTCAATTATATCACATACATTGTATTACCACCTTGTAACTCAAGTTTTAAAGGGTTACTGTACACTTATTATTGTTGTAAATTTATTTATCTCTGGTTGTCAGGATAGCTCAGTTCAAACCTAAGGTAACTGCCTAGCAGCTGGCAATCTGTGCTATGCTATGCATACCTAAACAAACTCCACTCCTCTGTGGTGAAGGGCTATACATCTTGCACAATACACTTTGCAACATCCCTGTGACATTCTGCTGTTTTTTTCCTAAGAAATTGTTCCTTCTTGCGTAATGGAGAACTGGGTGGACCTGAGTGTCTGAATTCTGGTATCCATTGATGAATCTGCAGCTGCTACTTGACTGATGCTGCCTGAACACAAAAATAAAACCCTGAACCCACGCAGACACGGGGAGAACATGCAAACTCCACGTAGGGAGGACCCGGTTGTAAATTTATTTATCCCTGGTTATAAGCGAACCCAGGTCTCCTAACTGCGATGCAGCAGCGCTACCCACTGCGCCACCGTGCCGCCCTCATTAAGGAATGGTTAAGAATTAAAAAATGACGCTAATGTTAGAGTGAATTAACTTACAAAAATACAGACAGCGGCACCATTTTTCCAGGAGCTTATTGATATTTTGGTATTGACCAGTCTTAGTTTCCATTAATGTGTTTAATTTGTCCACCACTAATTTTCCTATGGTAATATGGCATATGAGTAGATAGCATTTTTGAACCCCTGAAAAACTGTTTTTAAATTTTATGTATTATCCTTTCTTTCAGCATGAATCTTAATATATAAAATGCATGCGCATCTATTTTGCCCCTTATGGTAACTCTTTTAATTTAACAGTGGGACATTCGATCTGGTGAAGTGGTGCAGGAGTATGATAGACACCTGGGGGCTGTCAACACCATTACATTTGTGGACGAAAATCGGCGCTTTGTTAGTACATCAGATGACAAGAGTCTTCGTGTCTGGGAATGGTAAGCTTTAAAACAAAAAAAAACATGTTCAGGTCTCGTACATCATTGTTAAGTTTTGGCATGAAATATCTGTATATTCTTTGTTTTGTGGGGTTGAGATGACCCTGAACAGCTAACTTTCTTTTCTGTGCTAGATCTGTGCTACATCTTTTTAATGAGAGAAGTGCAATATTAAATCTAGCCTTTACATTTTTATACTCTTTTATATCTTTACCATTTTCCCAAACAGTTTTTATTTAGCCAGAAGATCTACATTTTGTGAGCTGTACAGTACCATAGTGGATGCATCCAGTTTCTTGGTTTTGAGTCCTACTCCTGTTGTTGCCAATGTAGAGTTTGCATGTTCTCCTTGTTTCTTAATGGGTTTTCTTCACACATGCCCAAATGAATGGTTGTTAGGTTAGGGCTTATGAGTGTGGCTGTTGATATGTATGTTTGAGAGCCTTTGGTCAGACTTGGCACCCTGTCCAGGTTTTTTCTTCATCCTTTTCCCCTCTAATGCTGCTCTCTGCATAATTTCCTCCCACAACCCTGAATTAGATTAAACATGTTTGAGAATGTTTGTTTCATTATCTGTGTTTTGCTTATTTCCAAAGTGATCATCAAGCAGTAGCTCTAGGGCCTTCCACAGCCAGAGCAATTTCAAATATTAATTGATAATGGACGGCTGCAAGTACTTGTTGTCTTGCCAGGTTAATAAGGCCAGCTCTGTCTTGTGAAGTCGTAGCCACCTGTCAATTAACAGCTTCATATGTTGTAATCAGGATAAATGGCTCTGTGTTTAGACCCCCAAGGCTCAAGAGAAAATAAATTGGAAAACCTTGTGTTCAGTTCTTTAAGCATTTGTAATACTGAGTCAAGTTGAGTTTTTTGGGAGTAATCCTTTATGTACTCTAAATAATTACAGGATTCCCATAGTTAAATTCCAACAAATTCTAGTTGCATGCTTAGTTAATAGTATTGTGTGTGATTTCTTTATTTATGTATTAATGGTGGAGTATATTTTAAGATAAAATCCATGCTGCAAACAAATACCCCTTAAGGTCTGTCTGAGCTCTGCAAATAATTGCTTTGCTGTATTTCTGTTCCATTAAACTACCATACACTCCAGCGCCATTGTGTAGTGATAACATTTGTCACAGAGCACAAGCCCATCACAGGGTACATTCATGCCCTCCATCAAATTCACAAAGGGACCATTTATGTACTAGTTAACCTAACACATGAATCACTGAAATGTTGGAGGAAAACCAGAGTAGCCATAGAAAAAGCCATGTAGATGTAAGACAAACAAAGAAGGACACAGGCATGCCATTCAAACCTAGGAAGATTTCATTTGTTGAGGCAGCAGTGCTGACTTCTGTATTAAAAAAAATAGTTGAATATAATATATTTAATGACTGGAGGAAGCTTTTTTTTTTTTTTTTTTTTTTTTTTATTTCACAAATTTCTTGTATAGCATATAAGAGGAGCACCAAGCCTCATCACTCTCTTCATATGAATGCAAAATTTTGGTCTCTTTGATTATAGTCTCTTATTAGTGAAATGTGCAGACAAGAGTTCAATTTCATTAATTTCGTTGGTGTGATCTACTAGAGACTGAAAGAGTGCTGCTTGCATGAGATCTGCTGCTTTTTGCAGAGATACTTTGAGTGGGTTATGGTTGTCTCTTCATGAGACCATGGCCTTATTTTTGAATAGTGGTATGCCATTTTGGTATTCTGCTTTTTGCAGTATGAGTGCCCACACGTCAATGAACTCCTCATTGTTGCAGTTACCTAATAAATTGTTTACATTGGTTAGATGAGGAGATAGTGGGAAATGTCTCAGAGGGAGGTTTTTCATTCATTTCTGGGCTTCTAAGCAAAGTGGAGTATAGCGACTACAAAGCATTATTTTGAATTTCGGGCAGACCTCATCTGTTTTTGTGCAAAAATGCACAAGTCCATGAAAAGCTAGTTCAGTATAAAATCGGTGTCGGTCAAAAGTAACAGTCATATAAGTAATGTAAGTTTTTTAAACACACTAAAAAAAAGTAATTGATGTCCTATTGGATTATGTGAACTTAGACAACAATATACTTGACTTACAAACGTAAAGCTGGAAATAAAAATTTTAGTATTCCGTCAAGCCTGAGGAATAGAGAGAAAAGTTGTATATGTTTAATTTTAAATAGAGAGAGACTTTTCTCAGAAATTCAGAAAAATATCAAAGTATCAGATTTTCATATTTTGTTTCCTAATAAGGCAGAGAGCACCAATTATTTACTTCCGACAAAAGAGGAAATATGTACATGAAGTAGTTAGGGATTCTTTTCACTAATGGATCTGTCCTGCACTATTCACAGGTATTGAAATAATTAAAAAACAAAGTTTACACAGTTGTGGTTATCCATTGAAATGGTTACTCCTGACATTCATTCTTGATGGGCATGTTGGGTAAGCATAAGACAAAAGGAAGTAGAATGTTATGAAGTGTGTAAAATTAGTAGATAAGCTCGCCTGCATCCGTGGTAAAATGCTGAGACATTTAAGATAACATAAGCCTCCTTAAAAATGTATCACAAAGTCACACACACACACCTCTTGATTTCTGAAAACATAGAAAGGATAAAGCCAGATGTGGGAGTTCTTAAATAGCCAAGTTCCTGGAACTTCATGTACATAAAAACACACGTTTGTGAAAATGGCTTATTTGACATGGCACAGTTTACAATATTTGTGAGAAGTACTTAGGCATCATTGCAGTAAAATGAATGGATTAATTGTATTTTCTCATTATATAGAGTTTAAGGTTATGTATTGTATTTGTGTTACGGTTGATACTGTACTTATGAGAGCACTTTTAAAATATAGTTGGATCACTGTATGGGAAAGCAATGGCTTTTACAATTATTTGCTGTATTTCAGAAACAATGCAAGGCCTTTGGATCAAAAGTATTGATAACACTGACAGCAAAGGAAGATAGCAAGGAAATGACCAACACCCATTAGTGTCACACTGCATTGTATAGCCATGAGCAATATGCAGTAAATCATTTCAATCTGACAGTGTCTTGTCCTTCACTGTGAAACATGTTCTCTACATTCAAGGTACAAAACAGTTTTGTGCTACCTTGGAGTCATTTTTATCCAAGTACACTACATTTACTTTATTTACCTGACCCTGAATTGAAACATGTGTGGCAAATATTAAAGGATCAGAAACTGGATGATTATTTTTTATTATTTTTACAGTCTGATGTTTATCACTGCTGCCTCTGTGACACTTGAATATATCCTTTTTTTTTTTCTTCCTATTTATGGGCATTGCATTTAGCTTAAAACAAAATGTTAAGGAAAGAAAAAGAAGCTTAAAAATGTGGTTTTCAGGTAGTCAGTGGAAAAACAATAGCTTGTAGTTTGCTTCTGAAAAGAGGAGCAAACGAGCAAGTTAGTAAGAACCTGTAAGCACAAAGAATTAAAATGATTTTTTGAAATAATTAGACTATATGATATTTGACTAAGTATGTTAGTAAACTAGTTTCATAAAGCCATTGCTTTGGGGAAATACTTCATTTTTGGGCCTCTAGGCCTGAAAATCCTTCATGTTTTGTGCAGGAAATTTCACCCATATGGTAAAGAAAAATTCCTGTTTTCTGCATTTTTGTGTTTTCTGCAAAAATGATCAGAAGGATTTGAAAATGTGCAGGCCACATCAACCAACCCCAGGCATTCACCTGTTAATGGGATACAAGAGGTCAAAGTCTCTCCTTTTCACAAAGCTAATTTGAGGATAATATTCTTGATATTTGATTCTTATACTGGTGGTCCTAGCCATCAAAGAGCCACTTCCAGAAGTTTAAAAAATTAGAAATTTTAAAAATAAGTATGTGAAGGTATTGTTTTAGACCAGGGGTCTCCAACTCCAGTCTGGAGATCTCATGTGGCTGCAGGTTTTCATTCTAACCCTTTTTTTAATTAGTGACCAGATTTTGCTGCTAATTAACTCTTTGCCTTAATTTTAATTGATGCACATCTTAAGACTCAGGCCCCTTAATTATTTTTTTTCCTTAATTAACAACCAAACAATATTAAGACACAAAATGAACCAACACATAAACAACAATCTGTGTCCATCACACAATAACTGAAAATAAAGAAAGGTGAAGGCCTCAGTAATGTTGATCTGCTCAGGTCCAGAAAACATTTTGACAGCGCTCTTAAAAAAGAAAATCAACAGTTTTGGAAATGTCTATCAAGGCAGAATAAGCTCCATGGAATTAAATAACAGGTGTAATTAGCAACAAGAATTGGCTTCAGATTAAGAAACTGAATGAAGTGAAGTTGGTTGGAGTTTGAGGCTCCAACTTAGTTGGTCATCTGTTGGCTCACTTCACATCAAATTTATGTTTAGGTGCCATTTAAGGAAAAAAGAATTAATTCAGCGGTCAATATCAAGAAAAGTCAAATAAAATAAAGGGAAATACAGTGGAACCTTGGTTTGCGAGCATAATTCGTTCTGGAAATGTGCTCGCAGTCCAAAGCACTCGTATATCAAAGTGAATTTCCCCATAATAAATAATGGAAACTCAGATGATTCGTTCCACAACCCAAAACTATTCATATAAAAATGATTAATACAAAATATAAAGTAAAAATACATAAAACAAATTAACCTGCACTTTACCTTTGGAAAAGAATCATGGCTGGTGTAAGTGAGTTTCTAAATTCTTGTGGGATCCCACCCAATGGGACGACATGTGGAAGAGCGTCCCAAAGCAATCGCAGTCTCCCAGCGCTGTAGCAGTTCGCTGTAAAAAGCGAATCCAGAAAGATCACGGACATGCTATAAGTGCCTGCTGTCAGTGGGCGATACAAGGAACATTATAAACGCGCAGGGCACAGTACTACTTGGCCACGACCCTGTCTGACTGCTGTGTCTGTGTATGGGAGAGTGGCAGATCCTGCTACAATAAATAACCGCGCTGTTGCTGTTTCAAGCTGAATAAAGCTGGTGGTGCAAGACGGGGACTCGCACTTCACAGCACACACGCATGCACCCATACAGTCACAATGCTGTAGTAAACAGTACATGCTCGTATGGATGTTGACTATATGAGTGAGGCACGCTGACTCAGAAGGAGAATAGGAGACGATTGCCCACAATCCCGCAGCAAGAGAGAGAAGAACCTTCAGCTCAGTTATGATTACATGATGCTCAGCAGACAAAGCATATACATACATACTACTCATATTGCAAGACGTCGTTCGTTTATCAAGTCAAAATTTATTAATTTTAGCTCTTCTTGCAAAACACTCGTAAACCAAGGTACTCGCAAACCGAGGTTCCACTGTACAAGTAGTTCATTAGCATCAAAAACTGGTCACTAATTAAGAAAAGAGTTAGAATGAAAACTTTCAGGTCTAGAGTTGAAGACCCCTGTTTTAGACTATTTCAGGGTCAATGATTACAAATATCAGTGAGTGAAAAATGACCAATTTCAGTTATAATTGAGAATCTTTAGACTTTGCTGCACTCACCAGACAGCAAATCACCTCAGGATCCCATATTTGGACCCAAGTGCAGCTGGTGACACCTCAGCACCACACTAGTCAGATTGGAGTCGAACAGTGCCAGGGTTGTTTTTTTGTTTGTTTTTTTTTTTCCTGCCACCGACCCCAAAATCCTCCCTGTAAGTTGGAGGACCTCCTTGGAGAGCTAGATGCAGGTGAACAACTTACCCAGGACGGAGCAATTGCAGGTTAATGGCCTTGCTCAAGGGCTCAACAGAGGGGAATCGCATGTGGCATTTACAGGATTCAAAAAAGACAACCTTCCGGTTGTTGGTGCAGATCCCTAGCCTCTGAGCCACCATTCTGTCTGCTTAACTGTAAGAAACATTTTAATATTAGTTGACATGACTATTTTTGTGTCTTATGTACTTCTCAAAATCATACATTTCTTATGAACACACCAACTTAGGGCAGCTTAAGCTCATTCATACATTTTAACACAGTGAGGCTTTTTGAGATGTCTGTGGATGTATGACGAAATTATGATTTTTTAAAAAAATCAAGGCAAAGGCGAACAGACCCTTGATGAAAGGAACCATAGCAGACCAACACAAAAGTTAACTTGAAGATGAGCCATGACAAAGTGGTGTGTACACAGCTCATCACAACCTTTCAAGGATGTGGTACAGCATTGTAGTTGATGGTCTAACTTACTTCCATTCTTCTTCACAAAAACGCATTAAAAAAAAAAACGCACACACAAGGTGGGATGGTTGTGTTTGGGGATTCCTGCTGATTCACACTGATGGAAAGGTGGGCCAGAATTGTGCAATGTGTCAAAAGAGCAGGCTGTTGTTGATGGTTTAATGGTATGTGGTCTGTAATGAGTATTCTATGAGTAGTGAATATAACAATGCTCTGCCAAATTACAGGCTAACCAGCTGAACGAACCTGGCAGCTCAAATGTTGCCTCACGCAGGGTTGTTCCTGCCGTATGCATGGTGCCAGTGGAGGAGGCTCCAGCCCTCACTACCCAGAGCTGGGTTAAGTGGGTTTGGTGGCGAGATTTCTGGTAGTATCTTTACAACACATGTTTTATGCAGACTTTACATAGTATCAAATAAGCATAGTCTCAGACTTAATAGTTTATGCTTGATGTATTAAGACATTTTAATTGGTATATAGCTCTGTGTAAAGCACCGAGTTTTTGTTCATAATGGAATGCTAATGAATATGTTTGCCTCTTGAGGTCTTTAATAGTCTCCAGTTGACTGCTCACAATTTCATTATTTCTACATTGTGAAGTATCTTGAAAAAACAATTCAGTATCTTATACTGTATAAAGCTTTCATCTGCAAAGGTGCTGCGAGTTATTTCAGCATTTGTAAATATGTAACTCAGAAAACTTGCACACAGTGCAGCATATACCATTGATTCATAATTCATATGTTTTACTGCATTTTCATTTGAGTTCAAGCCAACTACTTTTGGTAAACTAAGTACAGTTTGCCTTAGAAAAGAAGAAGGAAAAAATATATGGAGCGTGTCACCCAGGAGCGAGCCTTTTTGATACATCAGTTGTCTTTTTTTTACTCACTGTGTGGTAGAAGTCTGTAGGGCTTTTCCCTCCTTGTCTGCCTTTAAAAACACCTTGAAAACGTTTGTATTGTACTTCAGAGAGCTTATTAGGTCCAGAACCTTTACATTACCTTACTCAGGGCAGACTTCTCTTTTTATTATTTATTTACTAATCTGTTTTTTCCCTTGTGTATAAGTCAGTGTAGGCTTTCTGCATGCAAATTGCTGTGTTTTCTTCTGTCAATTCCTTTTGACATCGCAGAGTTTGGCTGACATCAGTCCTTTGATCGGCTGAGTTTTAATGTAGCTTGCCACATCCCCAGCAACTGAATCTTTTTGTGATCTTGTGGTCTGTTTATCTTTACAGGGACATTCCAGTTGACTTCAAATACATTGCAGAGCCAAGTATGCATTCCATGCCTGCAGTGACGCTGTCTCCAAATGGTACATCTTTTTGGTTTTCTTTTATTGATAAATACTCTAGCTGATTTGCACAGTGATGCAGTGCTATTGTCTATATGTAATATAAAATAATCTCCCATGGATGCTTATGTATGTATGAATGTATTTTTAAATCTAGGGAACAAGACAACATATTCTTGTAAAATTAACGTTATTACATGCCTAATAACCCATTTTTATTTTAACAAAGATCAAGTAAACATATTTATTATGCTTGCTACGTTTCAGATAAGTACATTATATAAAATCTTAGAAACACAAGGAAATGATATTGAAAAGTTTTAAATGGGCTTCCTTGATGAACACTTCCCTGCTTGTATAATGCAGTGTGCTGTTCAGACCTGACTCAGAACTGCCATAAAAGAGTTTGGGTTTGTTGCATGCAATTGAAAGCCACCCATGTGTGCGTCTTCATGAATTTGTGTGGTCCTTTTGTTTCTCCCCAGGTAAATGGTTAGCATGTCAATCTATGGACAATCAGATTCTCATATTTGGTGCACAGAACAGATTTCGATTAAACAAAAAGAAAATCTTTAAAGGTCACATGGTTGCTGGCTATGCATGTCAAGTCGATTTTTCACCAGATATGAGGTAAGATTTTAGATTAGGTTTTGCTGTCGAATGAAATTTACAGGCATTTCTGTACTTGTATTCAAAGTTGTTTTAATAGAACTGAGTTTTGCTTCTATACTGTATGTATCTGCCTATATTATAAAAAAAATATGGAACTGTAATGCTTAAAAGTTGTTACAGCTATTCTGTGAATTCCAATATTGAGCTTGCATAAGGTGTTTTGAATGTTACATTTTTAAAAGAGAAACTGAGGGACATTACCTTCCAAACTAATTTATGTTTTACATTTGTTGGTTAGTTTAGGCCGCTGGTACTTCTATATAAAAAAGTTAAAGCACAAATACGTACTCCTAACATACTCTGTCCGTGTCACTGCCACAGAATTGGACGTTTGCCTAGACAGTCTTGTATGTTGTTTGCTACCATCTGGTTTACGTCGTCTGGACATTCCTTTTCTTGTGAATGATTAATACTCCACAGAGGCTTTCTGCTTTCCAATGTCTCTTGGCTTTTTTTTTGGCTTTCACAGTTTATTTATATTTTATGTACGCTATATATTTGTTATTTATTTCTGTGTTTTCTCCATTCTCTGACTATTTAGTCATACCTAATAATGTGAAGAGTACTTTTCCACTCTACAAACCTATCAAGCTTCTGGTCTTCAATTCACTTAACTAACCTGCCCAATAATCCAGTCAGATTTTCACTGTCTTTCAGAAGTGGACAAAGTGTAAATGCATGTGGCAATCTGGTGAGCTGCCACTCCACCTTTGCAAACTGGTAGTCCATGTTTGCTTACTGGTAGCCCAGCTTTATATATGGGGTTGAGGTTTACTCCAACTTTTTTACAGCAATATTTTTTGTGAACTTTTGTTATATATGAGTGCATAATACTTTTCTACCACAATATAAACAAAGCTGGCACGTTGAATATATTGCCAAATCGATAATTTTTAAAGGATTATGTCATGCTGATGGTCTTTTTTTTTTTTCCAATTTACACACAATTATTTTACTATTTTAAGAAAAATAAGCTGAAATACTGCATTAATATTGTATACTCAAATTTTGTTTTCAGATCTAACTTAGACCCCACCAAATAGTTGTAATACACTTCAGTTGGCCACAGCATGTGATCTACGTATACAGCTGCTTTAAAATTTGTCACATTTGGTCCATTAAGAGGGCCCTCATGTTATTAAAGGTTAGGTTTAGGCCTGAAAGAGTGTGTTTACACTCTGCAGCCTTTGGGCTAACAGTAGGGGGCGTTTTCACAACCTCCAGCACACCTGTCAGGAGCACACAGTGCATATTGGGGGAAAAATGGTGAGCATCATTCTTTTTGTAAGAGTCCTGTCATGCCCTTCCAGTGACTGTGTAAGGCAAGATCTGTTTGTAATTGAGTGTGGTCCTCTAATTGCCAAAGGTTGATGTCCATCTCTGATGATTAAACACTTGAAAATCTGTGATATGAGCATTGTTCGCACATTCAAGCCATCACATGTGATCAACAAGCTGCTGTATATTTTGAGTCATTTTCTCAGCATTAGTGAGCCCTGTCAGTTGAAGACTTAACTGCCACATAAGTGCATATCTGTGTTTCCAAGGTGTTCTTGAAATGACTCAGCTCTACATCAGCATTTTGTAGATCTTGCAGGCTGACTAGCGCAGTCAACAGTTTAATGTTACGGTGCTTTCTTACCTTCTCAATCTTAAAATTAGTCTTGACAGAAAACAAAGGATCACTTTTATGTGTGGTTTCTTGATGCTCTCTGCACACAGCACAGTACATTCTCTGTCTTGGGTGCGATGCTGCCCACCCCCTCCCCACCGAACCTACCATCCTGCAGTCCTCACTACTTGGTGGAATATCCTTTGTATTTAATCTGCTAAAAAAAGATCTTTTCAGTATTTGAAATGTTATTTTTTTTATTTTTGCCATAATACTGCTTATAGTTATGATTCCTTTTATATGTAACTGGTATTGAAGTAGTACTGGAAAGGTTCATGTTTTTCAATCCCTAACAAAGTATGCAATAAATAACAGGATCCGATTAACTTGTGGCATTCTTCCCTCACTGTACCCGTTGCTTTATAGCTAACGCTATTGTTTTCCTTGCTTGCTTTGTAGTTTTGCTCACTAGTGGGTGTGTATGCAGAGAAGGGAAGGTGAGGATAATATTCTCATGAGTGGGTAACCTACATGGTGAAAGAGATGCACTTCAAATATCTTCGCAGGTCTTACTTATACTTTGACCTGTTGTGTATTCAGCCCTTATTTCACCCACTTAACCAGCCTCTCAATTGAATTTTTCATCATTTAGGGTACACAAGAACTGAAACATCATGTTGGCCACTGGGCTTTGCGACGGTAGTTTGGAGGCCAGAGTTAACAATTGGTAGTCTCGGTTGTCTGGACATCCTACTTATCCACCCCTGTCACTTTTATTAAAAAGAGGCTTTAAAGATAATAGTCCATGAAAAAATGAACATTTCAGTCATACTGGCAATACTATTTGACATATACTAAAATACATTTGCAAAAATTATTCATTTTATGTTTGCTCCACACATGCAGACATGAGTGATCCTCCCAGAGGTTAACGCGGTCAGATTGGATGAAACGGACGATACTTCATCTCAGTTCCTGTCAACTGGATGTCAATGTGTTGTTTTTCCAGTCATTAAGGAAAACTCCAAAGACATTTGCACACAAAACTGAGGCTTCTCTCAAGAACTAATACAGTACATATGTAGAATATGACAGCGTAGTTTTTTGATTGACCATCACTAGAATTTTAGGTACCAAATTTGCATTGATCTTAAATCTGGCACGTTTCATGTTGGCATTAGATACAGTGCCCACCATGCTGCACTCGTTTTGAGCCTTTGGTATTGGGATGTCGCACTTTGCCCACCTTTTTATGTATATTATACAATTTTTTATTAGCATTAACAGCACAAAACAATGTAGCCATGAGTTGTTGTTCAGGAAAACATTCAAATACTTAAAAATTCAAATCTGATTTAAGTTACTGCATAAAAAAACGCCTTGGGAGATTTTTTTAAAATGAGAACTTGAGCTCCCCAGCTATACAGCTCTCTGTGGAAATCCTTAGTAACAGATGATAGATTAAGTGTTCCTATTTTTGAATGCCATGAATGACAGCAAGTTCCTTTTTAAAATGTTAGAAATTTTGTGATTTTAGTTGCAAAAGACTTTTTGTGTGTCATTATCCTTGTATTAAAATAGCACTCCTGAAGTTACAGCAATTCAGGTGGAAAGAGATTTAAATATTAAAAGGAGCCAAGCAGAAAGATGTGACAGTTTGATGCCTGCTGTTATACATAAACGCTGTTCTTAGGGTGTAATCTTTTCTAATGTAAATTATAGGATAAGGCGCTTCATCCAGATTTACATTTCATGGACTGTGTGATTGTTGAGTATCTGTGCCTTGTGAGAAGTGAACAAAACTCTAAGCAGCACAGCACCGTTCCTTTTTGTATTAAATATGCTTTATTAAAAGATATGTCACTGTATGCTGTTGTCAGTTTTCACAGAAATTGTTTTGACCTTTTGTGTCTTGGACCTGTAAAATGGTAAATATCTAGGATTTAATGGACATGTGTATTTAATTTTAGGATCTGTTTTACATTTGTTGAATGATGGAGACTTGTACTATTAGAAATGTTCATCTATAATTGCAGTAAGTCAAGTACAGAAATCATATGAAACAGTAATATATTTTTATGGACTCTTAATGATTTTTCTTTTTTAATTTGTTTCTTTCTTCCCATCCTACCCAGTTACGTAGTTTCAGGAGATGCCGATGGGAAACTTAATATTTGGGATTGGAAAACAACAAAACTTTATCACCGAATTAAAGCCCATGACAAAGTGTGCATTAGCGCACTCTGGCATCCCCACGAAACTTCAAAGGTGATCACTTGTGGCTGGGACGGCCAGATCAAGCTTTGGGACTAACGGATTTACTGAACCCGCTTTATGGACAGCGTGAGGAGCTGGGGTTGGATTCGGAAATGCTCTGCCTTTGTTGGTGAATGTTCACACTCGATCTCATTATGACGTACCAGAGAAATGCAAGGAGAAAAACTATGGTGGGCGACCGTTACATTTTTTTTTAATTAAAATGCTGAAAAGGAATTGACCATTTGTGCTTAGTTAATTATGTATTGCTGTTCAGATTCATAACATTTCGATGTTCTCAGTGACCTTTTTATTTATTTAGGATTCAGGTATGTATGGAGCTTTAAAAATGTCATCAGTTGGAATTTTTTAAGGAAGTTTGTTCTTGCATCCTCTTAGTGTTAAGTTATTGTATAAGATTTTAAAAATGATTGTGATAAATAAATTGTAAACCATTGGAGTTTGCGAAACCCTAGCATGTTACAAACACTTTGGTACTTCAAGAATTAGGTAAGAAGGAAAGCAATTGTCTCCTTCAATTCTTGAAGTAGTTAATAAGTGAAATTTATAAGTAGATGTCGGTGCAGATAAGGATGCCCCTAAAAACACCTCGGTGTGCTCATGCTGTCACAGTAGACACCGAACTTCAGAAAGTGTCAGTTTGTTGAATGCCATAAAGAATTGCTCAGAGTAAGTAATATGTTGCTTTAACATTTAACTGTGCAAAACAGGACCACTAAAATATGTGTTTTGTTGCCAGGTTTCTGGAAAAATCCAAGTTAGAAGGAAGTAATAACTTGGCACAGTAAGGTCTGACTTATTTTTTTTTTTTTTGCTTGTTTGCTCTGGCACAATGAAACTGCATGTGCCTTGTGGTGTTCACGGCTTCAAAGTGCACCTCGTTTCTATTCAGAGTTTAGGATTCAGTCCTGTACACCTGTGGCACACTTCAGAAATCGGGTAGCACTGCTGCAAAGTGGGCATTCAGAGTTTCTGATCTCCACGGTGTTTCCTCCCCTCCCATATTCCCAAGGCCTGGTGATTACAAATGTGCCTAGGGCATCTTGGGCTGTTTCCTGCCTTGTGCTCAGTGCTGCTGGGGTAGGCTCCGGTCATCACAACCTGTATTTGACTATGGGCGTCTCAGAATATTCTATTAGGTTGCAGAAACATATTTTGGAGAGAAAATAAAAGGCTCATTACTTTGGTGCCTGTTTTCTATATGGTCTTCATCTAAAAGTATTACATCACTCAGTTCTTTTTCTGGCTCAAGCTAAATGTGACCTTCATCCTCTTTTTTGCAAACAATTTTCTTAAATGTAATTTGTCTCCTCAATCTCATCTTCAGCTAAAGTTTTACTCTTATTTTTGAACTAGTCTGACCTTACATTTCATAAATCTGGAAGCAACTTTCATCTCCTAAATGACCTCTTCATTTTAATGCACTTTTTTTTTTTTCACCTCAAAATCATTCAGACTCCGTGTATTTGAATTTACAGCAGATGCTATTTGTTTATGTTACATTAACCCTGCACTTTAATATAGTTCACATTTAGAGGGGGGGCCCAAAAATAATGCAAATTTTTTTTGCTGGAGGAGCGTTATTTCCAACATTTGCTGCTAGGTTTGTATACTAGACTGCCTTCTGCATCATTTGGCCTAGTGGCGTCCTTCAAGTGCTCAAGCAAGTGTGGAGGAAACAACCCAAATTGTGGTGATCAGGCGAGTGGCTTCTGCATCACGACAGCACTTCCACCCATACAGCATTGTTGGGGCGGCATTTTCTCATAAAAACAGGATGACAAAGGTTTGCCACCCCTCCTCACTCCCCAGAACTTGCACCCTGCGATTTTTTTTTCTCATTTCCAAGAATGAAGAGGGACCTTTAAAGGAAAGCGTTTTCAGGATGTGGAGTAGGTCAAGAAGCAAATGACACAGACACTGAAGGCTGTCACTTGAAGAGTTTCAGAACAGTTTTGAATAATCGAAAAAATGGTGGGACAAGTGTATTGCGTCTCAGGGAGAGGATATTGGGAGTGATTTACATTTTGGAAATGTTCAGAGAAATATACTTTTTTTTTTTATTCTCTGTTTTTGGGTCCCCCCTCGTGTGGGTGTGTATATATCTATACACCGTATTTGTGTAAGTAAGTGTATATATACAGTGGTGTGAAAAACTATTTGCCCCCTTCCTGATTTCTTATTCTTTTGCATGTTTGTCACACAAAATGTTTCTGATCATCAAACACATTTAACCATTAGTCAAATATAACACAAGTAAACACAAAATGCAGTTTTTAAATGATGGTTTTTATTATTTAGGGAGAAAAAAAATCCAAACCTACATGGCCCTGTGTGAAAAAGTAATTGCCCCCTGAACCTAATAACTGGTTGGGCCACCCTTAGCAGCAATAACTGCAATCAAGCGTTTGCGATAACTTGCAATGAGTCTTTTACAGCGCTCTGGAGGAATTTTGGCCCACTCATCTTTGCAGAATTGTTGTAATTCAGCTTTATTTGAGGGTTTTCTAGCATGAACCGCCTTTTTAAGGTCATGCCATAGCATCTCAATTGGATTCAGGTCAGGACTTTGACTAGGCCACTCCAAAGTCTTCATTTTGTTTTTCTTCAGCCATTCAGAGGTGGATTTGCTGGTGTGTTTTGGGTCATTGTCCTGTTGCAGCACCCAAGATCGCTTCAGCTTGAGTTGACGAACAGATGGCCGGACATTCTCCTTCAGGATTTTTTGGTAGACAGTAGAATTCATGGTTCCATCTATCACAGCAAGCCTTCCAGGTCCTGAAGCAGCAAAACAACCCCAGACCATCACACTACCACCACCATATTTTACTGTTGGTATGATGTTCTTTTTCTGAAATGCTGTGTTCCTTTTACGCCAGATGTAACGGGACATTTGCCTTCCAAAAAGTTCAACTTTTGTCTCATCAGTCCACAAGGTATTTTCCCAAAAGTCTTGGCAATCATTGAGATGATTCTTAGCAAAATTGAGACGAGCCCTAATGTTCTTTTTGCTTAACATTCGTTTGCGTCTTAGAAATCTGCCATGCAGGCCGTTTTTGCCCAGTCTATTTCTTATGGTGGAGTCGTGAACACTGACCTTAATTGAGGCAAGTGAGGCCTGCAGTTCTTTAGACGTTGTCCTGGGGTCTTTTGTGACCTCTCGGATGAGTCGTCTCTGCGCTCTTGGGGTAATTTTGGTCGGCCGGCCACTCCTGGGAAGGTTCACCACTGTTCCATGTTTTTGCCATTTGTGGATAATGGCTCTCACTGTGGTTCGCTGGAGTCCCAAAGCTTTAGAAATGGCTTTATAACCTTTACCAGACTGATAGATCTCAATTACTTCTGTTCTCATTTGTTCCTGAATTTCTTTGGATCTTGGCATGATGTCTAGCTTTTGAGGTGCTTTTGGTCTACTTCTCTGTGTCAGGCAGCTCCTATTTAAGTGATTTCTTGATTGAAACAGGTGTGGCAGTAATCAGGCCTGGGGGTGGCTACGGAAATTGAACTCAGGTGTGATACACCACAGTTAGGTTATTTTTTAACAAGGGGGCAATTACTTTTTCACACAGGGCCATGTAGGTTTGGATTTTTTTTCTCCCTAAATAATAAAAACCATCATTTAAAAACTGCATTTTGTGTTTACTTGTGTTATATTTGACTAATGGTTACATGTGTTTGATGATCAGAAACATTTTGTGTGACAAACATGCAAAAGAATAAGAAATCAGGAAGTGGCAAATAGTTTTTCACACCACCACACTCACTCTCACTGGCCACTTTATTAGCTACACCCGTTCAACTATTAACACAAATATCTAATCAGCCAATCACATGGCAGCAACTCAGTGCATTTAGGCAGGTAGGTATTGTCAAGACGACCTGCTGAAGTTCAAATCGAGCGTCAGAATGGTGATTTAAGTGACTGTAGGCCCAACAGCCATGCCATTTTCAGATGCTGCCAGTGCGAGTATTTCAGAAACTGCTGATCTACAGCGATTTTCACACACTACCATCTCTAGGGTTTACAGACAATAGAACGAAAAATATAAGCGTTGTTACATTGCTTGCTTTTCCTTTTTATTGTGTATTTTTGCATTATTTTCATTATTGTGTGTACCAAGTCCAGGACAAAGCATTTCTTGGTCTTTCTTGTTTCCAGAAATTAGGGGACAGAGCTGCTATTTATACAGTATTATCTTACAATTTACAAAAAGTGTTACTACAGTCTGGCATTTTGAGATTTCATAACTGTTGGACCCTGAACGTATTGGAGCACCACCGCCACTGACCTGTTCAGCTATGCGACTCTTCAATTCTGTCTCTTCATGAACTTCTACCCACCAGACTTTTCTGCCCATGACTGCTCCATACCAGACAGCAGTCGAGGGGATGAAATTATCTCCGCTAACAGGGAGGGAGGACGTGTTGACCACTACAGGAACATTCACCTTGCTAGAGTGAATGGAGTGCCTGACAGAGATTTTATGCTGTCATTTGTGTTATGACTGCTATGGCGGTGATGATTATTTTAGCATGGTTATGGTTTGGAGGAGGCACAGTAAGTAGAATGACTTGGTGATACTGCAACTCCCAGCAATAACTTTGGATCAGCCATGGACCTCATGCTCTTTGCTGTAAACAGCGAGGTTTTCAATACAAGAAAATAAGCCTTGTGGGAACTAAATACTTTTTAGTTAATGGGTTCCATGCTGGAGCAGCCCATCTTGGATATCATATCAAAAGACTTGATCCATGTGTTACTAAACAACGTCACTTTTATCTTATGGAATTTTTTATGCCATAACTTACTTTGTAAGGATTTGATTTCTCAGCTGATCTGAATAAAAGTGCAGGTCAGGTCACTGTGGTTCTCCCATAAACCATTTCATTAATTTTTCACCAGTTCTTTACCATAATATTAATAATCCTTTGACTCGTCTTCACTGAAGTGTCACCTGATAGGAAAAATTAGGTGGACATTGGCAGTGATGGCATCCTGGGAGACGCAGCGTGATTGAGGGTTACAGCCCACTGTTTAGACGTGTGCACCTGGCATCTGTTTACTGGGTTACCGGAACTGGCATTGTCTTTTGTAAAACATCCCATTTGAGAAAGCAAGAGCCACATACTAAAGCAGTTCATGTCATGTCACGGTCTCAACAGGCTGAAGATCTCCATGAACGCTGTAAGCATGGCATGTGCTTCTTTGCCATGGACAGGTTGCGCCACTGCTCATGTTGAGTTGGCTGTTAGTGAGTTAATATTAATCCACAAGTTTACTGAAATCAGTGGTGTCGGCGAATTTCAAATGTTGTGGCACTGCAGCTCTTGTTTTCTTCCTTCCTAATCTCATAGGCTTCACTTTATATTTGTAGTTTGAATTTAACCTCAAGGGTCCGCCAATAATGCAGGAGATCAAAGATCACATTTTGCTAACTCCCTTGTAAATTAAAAATACCTTCAATATGTTAATCTTCAAAGGGGGATACAAATTAATTTTTAGGGTTGTGGGGAAAAGTTTTATTACATTAGGGCTGTGTGTTGTGGAACATTTTGGAGGGTGACACCATCCAGATGTTACAGCTGAAAGAGCAAATTCCCAATGCCCCTTTTCTTTGTTTGGTTTAAATAAGGGTTTAGTTGCAAATCTAGTGTGCATTGCTGGCAGGTCAGTGCTGAGAAAGATTAACACATTCATTTCATTTTGGATATCTGCACTTTTTTGATCTGCTTAGGTGAGCAACAGAAGAAGTTGTAATCCCTTGTGCTGGGTGATGGTCAAAATGTGATGCAATAGGCATACATGTCATCATTTTTTTAGTATCTGTCTATTTTCCTGAACCAGCTTATTTAATTTTAGAGACAATTCTTGATGATGTTTTACGCTCAGACTGGTACTTCTGTGATATTTGTTGAAGGTACACCAGCGGCTTGAATGAGGTGACCAGACCACGGACAGCGTCCTTCAACATTCAGGTAGATGAGGCTCTGACTGTTTTCAGCCATGTGAAGTGGTCATTTGTATTCAAGCGCTAAGCCCTGTGAATCAGATGGATGACGGTATTGTGTTATACACAGCACTTGAAAGCTGGCAATAACCAACAGTTCCAAATGAAATCATATTGGAAAAAATGTGAAGGAGTAAGGTTATCAGTGGACCCGTTCTTGCGGGAAAGCAAAAGTGGCCTTCCGCTCCTTGATTGTGATTTGCTTTTACTCACACTGGAGGGCCACTTTGAAGTCTTTGATTAACATGTGCAATTAACATAACATTCAGTGATGAATTACCTGATTTGCAGCACAGAAAATTGTATGCCACCAATAATTAAAAGATTCTTTTAGTTACGAAGTTACTTCAAGGCTTGTGATTTGCCTGTAGTTGAATGTGTGCTCCACATAGCCACATGGCTTTGCTACAACTATAATTTCACTGTTATTTTGCATACTGTAAGTGAAGATGAACTTTGGCTGCCCCAGCCAATCAAAATAGTGGATAAAAGCAGCAAGCACAATCAGCACTTGAAAGGTTCTAATGGCGAGTTGTACACACTCCAAGTCAGTGATCTGGATGAAGTACTGCTGATTATTTGCCAACAGAAGGAATGCTTGGGATTTATGATCAGATGGGAATGACTCCTGGAGGATGGAAGTTGCAGATTGACTAATTTTAAGAAAATAATAATATCCTTTACACATCCCATTGACAGTTACAGTGGCAACACACTGAGCTGTGCAAACCAAGAAATGGCACTCTTTTCTTGGCTTTGTCTTCTGGAAACTTCCCAAATGCTCTCAGGCTAGTCAAGAGATGCCATTCTTCCCATGTGCCCTGAGACTAACCTCTAGGCCTCTTCCAGTTAGCAGTGCCTCCATCTAGGTGTGTCCTAACATACATGCTAAAACCACCTCAAGTATCTCCCCAACAGATCTGTCCAAAATTACTGGGCTCCTTGCCTGATCACAGACACTTGGACAGAAACACTATGCAGAAACCTCATTTTGGCCAATTTTACTTGCAGTCCCATTTCTTTCAATCATTTCTCAGAGCTTGTGACCATAGCCAAGGATAGTGATGATGCTGGCGGACTTTCAATTCAAATCCTTTGCCCAAGGACTTGCCTCCTTCGGCACTAACACATAATTAAAACCATCACTCCTGCGCCTATTCAGTGGGAACTCTCTTGATCAATCATTTGTGAAGAAGACCCTGAGGTGCTTCTGTTCTCCCACTGGGGGTGGCTGCTCACCTGTTATCTTAGGAGAACAAGCCATGCGGGAGTCTACAGAGCCTATGTAAAAAGGACTGGCATTTCTTCTGAGCCCTCAGATATCTGTGCAAGTACAAAGAGTTGACCCATAGTTCCATGGTCAGGACAATAACAGCATTGTCCCTCCTTGATCTGATGTTCAACTATCAGATGGAGTCTCCTCTGAGATAGCCCAGCATGGGCTTTTTTGGTAAAGTGTGATCCCTTGGTAAATGGACCAATCCCTCTGTTCCTGGAGACCATCACTCCCTACTTGCATCTGTCTCCATTGCTGAGGCTGCATGTTTGTTTTAATTACACATTTAAATTGCCTGCAATCCCTTCTTTTAAATAACTCTTTTAGGGTGGATTTTTTTGCCCTTTTCTCCCAGGGCATAATATTTTTCAAAAAATGCAGTTTTCTGAAAAGCACACAAAGCAATAGTTTCTCATATAAACCAACATAAAATGCATGTTGCTGTGTGTTAGACCTCTCTGGCTGGTAGCGGCTGTGTGGGTGCGGCGGCGGCAGCGGATCAGCTGGGGACTGATCAGCTGACGCCAGTACCTCACTACCTCACTTTAGTTTTAGATCTCGATCTCCAGATCACTTGCACCAAATTTGAAGTCTGACAAGTTAAGAGTCCAATTCAAAATAATAAAATATACACAAAATGTCGTCAACTGAGATTTTGCTTTGCACCTTCACTTAGCTCTCTCACTAGATGTCGATGCCATTCTCGATGTTGATTTACTCTATGCTACTCGTGCACATGCAGACATTCAACATCAAGTCAACGAGTCTAATATTCCTCCTAGCACAAAGGATACACCTATAAAATAACGGTGTGTTTTGTCGATGTTTACAGCTCATCATCATTCTCCACCTAAGGATTTCGACTTGTGAACTTAATACAAGTAGACCAATGTCAGGCGCTGGCAAGGGCTTCTTACAAAAGCTCGAGAGTTTTCACAAACAAGCACAACACTCAACGATGGTTGATTTTGCAGGTTTAGCTTAACTGTCTCTAAATTGGTCACCTTTAAAATACATAATATTTAATAAACAAATTACTTAAATCCCAAATGTGCGTAACGGGCATGGTTTGTACATGTAACAGAGAGTAGGATGTGGCTTATAGGTGGAGAATGTTGATTTTTTAATTAATATCTAACAGTATCTGATTGTAAAAATGTGCATCGTGGCTGGTATGCTGGATAGGCCCATCCTCACCTGAGCACATTTATGATCTGGTCATAGCTAATTGACCAAGAGTGCTTTGCTATAACCTGCACCCTGGTGGAGTAGAAAGCTGCTGCAATGGTACTCTACATGTCACTTCAGAAGTGTGGATTGAGTTGAGCAGACAGAATTTGAGAGTCTCCAGGAGGACGACAGATTTTTGAAGCATGAGCAGCCATTTCGCCTGTCCCTTGGGTCTAAGTATGTCCATGTCAAGGACTGGATATATTAATGCTTGCAGAAGCACGCTGTCTCTCTGCTGCTCCATTCATGCAAAAAGCCATGCTACTCTCTCTGCTAATGCTCTTTATAGACAACCATACCATCTGTTTCTGCCACTCCATCCATGGGCCATGGTAGACAATGTTGAATCAGAAACCAATGAACATACTAAGACAAAGAGCCTAGCAGCCTAAAAAGGATTATTAGCTCCAGCATGTACAGTATTGTTTTTGCCAACATCTGCTTATATTCTGGGCACATTTGGAAATCTTACTCTCCTGCCTGGGTGGTGACTGGCCCGGCCACAGACAGGAAGACACGTTCATTTCACCCACATGTTTATTTACAAAGTTTAAAGTGCACCACAAACCCCGAAGTCCTGGCCACAATAATGCCTCAGTCTCTTCTTCAGGCCGCCTCCTTGCCTCCTCCTAAGACCTCGTCCTCTACTCTCCCGACTCCAGCTATTCAATGATGGGAGGCGGCGGCCCCTTTTATAAGCACCCGGATGTGCTCCAGCAACCGACACGCCCCAGTTGGGCGGAAGTGCCGGCTGCATACCCAGAAGCACTCCAGGTGTCCCCATTCTTCTTCCCCCCGGCCCTTCCAGGTGTGGCGGAAGTGCCAAGGTCCAGGGCTTCAAAGGCACGGGGGCACTCCCTGGCAGTGACCACGGGCCCCTACAGGGTTGAGCTTCTAAGCTCTGTACCCGTGGCCCCCAAAGGAACCAGGGCGGTCGCCCCCACATGGTCTGGGGAAGGTATTAGCCCTCCTCTGGTCTTCCTAGGCGTCCCAGCCGGGTCGCCTCCCCAGCCATCTCTGACACCTGTTATGGTACTCAATCAAGTTACGTGGGGGGGAAAAGAAAGGGAAAAGCATTTAACTACAATAGCAGTAAATCCTGACAGTGACAGTGACCAGGACTGGTAAGAGTAAATATACAAGGGTTAGAGACGGGATTTGGAGCATTCTGTTCAGGTCTACATAGCAAAGAGTCTGAAAGGGAGAATACAGTCACCCTAGGAGCCTATCACAAAAAACAGTACACATACTTAAAACTTTTTCAATGTGAGCAAAGCAAAATTTCTATGACTAGCCAACCCGCAGCGTACCATACGCCATATAATCAGGCTAGTTTTTTTAATGATTTTTAAGCACAGGGAGAAAATTAACATTTGAAAAATCGGTAATGTAATAAATCAGCAAGAAAAGCAACATTGTAACAATGCACTGAATGAACCAACACACAATCGTCCGTGACTGAAAACTGGCGGACCGCCATCGCGCCCTGCCTGCTCATGTGCCCACCTCCAACTCGTCACTTGAGTCGTTGTCGTCTTTGCACAGTCCTCATGCACCTGTGACTCACGTAGACTTTTCATTGGTCTGTGCGGTTTTGGCTGCTTTTCTATATATAATCCACCAAGACACCTGACCACGGTAGTAGCGCGAATTGCTGTATGTAGCGTGTAAAACAGTTTGCTATGGTGCACGCGGTCGTGCGTCGTAACCGAAAACTCGGTTTATAAAGACTGCTTACTTCATTGTGTTTTAACCTCAGTTGTAAAGGATTGTTTTAAGGATCCCATGGGATACCCCTCACAAACCGTTTTAAACGCTGCATATGGCGATTCACCTCCGTGAGAAACATGCCTCTATGAACAGTCAACGTGGCTCGGAGGTGAATGTGGCCTCTGCGACAGACGAATATAAATGACGCTGTTTTTTCTGTGCCGTCGCGTCCAAGTTGGTGCGAGTTGTCGTCGTATCCAATGGTCTTGGAGTTGGTGGGCGTGGCTCCTTCCTGCGTGCGCCATAGGTGTCTTACTTGTCGGCGGCTTAGTAAATCGTGCTTTTCATAGTGAATTTATATATATATATATATATATATATATATATATATATTCTCCTCTTTTGCTTTTGCCTTTGCCCCAATGTCAATGTTCTCAGTGAAATGTCTGATAAGTTGTCTGGTAAGTGTGAATTAAACTCTTGGGATAGTAATTTCTCAGAGTGCTTAGACTGTAAGTTAAAATAGTTTTATAAATTTGCATGTGAATTATAAGGAAAAATCAAAGAAGAAAATGATTCCATGCTCTTATCGGTAAAGGATTTGTTCGAGTCATGGCTGAAAAAAAAGTCCTTACTTAGTGATGCCTCCTACTTTAGTGGGGATCAGTAGTGTCACTGGCAGGGAAATGCTCCAGGTCTCACCATTTTGTTTCATGGCCTGACATGACCAGACTGGCTGAGAACCCAGGACCTCCAAGTCAGGAAGCCTAACCTTATCCTGCTGACCAATACGAGAACTCCTCTGGTCAGCTGAGTAAACAGGCCTCTTGATTCTACACTGACACAGAGCAGATCATATTACACAGTGGCAGGTGCTATCCCGCTCCGCTTTACTCTTGTCTCACCTCCTGTGCGGAGTAGGAAAGACAAGACTCGGTGGAATTAGTTAATTCTCATGAAACAAGTGGCTAGAAAGAACTTTTTTTTTTAATTAAGACCCTACTTACTTTTCCTCCAGTGTCTGAAATGCAACTTGGCTGGTTTGTCAGAATTGCATGATCTCATGTTTATGTGTCCATTTCTCCCAAAGACATGCTTGTTATGTTAACTGGCAAACAAGAACTTGTGCCCCACCTAAAGCTGGTTCTTCCCTTGTCCCCAATTCTGAACTTGGTTAGGCACCTTTGATAGTATATGGATGGAAGAGTTAAGATGAATAGGCTTTCTACTGTTAGGATTTCAATGCAGATTCGGTGTGAACCTTAGCTAAAACTCTATTAGAGATCTTCTTGCTCATCGTCCTGAGGATAAAGACATGTTGGACATAAAGTTATGCTGCCTTGCAGCTTTGAATTGTCTTCTGAAAACAGAAGGACTTTGATTAATCTCCTTCTGACTCCCTGCACTTGCAACCTGAGGCATATCAGGCCCAGTCACCACACTAAAGTGCAATGTGTCCACACACACTTAAACTGGCAGCTGAAAAGGGAATGCAAAAAGACTTAAAAGGTTTTTATGAGCAAGAAATCATTCAGTAAAGGAGAAAAAGAAACATGACAAACACCAGCTGATGAAACAGTGCGCACCCAAAATTCACCTTTGCATTTTTACATCCCTTTTAATAGTCATTTTGACGGCATGCACAAATGAATAGGACCAGCATGACTTTGTGTCAGTATACAAATGTTCTAAGAAGGTGGCTTCTCTGCCTCCTGCACCTTTATGAATCGGGATGCAATGCTGGAATTCTGTACGAAGCACCTTGTGCTATTTCCTCACAGTTTTTGTATATGCCAACAACAAATGGGAGGACATAACACAAAGTAGTAAAGGTAGTTTTGGTTATTGGGTGATTTGTTTTCTTGTAATACAAAAAAAAGTGCAAAATTGTTTGGAATTTTACAGAGTCGTGCAAATTAGCCCATAGAAGAAACTTAAGCATCCATTTCACATGGTTTCCCAAGTTTAAGAACGTTCTCACAAAGCTTTTCACATTAAAAAAAAAGCCATTCTGCAAGTGGTTTTCTGGCTAGAGACCAAGCCTCCAGCCACCTTGTAAGAGTATGGCATGGTGAATATTGTTTTCTACACTTGTCTTTGCAGTGTCACACTGACTTTAACGAGTATTGCTGTCCAAGAAATGCCCCAAGGAATCCGCACATTTGTCTGCCCTGCAGACATCTTCTGTGAAACGTTTTGTGGTCAGTTCACCTGTCAGCATGAGAAGCTTAGCCTTACCCTAAAGTCGAATAGTTGGTCATAATTGATGAAAATCAGTTTTGGTGGTGGAAAAAAACCATTCAAAGCTACAATGAAAAATCATGTCCACATTTTACACTGTGTGGGCTAAGATTTCATTTTTCAAGCCATTGCTATTCTTTTATTTGTAAAAATGTGTTTGCTGCCTACATCTACCGCCTCCAGGCTTTTAGCTTGCTGCTGTGACTCATGCTGCTTCTGACCCTTGTGTTTAAATATTTGGAGAATAATTAATTTTTGTTTTCTGCTTCATTTTTGTTTTTCTTACACTCTGCTAATATATTCACAGTCATACAGCACAGTCCTTTTCCCAGTTATCGCCTCCATCTGGTGTTGACCCAGCAGAGAGTGTAGCTGCTGCTGGCATTGAAGATGTTCTTCTGTAGAAAAACATGAGGTCCCTTTGGATTCTTGTGGCTGTGGAAGAGGCGGAATCCATTGCGCTCCAGCTCTTTCAACAAGCTGTACCAGTAACGAACCACAGTGCTATCATCCCCACTGACTTCAAATCCTGGCCAGTGTAGGTGGACTTCAAACAGCAACTGCCCAATCTCACTAATAACATTCTCCAGGATGAGATTCTCAAGGATCTTCCATTCTGTACTTTCTACATCTGCCTTGAGGACATCTATCTGAAAAGAACAAAAGAGAAAGGCCATGTTTCAACAGAATCGTCACTCAAAGAACAACCTTTTGTTTACTTCAAGAGCCCACTTATTCCAATATGATGTCCCAAGGAAGCAAGAGCACAGAGTACAAACAAGGCAGAATCCAGCAAGAGTTGTCACGGGACACACTCACTCTACGTAAATGACTTCGGCTAGTATCGCACTGCTCGTGATTTTCAGACGTAGCCTTCATTTACATAGACTTAGTGAGGGTTGACTTTGTTTTTATATTTGCCAGGGGTGGGCTGCAACAACTGACAACCAATAAGCCCTCAGCTAGAAGTACAGAGAATGCAATGCGGTTGCAAGGAACGAAAGTGGGAGTATGGGAATGTACATATAGACGAGACATTCTCCTGTCTGATCTGTGTTTGCTGTACAATGAGAGAATAGAAAAGGCAAAGGCTTAGAGTGTGTCTGAGCTCACCTGCCCTGGGAAACATCCATACAGCCACTGGTGCGGTAAAAAGACGTATCCCAATAGTAAGGTGCAACTGTCAATATTGAATTAATTGAGCTACTATTGACACAAGCATTTCAATATCAATAAACTGTTAAAAATCTGAGTGTAGCGAATAAACAAACAATAAAGGAAAACCCTGAACTAATATGTTATATATTTCATTTGACAAACTGCAACCATTCCATCACAAAGCAGTACAAATTAATTTAACGCCCCAAAGCCATACCAGCAATTCACAATGAGTAGATAATCCCCTGTTGTGCTGTCACAATATGCTGTCAAAAGGCAGCAAACCTGAAATACTTTGGAAATTTGAAAGTGTGTTAAAAACTCATGTAATCCATCATCTCCTGCAAATCCTAGTTTTGTAATCAGACATTGAGATTACAGTCACCAAGTCAGTAAATGTGACATGCTGTTGAACTCAGTTATGCAGTGTGATAATAAATAATCTTCAAATAAACAGGTTTAAAGTGCACAAGGACTACCCAGAGAAGTGAGAGAACAATTTATGCCCACTAATGTGCCATCATCCCACTGTTATAATACTCACAGCCTAGACTACAGGTGTCAAACTCCAGGCCTGGAGGGCCGCAGCGACTACAGGTTTTCATTCAAACCCTTTTCCTAATCAGTGACCTGTTTTCACTGCTAATTCACATTTTAATAGCCCTGTTAGAAGGATTCAGTCCTCTGAACTGATTTGTTTCCTCATTAAAATGCAGCCAAACAGAAATGAGACATGAAACGAGCCAACAGATGACCAGCTAAACTGGGGCTTCAAACTCCAACCAGTTTCTTAATGAGAAGCCAATTCTTGCTGTCAATTTAACTCGTTATTTAATTCCACGGCTTGTTGTTGCTCTCGTTCTGCCACAGCTGACATTTCCAAAACTGTTGATTTTCTGTTTTTCATAAGAACATCGCCAGAGTATTTTGGTGAGTTGAGAGATCAACCCTACTGAGACCTTCACATTTCTTTATTTTCAGATATTGTGTGATGTGGAGGCTTGTTTTGTGTTTCATTATTGTTTGGCTGCTAATTAAGGAAAAACGAAACAACTAAAGGGCCTGAGTCAAGTTAATTAACAGAAGTAATTAGCAGCAAAAACTGGTCACTAATTAAGAAGATGGCTAGAATGAAAACCTACAGCCACTGCGGCCCTCCAGGACTGGAGTCTGACACCCCTGGCCTAGACTATGATTTTGATTCCTTTTTCTTTTGTCCAGTGCATTTTCTTGTTCTTAGAATATTTTTTGTTTTTATTCTTTGGCTTACCAAGGTTTCAATTTAATTTTCTGGAATTTTAGCATACTTTGAAAGTAATTGTTGTTATCATTTAATGTGTTTATCATAGTCACAGTCATTTTGTGGATTTTCTTTGATGCAGGAGGCCATTTTGTACCTAGTAGCACATCCCTGCTGAATCATCACGACCTGAAAGGTTTTTAGAGCAGCAACGTATGTCTCCTGGGATGTAAGAGTCCGTATTGTTAAACGTAACATTTGTATTGCCAGTTACTGATATCTCAAAGGCTTTACAATTATTGCTTTTTCACCAAGAATTATGATTTGGATTTTTTCTTTTTTACTGACTTCTGACCGTTTCCCATTTAAAAGTGTCTGATTCAGTGCTTCCATCTGCCAGGCTTGTCAAAAACAAAAAAAAAATTGGTCTACATACTTTCCCTTCATGACAGACACCCACCCAGAAGAAAAATGAACCAACCTTAATCTGAAAAAGTTGTTTATGTTCACTGTCTGACAACTGAGGATGCCATTTTAGCAGGATATAGATTTTTACAGTTAAAGACCTGCAAGGTCGAACAAGTTGCTCAACATCACACTTCAAAAATCAAAAGCTGTGCTGGCTTCAGACAATCTGTGTGCAAAGCTGAGGACTTACTGTCACTGGTCCTATGCAATATGTACTTTGTCACTTGGGCATCTCATGGAGTTTCTGATTTTGTGATCCCCACACTCAGTAACAGGCTGAAATGTCTGTTATTTTTCAAATATTATATGGATGAATTGTATATTTGCTCTCCTGTGCTCAAGACACTGCACGACCTGTATATAGCTTCAACTTCAAATAGTAGTAACACACACACAAAGCACCGTTTTTTAATCCTATTAATAAAAAGTTTTAGATTTAAATATGGGATCACTGAAACAAAACTGGGCAGAAGTCTGCTTTTTACATAATATAGTCTTAGTTTCAAATAACGCCACACCACACTAAAGGAAATGCATCCCTTTTGTTGGTGCCTCGCAAGCCCCAATACCAATATAAAAAATGCTCTTGGCTCACACAATAAATCTCTTTTACTTGCTTTTAATATTGAAAAGCCAAATTATTCAAATACATTTGATAACAGCCAATCACTTTAGCTATGCATTTGCTTTTCTAAACTATTCAAAAGTAGGAAACTGATTAGAGGAGGCCAGGGATAGGGATACCCTGCAGCTCAGTGTGTCCTTGAAATAATTATATAATCTAAAAAAAAAAGAAAGGAAAGTCTGAGTCACGGATAGCCTGTTTAGGTAAGCAGCAAGAATAAAGTCTGTAATGAACAGGCCTTGTTTTGAATTTCATTTCACAGCACTTTTCACCTAGCATCTGAAATCTTCTACTCACATTAGCCGACAGAAGGGACAATTAAAATATCTAGTCTGGTTTATTAAGTCACCGGCACAGCCTCAATGAAGCACAAAACTGAAATAAAACAAATCCTAAATGTTATATTTTAGGTGCACATAGAGACAGAAACTCTTATAAAAACCTGGCTGTAAACTGACATGCCTGCAAGCACAAAAAAGGACCACAGAGTGGCCAAGATTACCACAAAGTAACAGTGTTGTTTCTGGCAGAAGCTTCACTAAAAGTTTTAAAAATTTTTACAAAGCAAAACCAAAGAAAAGAAAAGGATTTTATTCATGACCTGAAAAGAAACTCATTTCAAAAGAAACCTGCACTAAACAAACCTTTTAAAATTGAAAATATGTTTATGCTTTTTTGAAGTAAAAAGTAAGAATTATCTTTACAAGCTTTAGATGTTCCGTGATCTTAAAACTCCAGATGTGTTCTTGGTGCTGTCAGGTTTTATATTGAAAAAATTATTAAGGTACATGGAAAAGCAATGACGCTGTGCACTGTATAGTAGCGATAGATAGATACAACTTTATTTATTTTACCAGGAGGAAATTTGTCTTTTTGCAGAAGCTCTTTAAATACATAAATTGAGAGATCATGAAGTAAATAAATACACACATAAGCTTTGGTCTAAAAACACACCAGAATGACTGAAAACCAAGAAAATTCAAAAGAAAGTCCCAGTCCCAGTGAGACATTATGCAGACATATTGCTGTTGCTATAAAGGAGCCTCAGTAGCATTTCTTGACTCACTTCAACTGAATAATTAATGGATGAA
>JANRMT010062791.1:58608721-58672613 GCA_026402145.1 Polypterus bichir lapradei | reverse complement strand
CAAACAATAATAAATCCCAAAAACTGAACTATGAAATTATGAAGGAAATGAGTCTTATTTACTTCTATGGTTGAATAAAGGAAAAACAAACCTAAAATACCAAATTAAAAAATATAATAATTTAAAAGTAAAATGCAAAAGATATCCTTGAAATAGTCAAGTACAGAAATAAAATTACACTAAATTCAAAAACAAAACTCCAAAAATATAGACAGATAAGAAATGCAGAAAAAAAAATGAAAAAGTTACAGACAAAAAGGGCAACATAAAATCTAATACTATACAAAATAAATCAAACAAAATAAAACACAGAATTCCAATCTCCATAACAAAGCCTATAAAATTAATAAACTATCTTAGAATATATTCAAAGCTGCAAGTCAGCTTAACTTTATGTCTAACATGTCTTTAAGTAGATATCTAGGTAAGGTTCGTACCGAGTCAGCGTTGAAATATATTGAATATCAAATCCAAAAGTAAAAAAAAAACCAAACTGGAATCTCAAAGGAACATACCTTAGGCCAGAGACCCCAAAAAACACACAAAGAGCCAAAGGGTTAACACCTCTGCAATAATGCAGTGTTTACAAACTATTTAAAGAACAACAAGTTCTGTAATGAAATTAGTCAGTGCACCCGAGAGCGGTTACATAAGTTCACCTTGTAAAGCGGTTTCAGCAACACGGTTTGTATAAAAAAGTACTATATAAATAAATGTTGTTGTTTCTCACCAATCCTAACAATTAACATAATTTTTCTCATTATTTTGAAAGTTAACTAAACAGAAAGAGGCTACCAAAACTGCTTAATAAACAATTAAAGAACAATTAAAAGAAGTAAAACCTATCAAAAAAAGGAAACAACACACCACCTCAGGGCGAGACCCACATGAAACCATGACACCAAATTCCAAACCTATGTGGTGACAAAATGATGTTTTGTGGATACTTCCCATCAGCAGGTTCCATGGAGGTATGAAGTCTGAAGGGTGGACGGGTAGTGCAAAGCTTGCCTCAAAGAATCATAGGAGGAAGACTTGTGCATCCTTCACTAAAAATGTAAAATGGTGTAAGTCACTGACCAGAAATCGACCATCAAAACAACCCTAAAAGAGTTTGTGACAGAAGGACATCAATGCTCTTAAATCCAAGGAAACAATGAGTCCTGTTTCTTATGAAGGGGGAGGTGCAGTTGATTTAATCACATTGTGTTACGAGGATAGAAAAATATCAAAACTTTCCAGAGGAAACTGATAAACCTTTACTAAAGAGTCCGTTTGGTCTACTAGAGGTTGATTTAATAAGAAGCAGCACGTGGTTCAACCGCTTTAGACCCTGATGCTACCCTAAAAAAATAAGCCATTCGTCATCTTTATGCTACACATTATTAACTGGTGTGCCTGCCTATTTGACTCCTAATGACCACAAAAGTACAACATACAACATATTGCTGAAAGGGTAGCAAAAAAAGAAGCACAAAAAGTGTAAAAAGTTTACAAAAAGAAAGCAATAAAGATGGTATCTAAGCTTAAAGATGCCAGTAAACCAGCACCTCCACATCTATATACAGTAATCCCTCCTCGATCGTGGGGGTTGCGTTCCAGACCCCCCCGCGATAGGTGAAAATCCGCGAAGTAGAAACCATATGTTTGTATGGTTATTTTTATATATTTTAAGCCCTTATAAACTCTCCCACACTGTTTATAAATATTCCCAGCACAGTTATACAGCATAAACCCTTTATATTCTCTTAGTTATTAGGTAAGATTAGTTGAAATTATGTATGTATACATACTGTTTATATTCTACTCACAAACATACGTATCATATATCATTGAGAAGTTTTATACGTAATACAGTTTTAAACATATTGTAATTGATTAGGTAATATAAAAATAAGTGAAAAATCTATAACATGTAAATGCTGTACATAAAACCAAAATGTTATTTTAAAGATACTGTAGAGCATCTCCGATATCACATATGTTACAGCCATTAAGATAGACAGGCCACCGGCAATAAATACCTACAATGCAAGAAAAATTGTATAAAATGTGTGTACAGTTACAATAAACGTACGTACATGTACTAAGTACGTAGAAAATTAGTTATGGGTAATCACCAACAATGACACGACAACCTGTCCAATAACAATGAGTTTAATTTTACTGCACAACAAAGGAAAGCGTTACAGCTCTTCTAAAGGAGCCTCTTCAGGCGATTGTGTAGCACTGCCGTTGTTGTTCTACTGGCAGTCTTCAATCCAAATCCCTAAAGCAGATTCCATCCGGACTTCCACCTTATTACATCCACATACAACTCGTTTTGTGCCCTGGTTAAAGGACACTGCGGCCGTAGATCTTATATTCTTTTCCTCCTTTTTAAATAAAAAGAATCGTGGACACATTGATGCTGTAATGGCGTCCTGCAGCGGTGTAGCTGTTCCCTTACTTCAACATATCCAAAACTTTTACCTTTTCGGCAATCGTTAGCATCTTCCGTTGGCACCTGGGCACAGCTCCTGAAGCAGTAGCAGGAGCAGATCGTTTTGGAGCCATAACGAAGGGCTTGACTACACACAAAGATAAACACAAAAGAGCACAAAAGTTAACTCTTTACACAGCGAAACACATTGATGCTGAATGAGCGAGACGAGACTTCCTGGTTAATGCAGTGGAATCGAATTCGGTGCTCCATCGCTGAGCCAGTCAGCACACAGGAACTTAACTGCGTGCTCTGATTGGGTAGTTTCTCAGCCATCCGCCAATAGTGTCCCTTGTATAAAATCAACTGGGCAAACCAACTGAGGAAGCATGTACCAGAAGTAAATTGTCCGCAGAAAGCCGCGAAGCAGCGAAAAATACGCATTATATATTTAGATATGCTTACATATAAAATCCGCGATAGAGTGAAGCCGTGAAAGTCGAAGTATGATATAGCAAGGGATATCTGTATATAATCGGCCAAGTCGCCCGACCATGGGGTACGCACGACAGAGCCCCGCCTGCCAACTCTAACCCTCCTCCCACATCCACCCTCACTCTCGAGGCATGTGTACTGCCTGCTCATGTGCCCGCCCCCAACACCTCATCAAACACATGTTTACACGCTGCATACAGCGATTCCCATCCGTGACAAACATGCTTCTTCTTAGATGGTTCTGCAGGAAAACCTGTGTCTACAAAACCCTGATTCATACCATCTGAGCTAGGAAGCTAGGACCATCGTCCTGCTTCCACCGCAAAACCGGTCCCACCCACACGCTGCCAACACTGCATTTCTCACCAAACTTCTGCAGTACGTTTACAAAATAAAGCAAACTCTACATGCAGCGAAAATTTACCTCTCCAGCTAGATTCCATGCTCAGAACCATCAAACCCTTTGCTAAATCATAAAAACATGCATGCGGTGCCTTCTGTGATCCTGGGAAATGTGAACTCACTACCAAATAAGATTGACGAACTGGCTGTGCTGGTGAAAACTGTCAGAACCTACAGAGAATGCAGCTTGCTGTGTTTTAGTGAAACGTGGCTAACAACTACCATCCCAGATGCTAACGTGGAGCTACCCGGGTTTAGCACAGTTAGAGCGGACAGAGACGCAAGTACCTGCGGGAAGAAGAAAGGAGGAGGACTCGCTCTCTATGTCAATACAAAGTGGTGCAACTCAGGACATGTAAACATTAAAATCTCCAATTGCTGCAGGGACATCGAACTGTTGGCCGTAAGTCTGCGTCCGTATTATTTGCCCAGAGAGTTTGGACACGTGATTGTTGTCATTGTTTACATCCCCCCTCAAGCGAATGCGGAGATAGCGAGTGACATCATCCATTCCGCAGTTGCTAAGTTACAAACGCAGCACCCTGAGGCACTTGTGCTAATCGCTGGAGACTTTAACCATGTAACGCTGGACAAAACATTACCTGCCTTCTCCCAGTATGTGGATTGTAACACCCGGGGAAACAGGACTATCGACCTACTGTATGCAAATGTTAAAGACGCATACAACGCCACCCCGCTGCCTGCGCTTGGGAAAGCAGATCATAACCTGGTTCTGCTACAGCCTCAATACAAACCAAGAGTGAGGGCGCTACCTACAACCACACGCTCATTCAGGAAGTGGTCCCCTGAGGCAGAGCAGGCTCTGAGAGACTGCTTTGGAACTACAGACTGGGATATATTCCTGGTGTCACATAGTGAGAACATTGAAGAGGCTGTTGAATGCACAACTGATTACATCAACTTCTGTATGGACATTGTAGTTCCAGTAAGAACAGTACGCTGCTATGCTAACAACAAGCCATGGGTTACAAGTGACATCAAGGGCCTTTTGAACCAGAAGAAAAGGGCTTTTAAAGGTGGTGATCAGCATGAGCTCAAGCGCGTGCAGAAGGAACTCCGAGTCCAACTCAGGGCGGCGAAAGAGCAGTACAGGAGAAAGCTGGAGCAGAAGTTGCAGAACAACAGCATGAAGGAAGTGTGGGATGGGATGAAGATTATCACTGGATGCAGCTCGAAGCGGGGTGCCGCCATCGAGACAGACGTGGAGAGAGCAAACCAAATGAACAACTTCTTTAATAGGTTTGATCACCCTAACCCACTATCACCTCGAAGTACTGCATCCTCCAACCATCCTTCTGCTGGTACCAGCATAGGTGAGACATCCCCACCCACAATTACAGCAGCCCATGTGAGCAGAGAGTTGAAAAGACTTCGTGCCAGCAAAGCAGCGGGTCCAGATGGTGTATCGCCACGACTGCTGAAGGCCTGTGCGTTGGAACTGGGGAGTCCTCTACAGCGCATCTTCAACCTGAGCCTGGAACAGGGGAGAGTCCCAAGGCTTTGGAAAACATCTTGTATCACCCCTGTCCCAAAGGTATCACGACCTAGTGAGCTGAATGACTTCCGGCCTGTTGCTCTGACGTCACATCTGATGAAGACCATGGAGCGGCTGCTGCTTCACCACCTGAGGCCACAGGTCCGCCACGCCCTCGACCCTCTGCAGTTCGCATACCAGGAGAAGGTGGGAGCGGAGGATGCCATCATCTATATGCTACACCGATCCCTCTCCCACCTGGACAGAGGCAGTGGTGCTGTAAGAATTATGTTTTTGGACTTCTCTAGCGCCTTCAACACCATCCAACCTCTGCTCCTTAGAGACAAGCTGACTGAGATGGGAGTAGACTCACACCTGGTGGCATGGATTGTGGACTATCTTACAGACAGACCTCAATATGTGCGTCTTGGGAACTGCAGGTCTGACATTATGTTCAGCAATACAGGGGCACCGCAGGGGACTGTACTTTCTCCGGTCCTGTTCAATCTATATACATCAGACTTCCAATATGACTCAGAGTCCTGTCACGTGCAAAAGTTCGCTGATGACACTGCTATTGTGGGCTGCATCAGGAGTGGGCAGGAGGAGGAGTACAGGAAGCTAATCAAAGACTTTGTTAAATGGTGCGACTCAAACCACTTACATCTTAACACCAGCAAAACCAAGGAACTGGTGGTGGATTTTAGGAGGCCCAGGCCCCTCATGGACCCTGTGATCATCAGAGGTGACTGTGTGCAGAGGGTGCAGACCTATAAATACCTGGGAGTGCAGCTGGATGACAAATTGGACTGGACTGCCAATACTGATGCTCTATGTAAGAAAGGTCAGAGCAGACTATACTTTCTGAGAAGGTTGGCATCGTTCAACATCTGCAGTAAGATGCTGCAGATGTTCTACCAGACGGTTGTGGCGAGTGCCCTCTTCTACGCGGTGGTGTGCTGGGGTGGCAGCATAAAGATGAAAGACGCCTCACGCCTGGACAAACTGGTGAGGAAGGCAGGCTCTATTGTAGGAGTAAAGTTGGACAGTTTAACATCTGTGGCAGAGCAACGGGCACTAAGCAAACTCCTGTCAATCATGAATAATCCACTGCATCCACTGAACAGTGTCATCTCCAGGCAGAGGAGTAGCTTCAGTGACAGACTTTTGTCACTATCCTGCTCCACTGACAGACTGAGGAGATCGTTCCTCCCCCACACTATGCGACTCTTCAATTCCACCCGGGGGAGTAAATGCTAACTTTTTTCATTTTTATTACTATTTAATTTAATATTGTTTCTTTGTATCAGTATACTGCTGCTGGATTATGTGAATTTCCCCTTGGGATTAATAAAGTATCTATCTATCTATCTATCTGAAATCGCTCAGTCCAATCCAACAGCATCTGTACAAATGCTTTTCGAGGAAAACCCTAAGCAGGATTTACAACGATACAATGCCCCGACATGTCACACCAATGTTGCAGCGATTTTCGTCGGAGAAGATGGTGAACCACCTGCCGAAAGGGACATTTGCATCTGTCCCATAGGCAACTCCTGTAAACAGATTTCCACGCTCAATATGAATTGCGATCATATGGTTTACCCACTTTTATCTATCTCAGATTAGATCAACAAGATTTGCGCGTGGAACAATACAAAGAACTGTCAGACGCACTGCAAGCAAACACTGAAAATAACAACGTACGTGTAGACAAAATCATCATATTACCATCCACATTTCCAGGAAGTCCAAGATACATGCACCAAAACTATCAGGATGCCATGGCCATAGTACGTAAATTCGGACAGCCTCATTTATTTATCACTTTCACATGTAATCCTGCTTGGCCGGAAATTCTACATGCACTGTCAGATACCCAAAGACCGGAGCACAGACCTGATATTGTAGTACGAGTCTTTTGGATTAAGCTGCAGGAATTACTTAGAGACATTCTACAACAACATCTTTTTGAGGTTGTTATTGATTATATTTACGTAATCGAATTTCAGAAGCGCGGCCTTCCTCATATCCACATGCTGTTTACTCTTCACATTAATTCTAATAACCAGTCTTCAGCTACGGTCAGTTGTACGTGGCTTTTTCTAGGGTTAGATCTTTCGACTCATTATCTGTCATCACCACCAAAACACCTATTCACAACTGCGTCTTTCAAGAAGTATTTATTTCTTCTTGATTTCTGAATTACTTTCTCACCGTTTTCCGTTCCAATTCTTACACCGCCGTATGCTACGGCGGGCTTCGGCTAGTACTTTTTATAAGAAAGTAGCTGATGTAAAGTAACATGTCAGTACGTGTGCTTGTGTCTCACAAAAGGAACACATACCTCATCCTCAGCTATGAAGTAATCTTGTTATGCAAAACATCAAAAACTAGTAAAGTTAATATTACTTAACAGAATGTGAAATGGGGACTGCTATTTACGGAACCTGGCACATTACAGGTGTTACCCCTTTCTATTTGTCCTCACATACAACACTGTTAAATTTAGTAGTTGTAGGTTTATGTCCAAATTTTCACTTAGTTTGTCAATTTTAATTATTTGCATTATAAGTTATGAAAATACCATATGATTAAGGCTGTCTATAAATACACATGAACTAGAGTCCTGTCCAGGGCTTGACACTGCCTTGCATGTGATGCTGTAAAGGAAGGTTCGAGTTCCCTGTGACACTGTAATGGATAAAGTGTGTTCAGAAAATGCCTGCATGGAGGACTGTTTTATGTATCTTTATAGTTTGCTTTACATAAACCTGAGAGCAGAGAGTTGGAAGCTGTGGGCGAGTTTTCTTTGTCTTTATATCCTGTTCTTTTATATTCCTTTTTATGCAACTCTTACTTCACATTAATTTCTTATCCCTGCATAACAAAAAAACTGATCAGAAAATCAGAAGTGCAGGTAGAACAATTAGTCCATCGGCTCATGATCAAATAATGTACCTCAATAATAAACCAAGTCTGGGCAGCTATGGATGAGAAATGACTAAGGTAAGTTTACCAGCACTACCATGAGAACTGCACACATCACTGTGGTGGGCATGATAATCACTGTATGATTGAGGAGAGTTTAGGGCAAGTACAGCACAAGGTATTTAATCTAGCCAGTGGTGGCTTGGTAGGGGACTTAAATGTCTACAGCAATCTCCTCGGAAGGGTGTGACAAACTTCAGGGCAGCTGGTTTGCCATTTCTGTGCAACAAATGAGGAATGAACAGGGACAAAAGCATAAGACTGACAGACTGAAGACCTAAAGGGATAAAAGATGCGTCTCTCCAAGCTGCTAGAGGTAGGGGTTTCCGTGTCTAGCAGGACATATCTTGGAAAAGAGACAAAATACAAGAGGTGGCACCTCCTCCTGGACTTTAAAGAACACATAGTCTTAGCTAGAAAAAAACCACTAAATTAGTGTAAGCCAGTCAATTCCTGGGTGTTCATAAGAAATGTAATGATTTACTTCTTGTAATAGAAGTACATAATAAACATGATTAGTCAAGTCAGATAATTAAAATATTAAAATGTGTGCTTTAATTTAACTGTTTATCATCTAAATATTTTTAACTGAAATAGAAATGTCATTATTCACCCACTGATAGAGATCCATAGAGGGCTTGATCCCTAGTTAAAGATTAAAAATCAAAAATAACAATATTTATAATCACTGACCTGTATGTTGTACTTTTGTGGTCATTAGGAGTCAAATAGGCAGGCACACCAGTTAATAATGTGTAGCATAAAGATGAGGAAAGGCTTATGTTTTTAGGGTAGCATCAGGGCCTAAAAATGGAATTAAGTATCAAAAAAATAATGTTTGTGCTCAGCAACCTCAAAATAGTAGAAGATGACTCCACATGCCTAGATCACTGATCACCGACGCAACTATTTTGAGCCTTTGCTATGATACTTGGAACTTGGTGCATCCCATTTTATCGATCGTCATCAAGATGTGTCTACACTTGTTTGGTGTCCACCTGTGATCAATTCAATTGATTGGACATGATTAGAAAAGGCACAACCTTGTATATAGAATGTCTCATAGTTTAAAATATGTATCAGAGCAGGTTGAAGAGACTGCCAACAGAGCTCAGGAACAGTATCGTGTCATGGCACAGATGTGTGGAAGGACAAAAAAAATTTCTTGCAGCAATGAAGGTTCTCAAAAGCACAGTGACCTCCATAATTCTTAAATGGAAGACGTATGCAACAACCACAACTGACTGCCTGGTCAAACTGAGCAATGGAGAAGGGCCTTGATAAGGTTCAGTTCCAGAGCACATATGTAGACGGAAGAAACTTCCAGAAAGACAACCACTACAGCAACACACCACTCAGCTGGGCTTTATGGCACAGTGTCCAGATGATGACACATGAAAGCCTGTTCAGAGTTTGCAGAAAGGCAACTACAGGACTCTGACTGTGAAACAAGATTCTCTGTTCTGATGAAATCAAAATTTAACTGTTTAGCCTCAATTTTAAGTGCTTGTCATCTGCGTAATACCATTCCAATGGTGAAGCATGGAGTTGGCAGCATCATGCAATGAGTTGTTTTTCAGCAGCAGAGACTCAGAGACAAAACAGGGTTGAGACAAAACAGGGTTGAGAAAAAGGTGAATGGGGCAAAGAACAACAATATCCTTAATTAAATTCAGCTCCAGAGCACTCTGGACCTCAGACACGGTTCATCATCACTGGCATAGAGAGAGATTTTGAGGTGAATTATTAATGATTATAGCAGAAAATAGTTGTGAATCATGCAAAAGTGCCACAAGTAAAAGAATGAGGTGTATGGTTTGTAGCCCTGTCTCACTCCCCTGCAGATGGGAAAGGGGCGAGATAAGTTAGAACTCGAAACAGCTGATGCATTGGGAGTTTATTATAATGATTTAATTATGTTAATGAAAGGATCACTTAAACCCATCACTTACAAACTTTCCACAGATAATGCCAATTCTTTCTGTCAAAGACCTTATCTCCATCTAATGAAATTAGTGCTGCATTTGGGAATATTTACTAACAATATATAGCAGGCGACGAAGATTATCCACTGCAAAATGACTATAAATGAGCAGATTTGATCTATATCAACAAGCTTTGGTATGACTGTTTGAAGACGAGTGGCCATGACTTTGGCAAGTAATTTAATGTCAGAGTTCATCGAGGAAAGTGGCCAGTATCCAGAAATCTCTGTTGAATCCTTATCTGATTTAATAAGCAATGAGATGAAGGCAGAATTTAAATTGGTATTCAGATGCAACTTCTCTGGAGCAAATGAAAACCAAATCTGCAATGACTGTGCGAGTTATAAGCAAAATGGTGAGATAAATTCGGGCTATATCACATCAGGCCCTGGCACATTACCTTTAGTGTGAGAGAATAAAGAATGTATAATATAAGTTGGAATTCAACTTTCTTTAAAAGGCAATTATTGCATTTTCTCCTAACCTGAGAGACATGACATTCATATTGAGAATTAGAAATTAAAGGCTGGCCTTTCTCAGGTACATTTAGGTGATATTCAAGATCGGATATTAGTTTACAAGCCTTACCTGTGCAACTGACAGAGAATTCAAAAGAAAAGTATTTTTAATAGCCATCTACATGCAGGATTGCGTACAGAGTTTACATTAGCCTCAATAGAATTGGTCAATTTCTTTGAGAGTTGTTCAATAAATTCAGTGGACTGTAAAAGTAAAGTGATGAAGCGCCACCATGCAGACTTAAAAAACAAACTGGAAGATGAAGGTTTAATACTGAAAATCTGTGATCAGAGTGACAGGTGGAAAAGTAAGGATGCAGTAAGAGGGTAAGATACTAGTGTTTAGAAATAGAGATATAATTCATTCCGGAGGAAAATTTGTTAAGCACGGAAATGAAAGAATTCTTCAGCTGATAGGTTAAGGAGCTGGAACGAATCAACCAATATCAGATCAGACACAAACTTGGCCAAAGTGGAAGGGGGAGGTGGAATATGCTGATTGATTAGGGAGAAGCTTGATCTAGAAGTGGGTCAATGAAACAGTTTGCATCAACACCTACAATAAGTTCAAAATCAACAAATTACAGAATGTTTTTAGCCATACCACTTCTATATGGTACAGGCATATAAAATGAGCAGCAGGCAACTTTCCTGCCATCCAGCTCAGCTAAAGCATAGTAAAATCTTCCATTATTGTCACAACCCCATCCCCCTTAGCTGCCTCAAACACTTGAATTTGTAATCTATTTAGTTAGCCAATAAAAGGTGTCATTTTACCCTACGTTCTCCTGTATCAATCTATTGCTAACACGGTACAACACTCTACTGCTTAAATATAGTTTAAAAAAGTAAGAAATATTTATAGTAATAACAATGGTGTAGTAATTCATACTTAAAATGCCTTCCAAAGCCAGATGTTTTACTATGTACTACAATTAGAAACCTGACAAGCTTTTAATTTATTCATCTATTTTGTAAAAACCACCTATGCCATTTTTAAAGTTATGAAAGCCACTCCATCGGCCTCAACATAAATTAAAAATATATATTATACTGAACAAAGTGCCATTCACAGTAAGCATTACTTTAAAACTATTTTTTGAGTAGGTATCATACTGCGATACCTTTACATTTGTCGTTGAAGTATATCAGCGGTATAGACAGATATGTGGGTTTGTTCAGAGACAGACAGCACCCAGAGACATCCCAGTATGTGCAGGATACCTAAGAAAGCCTAAGGGCATACGGTTCAACCTTAGGAAGCTCCTGAGAGAGCCTATACACTGCTTTATCTAAACCTATTTAAAATACATGTGACTTGTAAGGCATCGCGTGCTTAAGCTGATGAGCTGAAGCTGATTTAATTAAACTATTCAAATTAGAAATTATTACTGTGGGCTGAAATTAATTATAGTTGGGGGCAGATGGAATTATCCTTTCTTGTCTGTATACCAACCTATAATTTGGCAGCTACTTGCTATTCCAGACATCTGTGCTCATCACTTGGGATGACAAGTTCAAGCTGAGATATAGAGAGAGACTGAATTAACAAGCCCACTTCCATTGTCAACAACACAAATTGCAAAACCATAAAGGCATCATGAAAATTCCACCGAACTGGTTTTGGTACAAATAATGATGCAGACGTGTGACATAAGAGATTAAATACACAGTTTTTAAACATCAGCCTGGTTGACCTGGTAGCCCATAGCAGTTGTGATTTTTGAAACTAATTTCCTAGTTATGGCAGCAATGTGTGCTGGTCCATTATCATGAAGGAAAACCTATTTTCCCTGGAATCCATGAAAGGAATGACAAAAGGATTGATCAGCTTAATAGCCTACTGTACTTTTCAATAATTACATTGTCTTCAAACTATGTTGCCACAAGTTAAACAGCATAAGTCTTTTGATAATAGTGTCTGAAAGAACCTTTTCTCCAGGCCTAGTGAGAATCTTGCATCGCCTATCACTTTATCTTAAACAGAAATGAGATTCATCACTATTGACAAAACTATCCTAGCCAGTGAGGCCGTTCCCAACACCAGATCAGTCTTTGCTATCTGTGTTGGTATCTAACGGCCATGTCACAATGGACAACTTTTCCACTTATTTTCAGTTGTAGCCTTCATGAAATTAATTTTAGTGAGGCAGAGGCGTGCTTCTGTGAATCCAGGTCATGTAATGTGACATTTCCAGGGACTCACTCCAACTAGTCTGCAACTTGCTCTGATCAAATCAAACAGGTTTAATTTTCTCTTTAATCACAGGGTGGGCTTTGTGTGTTGGACATCTGATAACCAACGGATGCTCATCCATAATAGTATAATGCAAGTGAATACAATAACAGGTGTAAGGGACCTCAAAAATAGAAGACAAGCTTGTTTGTCTGATGTCTTGTGTTTTTACGTGCCAGGAAAGAATGGTAAAAAGAAAAAAAAAGACATTTGTTATATAAGTTCAGCTTGATGACATGTAATGTTATTTTCTTGAAAAAAAAATGAATAAACGAAAATAAAAAAAAAACATGTCTAGTCATAATCTGTTCTTGACATAATCTCATGAGAAAGAAGATGTACAATATTCCAATTAAGGGTTTATTTTTTTGTACTGTGAGAGGCCAAGTGCTTTGTCATGACTTGGCCATCTCTACAGCTACTGAGCTGCACCTATTGCCTTTTGCCAAATTTGACATCACGGTTATGCAATTTTTTTTCTATATATTGTTTTTAGAGGTTTTGTTGTTGTTCTCTTGTGTAGGAGTCAGATTGCTGTCAAGAAGCAAAGGACTAAACAAGACCCTAAAAAGTCAGATACTATTTAGAGAGTGATAAACAAGGAGCACTTTAATACTATTGTCCTAATATTTTGTATAATCAGTGCAGCACAGTGCATCCCATCCTGTTTGCCTGCATATTTGTTTGATATGTATAAGTTCATTATTCTTTATTCAGACCTCTTCTCTAAATGTTTCTTTTCTCTGCCATTCATCTTAGCATTACAGCTATTATAATAATTACTTCAAACTGTATTATGAAAAAAGTGAGAGACTTTTATAAACCCTTAGTACATACTGCAGTTTAGGCCATTACTACAATTTAAAATGGTATGAATCTAACTCAAGGTGAACAGTGCAGTTCATAATTTCATTAGGCCCTATAAAAATTCTGAACCAGCCTGGTGCCAGAAATTCAAAGGAAGCCCTGCTCTTAAAGCAGCTGCAAGTCTCTGCAGAGACATATTTATGAAGCCCACTAGTTAAACAAAGGCCTGTAATATAAATCATTATGGAGAGACCACTTTCTTTCAAGCTTGGTAGTATGCCCAGTCATTTGTCTTGTGGTTCTTGATACATGTTGACTATCATGCAGTCAGTTTAAGCAAGAAGAAAGATAAGCTTTCGTCACAAACATCACTATTTTTCAGGAATTTCTCTTGGTGGATATGGTCAGTTCCTGATCAGAAAGGGCTAGAAATTAGCATTGGTAACAAGCCACTAATCAGCTGAGCTGCAAAGAAGAGTTTTAAAAACAATGAGCCGATTGAAGGCAATCCAAAAGGAAAAATGTGTGATAGTGTACAGTGCTTCCAATGTTAAAATACATTTTCTTAAAATTAAACATCACTATGTACTCTTAACTATGTACTCATATATAAAGAAGTATACACAAAGAATAAAGTTAAAAAAATCACTATGTACTCACTAGTGTAAATTAATAACTCTTGTATCAAATTAACTCTTATTCATCATTTATTCAACACTTACCATATAACAGCGACTGGGTATCTGTTGGCCTTTCAGGCTCTCCTTAAGATAATTACTTGAAAACCACTGTGATTTATTTATTTAGTCAGTTATTATTAATTCACTTCTTTATTAATTATACATTAGGCAGCACTTCAAAGCAGATATTACGGGATTCATACTACTGAAGCAAAAATGTTAAGTCAAAGAAATGGTAAGTTGTTATTTAAATCATCCTTCTTTCTTTTCTCAAAGCTGTTCATTCCTTCACTTGGTTATTCAGTCAGGATTAGGCCAGTTATTCAATTTGCTTATCTTCAAGATATGGGAGCAAATAAGAATACCATGAAAAAATTCACACAGACAATATTTTATTGTTTGGTTCTCTTTATCTACATTAGAGACCCGGGGACTTAAGCTCAGTGCTCAGGGGATGGTCCAAAGACACCAGCAAACCGAGGAATGGACATACAGGATCATACACCTGCATTGGTCCAGTTAAAGAATCAGGAATTAGAATAATATACACAACATCTGAATTTGGAATAAATCCAGAGAACATACAAAGAAACCATGTGGACATTGACGACTATGACAAATTGTACACAGACTGGGTGGGCACTGAACCAGAGTCCCTGCAGCTGACAGTCTGCAGCACTGTGCCAGGTTTAATTTCTTCAGTGATGCCATTGACTGGAATTTTTGTTTTCCTTTTCTCTGTTTGCAACAGGCCATAGTGCAATAATAATGTTAACAGAGAGATATTGTTAGGGTCCTTTGGCATCAATCACTTTGAAATTGCTTTGTTATACTGTATGTTTAAACAAGTCTGCATTTTATACATTTATATGTGCAATTCATAACATTTGTTGTTTATATTTTACCTGTAGATTTATTTCAGCACTCTACACCTGTATACAGGGTATTTCTTACTATACTATAGTATTTCTTACTATATCTGCCAGTAATCATGAATTACTGAATAAAAACTCCAGGCCACAAATGAATCAGTTTCTCCCCACAACCCTTGAAATCTTTTGATACAAAAACTGCAATTTTATATTTTGAAAACAGAAATACACCACCAACTGCTGCGGTTCAATCCATGACCCAACCACTTTCTGCAAGACATCTACACATTCTCACCATGTCTGCATGAGTTTCCTTCTGGTATTCTGGTTTGCTGCAATATCATAAAGATGTGTATACTGAATAACTGTCCCAGTGCTGTCTGAATAGAAGCTGGCCCTCCTTAACCCAATAAAACAGATTTGGAAATGAAAGGATCAATTATTTTAATATTAACTTATTGTTTTTGCTTCTCTCAAAACCTCTGATTTATGAAAAGGCTCACCTAATATTTTTAACAGACATGTAAGAAGTGTCCTCCTCTACAAGAAGATGTGTGCACTTGAAAAGCATGCAATAAAATTATCACATGTTGTGCATTTTTTGACTAAACAAAAGTCACTGTGTGAATGCAAAGAGTGGCCTTTTAACTTCTAATCACGTATGTTACTATTTAAGTATTTTAAATCCCTGCAGCAACAATTTTAATTTGGAACAAACATATAATTTCACATTCAGCAAAATGAGGGAAATGGTAGATTAAGGGTCAGTGGGAAGAGGGCTCATCATATGAGGCAAGAAACAGCACATCTTAATCATACAGACTATTTCAAGACAGACTCAAAAATCAATAGGTTGACCTAAAAAAGTATTAAAATCTGTAAAGTATAATCTTCAAGGAATTCCTGTAGAATGGTTATAGGAAAGATTGGATCTCTTGAAACACAATATTAGAACTTGTGCAGGTTACAGCAATATTGATTTGCAGGGAGAAATAATTGCATTTAAGGCACATGCAGCAATAGATTTCAATGAAACAATTAATCCTTACTTTATTTCACAACTAACACTGAATGTGTATTTTTACGTGAAAAATATACACATTTATGTAGTTGAGATTTTTATACTATGTGACTTACAAATCAAATCACATGTGACAGAATGTATTTGTATGTTACTAACTTTCCTTTATATTTATGTTTGTGTACCATATAGTCTCTGTATATGTAAAGAAGCTTCATTTCTATCCTGCTAAACTCTGCTGCACATAAAGGAAATAAATGTTGTACTGTGAAAGGTTTAGTTAAATGTTTATGAAAGACTGTTAACTATAATTCTTTGAAGTGTATGATGGCCAGGAGTTAATTTATAATAATTTAGTTTATACCCATTCAAAAAAGAAATTTCCTCCAGTATGGATAAACCTCTCTTAAATTTGCACCTTGTGGCTCTGAGACGGCAGACAGGAGATATAGAACAAAAACATTTTCCAACATTTTTGTGTAGTATATTGCTGCATGCTTCTTTCTGGATATACTTCTCTCATACGTTGATGTTCTTTACTACAAATCTAGCTTAAAGTGGGGTATGAGAGATGGAGGTTGAATTAAAGATGAAGCTGGAAAAAAATATCTTACCTCTCTTATTGGCTTGGGTGGGAACTTAACATCGTCTGAACAGCATGCTAAAGTAATCCTCATGGTGCTGGAAATGTCTGTGTTGATTCTGATGGTTCTGTCTCTATGAAGGTGTACTGTGTCGTGTCAAGCCTACTACAGTTTGTTTCACAAATGTCTGGAAAGAGGAGGAAGTTGCCGCACTGCACATACCATTTATTTGAACATGTATATTATTAGACATCTCTTGGAGATACATGTGGATATGGAAGATATGATTGTTTCATTGGGGCGGGAGGATCCTCTTAGTTGATTTCAGTCTATGGACACAGTTGTTTTATTGAGTGGGGGGTATACCCCCCTTTGTGATTTCAGTTCCAAACACTGCGCAAAAATTTGACAGACATTCATTTGGGTGTCACCAACTCTGGTGGTGTCACCAAGAATAGACTTCATAGCCCCTGTCCCCTAACCCCGCCCAAAACATGATGTCACTGCCTGTTGTTGCCAGTATGTTATAAACTGCTTTGGAGTCAAAAGTATTAATCTTACATGACTGACTGACTGAGCACAGAATTGAATTAAAAAGTCTGCTACAGATTGCAGTCAAGGCAGAAATGTTTTATACAGTGTAGCATATTACATTTTAAGTGCAAATCCTTTTCTTATGCTTGAAGATACATGTGTACATATTGTACTGCACATTTGTATAAAACCACAGATGCATGAAATAAAGCAACACTGAATGATTCTTTAAATGTATTTTCTTTACTGTAATAGCCCTATACTATACTGCTCAGTTAAGGTGGACCCAACTGATGAAGTTTCACTAGTTGGTGTTCTTAATTTATGTGCTGCACATAGAAACCACTAAAGATCAGAATTACCCTATTGGGCTCCTTCCCATGTATTTAAGATTATGGTTGGTTTCATTCCCTAGCATCACACAAAGTACTGAACAGAGACATAAAAAGATACTGGCTCTTGAAGCATACAATGAATTGGAACTTATGTCTTATGTTTAGCTATAAATAGCATGATTTTAATTAATAACTGATTCACATAATAATAATAATACCACCTACCGGAGGCTGGTTCCTGCCTTAATTCCAGTACAGCTGCATGTACTTCAACTCCCCACAACCCAGAGTTTAGACTAAGTGGATTCGTAAAGAAATGAATGGATGGAGGAGTTTTAGTTAATATGATCAAATATAGTGCCTGAGTCCCAACTATCTCCTGAGCCAGCTTATTCTCTTACAGGGTTGTTTGTTGGGAGATGATAGTGCAGTCATGCATTAATGTTTATAGTGCTAATGAATTTACCTCAAGATAACGGATGATGTTGCTTCCCATTCGCAATAAACATGACACCCACAGTTTATCCAACAAGAACACTTGTAAACAAATTGGTTCTCGTTTCTCTATCTTTTATTACCACCTCTAGATTTATTTTTTTTAGTTAAAGTGTAAGCTGAAAGAGGTTAGCAAGAAAGAACAATGGCTGAATGAGCAGCCACTAAGGAAGCATGTGCATGTATCTGAAAGGTGGACACTTGCTGCTTTACACTTAAATGCTTTCATGGATCAACGTCCTAAAGAAGATTCAAAATGCATAAAAAGAAGAAGCAGACAACAGCACTGACAATGTTAATTTATCAAAACCTATACAGAAATACTTCAGGAGCACAGAGGAAATCTACATTTACATTTTCTTAGCAGAGAAATAAATTAAGGTTCAAGTACCAGGAAGTGTCAAAAAAAAAAAAAAAAAAGTTCTAAATGACTTTACTATAGGGTGGTCCAGATCTAATTATGCAACTTTTAATGCAATGCAGGAAAACAATACAAGACAAAAGAATTGTTTGAAATATTTTGTAATATATGAAAAAGGACTTACATTGAATTAATTCACTGATTTTTCATGTAATGTCCCACTTGTCCTCCATTCAGTTGAAAATTGTATAATTAGATCTGGACCACCCTGTATTTACTGTAGAAACATACAACTCAAGAAAGGATTTGATGAGAACAGACAAGTCTAACAATCTGTCATTTACAATTCACCTAATATTGCCAATATCTGATAATCTCCAATGGCGCTACTGTCAACTGTACACTTGTTTGAGGTATCCATGATGATCTTTATAGAGAAATATTTCCTGACATTTGTGTGATATTTACTCTTCTACCCTGTTGAAAAACTCCATAAATTAAAAGCTGGCATCTACCCCTACTTGGGTCTGTCATACTCTGACATTCCTCTATCATCTTCATTCTCTTTTTTGCTTAACTGCAAAAGATTGCACTCTTTCAGTCTTTTCTCACAGCTCACATGCCACAATCTTGGAAATGTTCAACTCCAAATACCCTGTTTTGTAATTCTATATTTATCCATTCTTAGTACAAAACTTTATTTTACATAATCACCTGAAATACAGGGGGCCTTGAGAACAAAAGAATGAAAAGATGTTGTCATATGAGATGGCCCATAATGTAGACTGCCCTCCTGGCCTAAATCTGCAGGAATATAACTTGTCACACACACGTGTGCATGGAAGGCAGCTAAAGGGCTCGAATGAAGGTAATTCCACACCAGACCAGGGGGTGGCAGAGTGTGCTAATTCTTTCTCTCTATCCAATGCAGACCAGTTATGGGAAATTTTGCCTGGCCCTGATGATGTCACTTCCTCAGCCTTCCTCTAAAACTGCCATCTTTGTCTCATCCAAGTCGGTTCTGTTCTGGACTCAAAATCGCTCTATTGTGCAACCAAATTTCAAATTTGCAGTCGGGTTTTAAGTATACGGGAGGCTGCCCCAAACCTTTTTCTGGCTCTTGTCTGTTACAGCTAACTTTGGACCCCCCAGAATTTTTTATTTTTTTTACTCCAGGAGTACTACAGACTGGAGTTATTGTTTTCCCCTCCTATGTTGTGAACTGGCCATCGCCCAGCAGTACTTTTAATGGACAAATACTGTTAAGGTCAATTGGAGCTGCTTTATTTTACTACTAGCAAAATACCCGCGCTTCGCAGCGGAGAAGTAGTGTATTAAAGAAGTTATGAAAAAGGAAACATTTTAAAAATAACGTAACATGATTGTCAATATACAGTAATCGTTTTGTGACTGTTATGAGTGTTGCTGTCATCAAGGATTTGATTATCATTATTTCTTTTAATCAGGTTTGTATTTGGAGGATGTGTTGTGTTCAAGTTATATTCCGTGTTTGTCAACCGTTGTAAAGATAACAGGTTTCATTCGAAGTGTTCACTACCCAAATCGGTAGTCGTGAATCTAAGTTGTTTAACAGGCATTCCAGGTATTAAGTGGTGGATTTGCCTGCGAATATTTAGCGGCAGCATGTCTATAAACGTAATTTAAACTTATGCTTTACACCTTGCTTTCCTATTGATGTGTACAAAGGCTTGTTCAGCGTCACAGGGTTGTTCATTTCCTACTGCATCAATAAGCATCTCGTCTTCCTCTTTATCTGAGACATCACACACTGCATAAATGGGTTTACCTTTCCCAGTCCTGCAAAGTCAGTTCACGTGAGCTGCTCGGAGTACATGCATCGAAGGTTCTCAGCTGTGCTTGTGCTATCTCGTGCAATCTTGCGATGTTCACGGCTTTATTTAATGTTAGCTCAGACCCGGCAATGCATCTTCTCATTAAACTTGTATCTCGCGAATATCGTATTCGTTGTAGGCATGACAAACGCTAGCGGCAGCGTGTCTATGAACTTAATTTAAACTTAAGGTTTACACCGTGCTTTGTTCCCGCAGTACCTGCATTTATGAATATGCTTGTATGCGTCACTCGCTTCATTTTCTTTGGCTGCCTTCTCAATTGTGTAATACGTTTTTTGTTCAGCGCTCTTTGGAGCTCTTGCTTGTTCTCTGCGTACTGCGTTCAGAGTCAGTTCACGTGAGCCGCTCGGAGTACATGCATCGAAGGTTCTCAGCTGTGCTTGTGCTATGTCGTGCGATCTTGCGATGTCCACGGCTTTATTTAATGTTAGCTAAGACCCGGCACTTTCACCGAGTTCGTGCCAAACACTATTCTGTCCCTGACCATCTCATCTTCGTTTGCATAAGCACAGTCCTTCACCCGCGAATATTTAGCAGCAGCGTGTCTATTGGATTGCTGCTGACAGACGGCCTTATATGGGCAGGCACTCAATTACGTGGGAGGCGTGACAATGAGGGACGCAACTCCGCCTCACATGGTGACCGAGCTGAAGGCTATGGCCGCATATGTACGTAAGTAGGTTCCAGTTATGACCGTTACGCGTAGAATTTCGAAATGAAACCTGCCTAACTTTTGTAAGTAAGCTGTAAGGAATGAGCCTGCCAAATTTCAGCCTTCTACCTACACGGGAAGTTGGAGAATTAGTGATGAGTCAGTTAGGGCTTTGCCTTTTATTAGTACAGATGTATGTAAATAAAAACATTATCTCCTGTAGTGGCGCAAATTACATTAAAATCCCTGATGCTTGGCTAGGGTGTAGTCAGTGGGGCAGTACTTTTATATCTGAATACACCTGGGAGGTCTTATGCTTCTTCTCGACCACTCAGATCTTCTGATGAAGAGCATCTGGTGATGCCACCTTTGCGAGACATCAAATCTCAATCTAGACTGTTTTTTGTGTAGATCCTAACTAGTGGAACAAGCTGCTCACTTCCATCCAAAATCCTAACTTCCTTAATGTGTTTATAAAGTGTTTGAAGACTCTTTTGTTTGGTGAATTTCTTTTTAACTGATATTAGCTGTTAGGTTTTGTGACCTAGGACTTGCAACTTACTTGTGTTTTGTTCTGAGCTCTTCACTTGTGTTCAAACAGTCCTTTAGACTGATGTTCACTTGATTATATTCACCTCTTTTCTAAGTCATTTGGGTAAGCGTCTGGTAGGCAAATAAATGTAAATGTAAATCTATATAATTATGTGTATTATGTAATTAGTTAAGTTTTTAATTGCAATTTAGCTGTTCGCATGCTACAGCCCTCTGAGCCTACACTCAGTAAAAAGTGCTATAGAAAAATAAACTGAATTGAATTATAGGTTATATATGCCCAAATCTGAAATTGTACAAACTCCTTCTACTAGCATGCATTCTACTAATCTAATTACGTTACAGCAGATTTAAGTAATTAATTGGTAAACTGATCAGCCACAACATTAAAAGCACTGACAGGTAAAGTGACTAACATTGAATATCTTGTTACAGTGGCACAGTTCAAGGGGTGGGATATATTAGGCAGCAAGTGAACAATCAGTTCTTTAAAGTGATTCAGGAAAAATGGGCAAGAATTAGGATTACATGGGTCAAATTGTAATGGCTAGATGACTAGGTCAGAGTATCTCCAAAATAGCAGTCTACGAAAGTAGTCCAAGAAAGGACAACTGGTGAACCAGCAATAAGTTAATGTTTGTCCAAGGCTCATTGATGCACATGGAGAGAGAAAAGCTTGTGCATTTGGTCTGATCCAACAGAAGAGCTACTGTAGCACAATTTGCTGAAAAACTTAATGCTGACAAAGACAGAGAGGTGAAGGAACACACAGTGTATCGCAGACTGCTGTGCATGGGGCTGCATAGCCGCAGACCAGTCAGAGTGCCTATGCTGAACCCTGTCCACCATAGAAAGTGCCGACACTGGGCACATAAGCGTTAGAATTATGCCATGGAGCAATGGAAGAAGGTGGCCTGGTCTGATGAATCACATTTTCTTTTAGATGTGGGCAGCTGGGTGCGTGTGTGTCGTTTACCTGCAGAAAAGATGGCAGTGGGATGCACTGGAAGAAAGCAAGCCAGGAGGTGCCATGTGACACTTTGGGCAATGTTCTGCTGATAAACCTGGCTTTCATGTGGATGACACTTGTACTGCTAAATATCTGCCTGATCTACTTCAAATCACTTCTAGATAGCATTCATAGCTCATGTACTACTGACCCTACATCAATACTAAGTACATGGGCATCAGAGTAAAAAATAGTTTTTTCCCCTTTGGACTGGAATTTCCATTGTAAAACTAGTTTTACAAACTTTTCAAGCTCAACATATTCATACACCAGTTGCATGGCTTACTTTTAATGCTTTGCTCTGTTAGGCTCGCATCAGAGTCCCTGATTTCAAGCAGGATTTTATTGCCTCAAGAAAGTCAGTCAGATTGTCCCATATGTGATGTCCCATAACACTTTATGCATCTCCATCACTTTAGAGATAACTGATGTAATTTTGGCTTGACATTGCAATAGTGAATAAAATGTTGACAGATTATGAATCAAAGTATAACACTGAAAAATCAAAGAATGCTATTAGAGGAAAAATGAAGAAAATGATTACATGCTTGAAAGAGAATCTTGAAGAATTCACACAGAAGAAATGTAACATACAAAGGTATACACATATTACATGGCAGTAAGAAGTGTATTAAGGATATAAATTGAGGCATGTGGCTAAAAATATTTTAAGTCCAAGGCTTAGAATTATGCTTTTACTATTTGCGTTACCCATGTAAGTCAATGGGTCTCAGTCACAGTGGCATTGGTTAATCGGATGTATCAGAAGTACTATGTAACTAAATACTTTCCTATATACAATATTGAATATTTTTTTTCCCCCAGAGGTTAATATTATTAGTTCACTTGAGCTGCTTACCGTTGAACGTGCTACATACTGTCCTTGGTGGTGTTGGTGTGAAAGAGATTGCAGCAAAGAAAGTTTGCGGAATGTTATAATGGTGATTAAACATTGATTCATTCATAAGTAAAATGGCTAAAAATCTCGGCTGTCCATTAGCATCAACACCAAAAATTAGTACTGCCGTAGTATACGGTGGACTTGAATAAATGTCTACCAACGAAAAAAAAAGTTACTTATTACTTTTACTCACAAAAAAAGGACCATCCTGTCCTCTTCTTATCACATTCTGAAAAACATCATCACCAGCTGCAGAAAAAAATCGTGCTTCATTCTATTCAATCATGGCTTGGCTCCATCGATTCATTTGCAATTTTTTTTTCTTTTTATATTTCCTGTGTTTGCTTAAATTTAAAAAAGTGCTTAATGCTGATCATTGATTGGTATTGCAAACTTAATGACGATATGCAGGAGGACAACAATGTTCTTTTTTTCTAAAACAAAAGTCTATGCACTGATAAAAATGTGTAATCAGTTTATCTCAGATTTATTGTCGCATGTGACACATCTACAGTCCAAAAAAGCAATCAATAATGCTGCATGATATTTTTCCTCACCAAGGGGACCTCTCTTCTAATCATGCTCGATTCACAAAGGGAGAAAAACAATCCACACTTTAAATGCTGTCTGTGGGTCATCTAGGAATTTAAAAAAGTAAAACTGTATCCCAAAGCCACAAAGGTTGAGAAACACTGCTCTAAGATAAAATGCAGTAGTCCTAAATGAAATTATTACGAAAGTGGCTGATGGCAGATGCCACGTTTGATAACATGCCACATTTGTCAACGCTCTTTTTTAAAATTTGTGACCAATGATGTTTTTTATGTGTACTAATTCTGTTATTTAGTAATTTGTATAATCTATACTTGTACAGCACTCTGCGCCTGCACTCAGTGAAGAGCACTATTCAAAAATAAGTTGCATCGCATTGGATTGTATTTGCATCAACCAGCACACCCCATTTCTCAGTGCGATGGCTGTCAGCGCTGTGGTAAAATGGGGCACGTGGTGCATTAAAATGTCCCATTCTCTAGAGTATTATTATTTACAAAAATCAAGAAATAAAACAACACGTCAGCTAATTTTCTTGTTTTTCTACAATCTCACCAAATTTCAAGCAAATCAGTTAAAGCATTTTTGAGATTTTGGTGTATTTAGGGAATTAACTGTAAATATTGATATAGCAAAATACCCTTTCTTAAATGTACCATCCTGCCAAATTTCGGCTTTTTAGCTAAACGTCAAATTTGTGTTGTTGTTAATGAATGAATGAGTCAGTCAACTTTGCATTTTTTTATATAGTGTATGTGTTGTCACGTACATGCGAATAGGAGGACATTGTATGGACCAAGCAAAGGTAATTCCACGCCAGGCCAGGGGGTGGCGGGGGCACTAAACCTTCTCCTGTTATCTCTACAGACCAGCCACAGGGAAACCTGTCTGATTCAGAGCAGAGGATGTCACCTCCGGTTCCCTTACGTCACTTCCTGTCTGATCCCTTAAAGCCGCCATCTTTGCAAACCCTCAGCAGTTCTGTTTTGGACTCCGTACTGAGAATATCTCTGTACTATTTAAAAGCCTTTTGCAGCCAGGAATAATATACGGGTGGCTGCCCCAAACCTTTTTAAGGGTGTCAAGTCTATTCATTTTACAATGTTTTAAGAGTTTTTTTAACAGACATTGAAAAGGAAGTTTATAGGCCTTTGCAGCATGGCCTAGCAATGCTCACTCATCCTTTACAGTTCAATCTAAAGCTGCAAGAACTTAAACTAAAAGAAAAATGCCATCTGGTATTAAATATGTTGATCTGCATTGAGGAAACTGACTTTTTGCTGCACACATTATCAAAACTGTCCAACCATAGAATGGCAGTAAATGAAATTAATTAAAACTATTTTCAAAATATTTTCAAAAATAAGTTCCACAGACACAAACTTAGAAGCATCAACATCTAGATTTTCCAAACAAATCTAAGCTAATAAGTTCTAAAAGTGTTGTTAAGTAAAAATGTTAGGGATGTACATCCTATATTTAAAAGTTCAATAAAGCTATAAAGGAATGCATTGACAGTGAAGCCTCCTGAGGTCACATTATGAAAAGAGGTGTGGGCTTCATGGGGTGTTACAGTTAAAAGTCCAGGCTTGAAATGCATGGCAAGGGGAGGGATGATCAGACAGGCAGAGGCAGAACAGAGACTTCTTGAAGTGACAGGTCGACAGACCAAACACTGTAAATTTTGAGGAGCACAACTATTCAGAGAACTGTAGGTCAAGACAAGAGATGTGAATGGGATCTTGCAGCAACAGGAAGACAGTGGAGAGACCAAAGTAGAGGAGTAGTAGGAGTGAAATGAAGAATACAGAACATTAGTTGAGCAGCTGCAGTATGCAGGAGCTGGAGAAGTTTGACAACTGTTACAGGAAGCCCCTGCCAGGAAAGAGTTGCAATAGACCAGTGTCTGAACAAGTAGTTGTGTGGCATAATTAGTAAGGAAGGGTCAAATCCTCTGAATATTATGGAAAAGAAATGACAGGATTGGGTCATTGAAGAAGTAAAAGCGAGTAGTCTAGAGTCATGTCAGGATTCTTCACCATGACTGATGGTGACAACGTGACATCTTCAAGAGCAATACATACAGACAAATCTGAAGAGGGTGATCAGAAGTAGAAGATATCTGACTTAAAAGGTTAAAACTCTAGCATTGAATTCCAACCAAGTCACTATCTGTTTTTCTGTATTTTCTTTTGTGTCTATATTATCTTTTTTTCCAGGTATTTTTGTGGACATTTGCTTGAGTGTGCCTTGGAACCAGTGTACTGTCCAGTGTTGGTTTGTATCTTGCATGCTTCTCAAAATGGATGGTTTCAAAAGAGTTGGATATTGGTAAGGCAGTCACAAGTGATATAGATCAGCAACCTTTTGCAATTATTTTGAAAAAAAAAACAAATTCTGAATATTACACTAATAATATCAGAAATTTTATTTCACTCTACAAAATATGAAAGCCACTTTAACTGGCTACTGTTCTCTCTTGTGTAACAAGGAAATGGAAAAAATAAGACAACACAGGAAGAGGTCATTTTAAGGTACATACACTTTAGATAATCTGCACCGAATGCTTGGAAGGACTAAAATATCACATAAACACAACAGCTTATCCATGTTCGCATAACTACTGCTGCACTAAAATTAATTTTCTGAATTCAGAATTCAGTTCATCATTGAGGTGGCAATCAAGAGTCATAACTCCTCAGACAATAAATATCACTAATTCGAACATTGGCCAGTTCCGATAAGGTTCCTCACACAATCATCCTCTGCTTCCTGTGTCTGAGCCAATTCTGCACCCATCTACAAACATCACCCTGAACTCCCATTTCTTTTAGCTTGATGCCCAAACTCTTATGTGGCACCTTATCAAATGCTTTCTGAAAGTCAAGATAAATAATCCAGCATGTTGGTAAAACACAACCTCCCTCTTCTGAACACATGCTGACTATTTAGAAAAATTCCTGTACTTCCTGTACTGCTCAATCTTATCCTTAATAGTTCCTTCTATTAGTCTTCCTGTGATGTACGTTAAGCTTACTGGTCTATAGTTGCTTGGATCTGCCCAGTCACCCTTGTATTATAATGGGATATTATTTGCCATTTTCCAGTCCTTCAGAATTTCCCCAGTGCACAGTGACTTCCTAAAAACATGTGTCAAGGGTTAAATATTATATGGTCCTGGTGATTTGTTTGATTTCAGTCTATTTAATCTGAGCAGTACTTCTCCCTCTACAATTTCTAAATCACTCAGAACCTACTTAGTACTCCCATTTACAGCTGGGAGGTTATCCACTTCCTCACTTGTGAAGACCTCAGGGCCATGCAAGTTTAGAGAGTCTGCTATTTCATTGTACATATCTTTTAATTCCCCTTTACTATTCCTAATGCATTTCACATCCTCCTTGACTGTTCTGAAGGAATCTCTTTGGGTCATCTTTCACATTACATATCTTCTATATTCCTCTCCAACTGTCTTTTAGCCTTCCTAATATCCATCTTAAATGGTTGCCCTCATGTTCTTATACACCCTATGGACTCTCTTTGAAATTATTAGTCTTACACACCTTATACAGTTGTTTTTTCCTTTAGAGCTTCTTTTTGAACAATGTATTACCCCACTGTGGAGTTTTTTTAATTTACTATTAATTCCAAATAAAGGTATGTACCTGTCCTGCGTTATATGTAAAACATTTTTAAACCTGTTCCACTGCTCCTCGACTGTCTCCACACTTAATAGCTTATCCCAGTCTATCCTCCTTAGACTGTGCCGCATCTGCTCAAAATATGCCCTATCAAAGTTAAACTTAACAATTTTAGTCTTTGAATCTGCACTTTTACAAAACAGAGAGAATTGTATTATATTACAGTCACTTGACCCTAGTGGTTCAATCACCTCTACACCCTCAATTCTATCCTGATTATTACAAAATACTAAATTCAGATAGGCTTCACCCCGCACTGGTGCTTTAACATAATACTGCAACTGAGCAAAGACACTTCATGACTTACCTTTTTGACCTTCTCTAATAAAGAACAGTGAGGAACCAAATTTGACGTGGACTGCAAAAAAACAAAATATTCCATCCTGAAAAAGTGCTATTGTGATTCCATATACATCCAGCCTGGTTTACCACTGAGCTGATTTATTAAAATGGGACAAGCATCATTATCTTGTTATAACTGATTCATAGTTTAAACTAAATTCACAGGCATTATAAAATGTGCAGTTATATCTTATATACTGTTCTTATTTCAGACAAAAAGCTTCTGCAGTGTTGGAAACGTCTGGTGGTTTTGTCACATCGTTAGCAATCCTGACAGCTCTAAAAGTAAATGGATGAGCTGATAGAGTGAAAGTAAGTGCAAAAAGCTTACTTGAAACAATGAATAGGAGATGGAATAGTCCTGTTTTTGAACTTGTAAAGTATTCTTAGTATACTTGGAGACTAAACTATAGGTTCAAGGGCTCAAAGACAAAGAAAACAAACAATGCTGTCTGTCAGTAAGAATATGATAATGTTTTAACCAAAACAACACCTTATCTATCTTATCACAGCTTGAGACAATGCTAAATTAGGAAAAAGGCAAAGGACTATGCTTTAGAAGTGCTACAACCCATGGCATATATGGAATACTCACACTTGGCCAATTAAGGGTTTATCATCAATTATGATGTAAATAGTTAATCACTCCTGACATTAAAAGAATCACAAGTTGTCTGCTCACAGACATCATCAAAAGAAGATGAAAAAAAAAATGTACAGGATTTTACATCAGTAAGTATGATGGAAAGAAACCGAGAAGTAGAATATAAAACATGCTTAAACTTCCAGAATCACATTTGATAGATAATTAACAACATTACTAGGCAATTTAGGTTGAGTTCTAATACAAAATAAGAAAAATTTGACAAACTATCAGAAGGAGGTAGGATGCCCACTTGTTTACATAAGCCTACAATGGAGGTAATCAAATGTCTATAAACATAAATATAATACATCATTCAAACAATACATCAATCCATCTATCATTAAATCTATGTTTATTAATGTAGTGCTGGCCATACACTACAGTAAATTAGGGTAGATCTCAATAAAGTTAACAATTACATAAAAAGACATATTGTAACACAGACCAACCCAATCTTACAAACAAACAAGAATGTTTAAAAAGCAGATGCAAAATATAATGTCTGCACACAGAAAGAGAAAATAATTAATACGCACAACAGTAATAACTATCTGGATGACTCTGGTCATGCAGAGGTACAACCCATGATGGAAAATGATGAATTACAACCCATGTTCAAGTGCTTGCATAAAATATGTTAAACAAAAACACTTTTCATAGTTCTAAAAGAAAGACTTGCAAAGCCCAAACATTATTGGGAAAAAATACATTAAATTGTTCAACACAGTACTATTTCTAGCAGATGAATCTTTATGGTTTTAAACTTATACTTAGGTCAAAGATTTTGATTTCTGTCTAGGCTTTAACTGCTCATAAAAATCAAAGGTTATCCATTCATCTAATCATTGATCTATTTTCAAACAGACTTTCCAGTACAGGATTACGTGTTGAAACCAAAAAACTGAAATATCACTCTGAAAGTCTCAGTAAATTACTTAGAATAGGAATAAGCAATTATCAAAAAAGATTAACCAAAGGCTTAAGGCTTTTAATGCAGACTGGTGCTACGTGCTGGCATCACTTCAGATTTTAGATTGCACACTTGTCTTTCTTTTCCCTAATGTAATAATGAAATCAATGACTCTGTAACAGACACTCTTGTCTTTTTTACATTTTTAAATACATTTTATTTGGTTTGAGAATTCTATTTGTACTATGTTTTGAAGCGTGGCAGTAAATTACAAAATACCCTCATCTTCCTTAAAATGTTATATATTTTTCTAGTGTCAGGTAGTTTTGGGATAAGGTTTGCTTTTGGACAAAAATAAAACAACAACAAAAATGTTTTTGGAAGGTTTCTGTGTGTTTGATGTGTTGTGCTTCTTTTTCCATTATCCAACCCACTATATCCTAACTACAGGGTCACGGAGGTCTGCTGGAGCCAATCCCAGCCAACACAGGGCGCAAGGCAGGAAACAAACCCCGGGCACGGCGCCAGCCCACTGCAGCTGTGATTCTTTTTTCCTTCCCTTTTCCTTGCTCTTAACCGAGAGAGCCAGCTCAAGTAAGTATTCCATTGTACTTGTGAAATACAGCTAATAAAAACACAATCTGAACCTGAATGAGAGCTAATAGAAAAACAGCAAGGCCTGTGTCTATACGCATAGGTGTAGGTTTACCGAGGTGGAAGAATCTGAAATCATTCAGCCACAGCAAACAAAGGCTGACTTGAAACATAATGTAAGATTAAAAAATTCTGAAATCCCCTTGCCTGATTTAACCTGAAGGTGTGACAAGGTGCCCTTGGGCTATAGAGAATTGAGTTGCCTAAGATGGCAAAGGAGAATGAATTACAAAGTATTACAATAAATTGTAAAAGCAACACAGTGTGAAAGAAAAGCCTGATAATAGCACCTCCAGCTGTTCAAACATAAATGGTGTAGCCAGTTGGGACTAAGAGCAGATTGGAATACAAACCATGCAAGGCATCTGGTAAACAGATGTAATTAATGGGAGAATCCAGAAAACGAACAAGAGCAAACAAATAAAGACAAAAAGCACAAAAATCTCTGAAATTACAGAGGCAGCCAATAAGGGCTCTACATGTACAGTTTTCCATAGCTGCCTCAAGCGTAACCTAAACATTTCTAAGGTAATAAAGTCAATTGAGGCATATAAAAACTGTAGTATGAGTTGTGATATTGTCAAACCCGCAGAGTACAGCAAAATTATTACTTGCATGCCTATCCAACATTCAATTATTCAATCAGTAGTACTTTCCATGATAAATGCAGTTTGTGTTCCTTTTTAATACACTTTGTTAATATCTGAGAGAAAATGGTCTTTTCACAAGAACTTTGGGGGTCAGAGCAGAGGGTCAGCCACTGTACAGTGCTCCTGGAGCAATTTTCAGATTAAGGGTCTTTCTGAAGGGCCAAACAGAGTAGGATCCCTTCTGGCAGTAATGGGATTTGAGCCAGAAACCTTCCAGATACCACTGCAGATCCTTAGCCACAGAGCCACCTCTCTGCCAGCACAAAGTGAAATATATAGTTATGTTAGAAATTACTGCCTGAGTACTAAAATGTAATACAGATCTACAGGACTGACAAGACAAGGGACCTCATTTCCTAATTGAGAGCACATTTTTACCCAAAAATCAGGACTCTTCGTTTTTTTATATGGACAGTTGTTCTAAACTATCAACAATAATTGCAGTAGCTTCAAGTTAAGCATATAACTTATGCAAAAAATTAGAAATACCACAAGTACACGCTAATCAAAATACCCTCCCATAATGCATTTAGATATTGTATATTAATAGCTAGAACATTCCAAGGATGGACAGGTTGCTTTTGATATTTGCTATCAATATATTGATATCTGTAAGTATTTTTATTAGTATTACCTTCCCAAGCTGGCTTAGAGTCAGTGAGTGTCACAGCTTATCCCAGTCATCACTGGCTTGAATCATTCGTGCGCACGTGCACACACACATTATTATTAATACTACTTTTAACACTGTCTTGGGAGAACGTATGTTTAGAAAATATGTAGACTAAATTATTTAGTTGCTAAAAAGTTGAAGGAGAACACAGTGCTTTAGAAGAAGTACATTTGAATTGAAATAATACAAGGAAGCATAGTGTCTCCAATGATTGCTTATAATTCTATTTGTATTCAGGGAATCACAGTAAAGTATCACAGATGCCCATGTTGATGCAGTTTTCTTTGAAAAATCCTGTAATTTCTGTAATTTTGTCACATTCCAAAGATACAGTACACTTTTATTATTTGGTGGCATCTCTCAAGCTGACCAACAGGACTACATGTAGACATGCCCCTGCAATGAAAATGCAGCCTTAATGTTGTTGATTCAAATCCTGCAATAGTAAGGTTTGCTCCCCATTATTCTGTGCTAAATCAGCCAGCTCAGAAAACAATAAGGTAAAGTTGATGAATATAACAAAACGTACACTGTTGAGTTCATATATCTACTTTTTATTTACTAAAATCCATTATAAAAATGTCAGGGACAAAACAAAATATTTCCAAACCTTTTAAGCATCTTCCATAACTTACGTACAGAAACTTTAGTTTCTGAATCTGTTACTGGCCTGTTTTTATTGTTTTCATACATCTAAAATTTTGGCTCACCTATGGTCCTGTATATCTGGCAGTGCAACTCTTTTATTACTGTGATCAATCCTTAGGTCTACTGTCCTTGTGTGGATTTTGATGCTATGATTTTATGCGGATTAATAAGGTGTGTACACACAGATCTCTCAGTAGCTAAATTCTTTACCATATACACATTGATCCAGTAGTATTTTATACACAATTTCAGTAAGACTTAAGTATTTCATAGGCAGATGATTTCAAAGTAGTAAAAAAAAAAAAAAAAAAAAAAAAAAGTACCACCCACGAACTTTTGATGGATGAAGCCCAACATAACCATTATATTTTCAATAATGTCATTAGCACAAAGAATAAACAGGATGAAACTGTTACTGAAAGGCATTCTTAAGAAGCTCTCAATGAAATCAAAGTTTCTTTAAGTCATAAGTGCTCTTCTTGGTACTCCTGAATACAATATAGAATGTCTACTTAAACAAGCTCCCTTTGTTGGTGGTACACTTTAAAATAAAAATGGTTCATGGGCTTGTTGTTTTAGGTGGCTCACTGATTTATTTTTTCCTTGTGTAATATAATCCAGTGGTACAGCGGTTCTCTTAAGAAAGACAGCCTACCAAATCAGATGTTAAAAGGTCAGAAACACTCCATATGACAAAAAACATTTCTTGTCAGTAGTGGCACCGCATTTGGCCAGATTTACACTAGTTGTGAAATTCAGCAGATGTTATCAGATTTTCAGTGGTCCCTATGTACTCTTTTAGAATTTATTTTACATTTTTTGCTGTCCTTTTGAAATATTTATTTAGGCATTTTCTAGTTATTTTTTTCACCTCTGCATTTACAGCTGTTCATAAAAATAAGCTCATGAGGCTGGATTAGACTACTTATTGTAAAGAATCAATCACTTGTAGTTTCACAGTCACGGTTTAATAATTTGAAGACCTAATAATACCAGAGTACATAAAAAGTTACAATTTGTAGAAGGGAAGATAATATATAAAAGGCAAAGCAAAAAATGAAATATCCCGGTGATGAAATTGTACTGAAAGGTTAATAACTACAAGAAAATGCTTATATGTTAGTCACAGATTTTGTACTACATTCTTCTATTTATCAATAGACTACTAGAGTACATGCACAGTGAGGCTTTGTTATTTAAACTATTAAAGTAAACTGCGGCACACCACTGCATTAATAAAAAGTGATTTAGATGTTACATATTCAATTATTAATTTTAAACTAAAACATAATTAATTATAGAGGGAGAAAAAACTAAATGTGCATTGCACTGATTGATCAGACACCATCGGTATATTTGAATACTGCAGTATATGCATCCATCTGTCTTCTAATACGGTTATCCATGTAAGGGTCATGTGGAGCCAGTGCCAATTGTGGCAGCATTTGACACAAGGTGGGAACCACCACAGACAAAGCATCTGTCCTTTGCAGGGCACACTCAAGCTTACTGCAGTGCAGTGTTTTTAGAATTAACTCAGGACCCCATGTTGAAATAAGATATTTAAGAAATTTAGAGAATGAATGAATGGTATTGGTGGATTCAAATAATTTAAGAACTTTCCATAATGCTAAAAAAGCTTGGAGCTGGTTTAAGTTATGGTTAAAAAGTAACAAGCAGATGATAAAGGATAAAAACTTAAACTGTTAACAAAGAGACACTTGAGGAAGAAGAAAAGAATGGAGAAGTTTTCTTATGACACGTTTGTTTACATTGCAAAATGAGGCTACATTACAAGACAGTTGTTAAAAGTAATGTCTTCTTCAACTGTTATGAAGGGAAGCAGTCTCATTGTATTTGATAACAATCCCAAAAGTAGTGAAAATGAGATCCATGGAAACATTTTGGAGGAGTGACCTAATTACCCACATTAAGTTAAAGATGATTTAGTTGTAGCAAAATCAAACAAATAACTGTGCAATTCAAAAGATATAGTGATTAACCTGCTTACTGATGATAAAACAATAATATAGAATAATTGAGATAGAAAAAATAGAGCAAATGTTAAGTCAATACTTTCGTCTAGAAATTGTGGAAGAAATTAAGCATAGAAATGGAAGAAAAAAATACAGTGAATATTGTACTACCAAATGAACGAACACAAGCTACTATTATAAACATCTATCTTAGTAGGTGTATAATTACAGTGTAATGAAAAAGACAATCAAATGGACAAAAATATTACTAAACATGCAGATAATTTATATTGCAAAGCAAATATTTAGGAGAAAACAAATTAATACCATGACAAAAAAAACACAGAACAAAGAGATGCATAGAAAAAAAATGTTGAAAAATATAAATAAAGTACAATGTCAGTCATACAGCAGTATAATTAATACACAATTAAAATATAGTATCATGTAAATTTAAATGAATTGACAGGGAGAAGAACCAAAATAAATTTACCAGAAAGGAAACAATCTGAAAATAAAAAAGAATAGAAAGAAGAAGTTAAAGATCAATCTATTCACATTAAGATAATACAGTGTACCCAATACCAAATACCAAAAATAAAGAAGTAAAAAAAAAAAAAAAAAAGGCAGGAGTATAATTCAACTAATGAATGTAATAATAATGTGAGCATACTTAATGGTCCAATTAGTCCTTAGGTTATAACATGCACATCTTAAAAGCTTTCAGCAACACTTGGCATATTCTATAGGACTATTTTCACTGGAATCTTGACAAATTTCTATAATATGGTATGTTGGCAGATGCCTTTTAAGGTAGGCAGCAAGTCTTCAGGGCAGAAGATGCTTATTTTAGAAAAAGATGAAAATTGAACATGCTAAAAACAATTCATTAATTAGGGTAGATATGTAACAACACAGTGAAATGACTATTGTATACACACATGCTGCTCATTATAATTGGTCCTACCTTTCAACCAAATAATCAAAAGGGGGCATGTGTAAACAAAAATGAAGTAGCAGTAGATTAGATGCAAACAGGTGTAAATGAACTACGCTAGAGTAAAGGTTTAAAGAGTATAAGCAGGTGAAAGCTTAGCTCACCATTATTAAATCACAGAGAATACGGAATGTGAAGGGTATTGACTGAAAAGACATGAAACTGGGTAAGGAAGGAGGAGAAAAGGGTAAAAACTCAATACAATAGAACTTACAAGAAACAGATGACATTATGTACAGATAATCAATGAATGGACCAACATTTATCTCGCACAGTGTCCTTGCAAGGCAGAGAATAGTCTGTTAACTGTCTGAGCAGCAATGAAAACAGTTCCTGGGGGACAAAAAATGAGGAGTATATCAAAGAATACAAACATAATTAAGTGATTAGTTCAAACCAATCAGTTGCAGGAAATTTAACCTAAACATTCAGTGCAAAGTTACCCCATTTTACGATTTCAAGAGCCCCAAGTTTAAAGTCTGAAACTGTGTTGCTGTAATAAAGTGTCTTGATACATAATGTTTAATTGAACTGGTCCAAATATTACTTTTATGTTCTGTCAAATTGTGCATATTTTTCCTACATAAACCAACAGCAGAGAATATAAATGTAAATAAATGACATATTTTAAACTGCAATTAGTTCTGGCTTGAGAAAAATGACACCCTGCAAAGTGGTGAGTTGGAATTTATTTGAATTACATGAAACTAAACACTAAGTTGGGAGCATGCAAGTCAATTATGAAAATGCCATTTCTTTATCTGAATGCAGGTAGATTGATTCTTCAGATACTGTACTACTTTAATTTTTTTTTTTTTTTTTAATTTTTCCATTCATTTTTTTGGGTACTTTATTATTAGTCTTCCCGTGTCAACTTATTTGAATTACATGACAATATACGCTCACTGGCCACTTTATTAGGTACACTTTGCTAGTAAAAGGTTGGCCCCCCTTTTTGTTTCCAGAACTGCATTAATTCTTCATGGTATAGATTCATGATTGTGCTGGAAATATTACTCAGGGATTTTGGTCCAAATTGACATAATAGCATCACACAGTTATTGCAGATTTGTCGGCTGCACATTCATGATGGGAATCTCCTGTTCCACCACATCCCAAAGGTGCTCTACTGGATTGGGATCGAGTGACTGTGGAGACCATTTTAGTATAGTGAACTCATTGTCATGTTCAAATAACCAGGTTGACATGATTTGAGCTTTGTGACATGGCACATTATAGTGATGAAGTAGCCATCAGAAAATGAGCACAACTGTAGTCATAAAGCAATGGACATGTTCAGCAACAATACTCAGGTAGGTTGTGGCATTTAAATGATGCTCAATTGGTATTAAGGGGCCCGAAGTGTTCCAATATCCCCCACACCATCCGAATGTCGCAGCAGAAATCGACATTAAATCAGACCTGGCAACATTTTTCCAGTCCTCAATTGTCCAATTTTGGGAAGTCTGTGTAAACTGTAGCCTAACTTGCCTATTCTTAGCTGACAGGAGATGCACCTGGTGTGGCCTCCTGCTGCTATAACCCATCTACTTCACTGTTCAATGTGTTGTGCATTCAGAGATGCTCTTCTGCATACCTCAGTTGTACCAAGTGGTTATTTGAGTTACTGTTGCTTTTCTATCAGCTCGAACCAGTCTGGACATTCCCCTCTGACCACTGGCATCAACAAGGCATTTTTGCCCAGGCAAATGCCACTCAATAGATAATTTTCCCTTTTCCGGACCATTCTCTGTAAACCTTAGAGATGGTTGTGTAAGAAAATTCAAGTAGGTCAGCAATTTCTGAAATACTCAGACTAGCCCATCTGGCACCAACAACTATGCCATATTCAAAGTCACTTAAAATCACTTTTTTTCTCCATTCTTATGCCCAGTTTGCATGGCATTTTGAAACTGGGCTTCTATGAATACATGGGTTATTAAAGTGCATATGAACAAAATGAATGTTTTTGTTTGCCTTTCTTTGTTTTTTCATTATGTAATCATTTTTTTCTCTTAAATACACATTCTGCAATGTACATTTTAATCAAGCTTTTAAATATTTTGTTCATTTGACTGTGTCTTTTATTAAACTGTAAATATACAGCTTCTAAGACAGATATGACAGCAGTAGCTTGTGTTCATTTGGTAATAAAATATTCACTGTATGCAAAATGGTTTCTTTTTCTTTTCTTAATTTTTTTCCACAATGTGTATAGTCATTTATTGAGTTGATTTATTTATTTTAAACTTTTCCTGCTTAGTCTATGTTGTTGATGTTTTAGTTGTGACAGTCTCCTCCCAGCTATAGAGTCAGCCACAATCTCCTCAGCAGTTTTCTGGAAGGAGGTGTAGTAGTTTCACTACTGGAGCCCTGCTGTCCACAAACAGTTTAGACATTTTAAGAGTTGGTGCTTGTTGGAAAGAAAACTTTATATCAGTTGCCCAGGTAAGAGGTGCTTGACAGGTCATTTAGGCCTACATTTTTTTTCAAAAAGCATTTATTCATAAGTATGTTTTCACATTTTTTGTCACATACTTGAAAATTGTTGTAGATTAAAAAAAGGATTTTTTTCAGGTATCTACAAAGCTTTGTGCACCATGTCAAAACAAATGTAAAATGCCAAATTTGTCCAGAAGTATACAAAAGTAAAACACTAAAATCAATACACTACAAAATTAGTCACTTTCTAAGCAATTTCAAGTCTTCAGCACGTCACACAATTTATGTGTTTTTTTATGTTTTCTGCTAACTATTTTGTAACTCTCGTCTTGTCTTTTAATTGTGTTGATTTAACTTTTTGTTTCCCTGTTATATCCTTTCTTTGTTCAACTGCTTTGGAGCACTGCCAATACTGCAAGGAAGCAGCAAATGGGGTCTCTACTGTAGAGAACTGAGCAGGCCACAGGTTGACTACTGATGCATTAAGAAGCTGTTTATATTGTTTTTTCCATTTCTGCTCTTCTTTTGTCATGTTGGTTTTGCTGTTTACATTTGGGTTTTTAGTGTTTTAAGTTTTCAGCATTTTTTTGACTTTAGTATTTTTTGGCTTGTTTCAGCTTTTTGCAGTATGTTATTTTTAATTAATTAGCCCAACTTTCTTAACAGTATTTTGTAGTATTCTGGCTTATTACTCCTTATTTTTCCTCTGTCCCTAATCATGTAAATTTAGATCAGGTTTGCTTGAAATTCTTAGTTTCCCTTTCCCACTTCAAGAAATCATGATATACAGTATCACAGTATGTTGAATAGTGAGGGTGTATCATCATTAGTAAAATGGAAAACATTTTACAGTACACTGCATTTTACAAGCAACCCATTGCCTTCACTGCTCTGCTTTTTGATGTAAACTTGTACTAACAAATTACTTCTCTGGCACACTTAAAATATAGCTGTGATCCAAATTCCATTTTGATTTGCACCCGAGATCCATAAAATACTGCTGACATATGCTACAACTGTTAAGCATTAACTGCATCAAGCAATATCTTATATGTTCTCTCATTAATGACAATTTAAAGAACTGCTATATTTCTGATTTTCCTGTTATTATTATAATGGATTTAAAAGCACCAGTTTTAAACTGATCAGTACAAAAACAGATCCAAGAATTGAGCAATGAGCAACAAAATCACCCTAAATTGCACTGTGAAGGGGAGATTTTAAGAATCAGAAGGCTATCCATTTTACTAATGAGTATATAAGCTAATCATTCAAAATTATGAAAATGCTGATTGTGGTAGTGATGTGCAAGTCATGTGCAAAAACAGATTTCTAAAATACAGCAATACTGCATAACATGCCTGGAGAAACACAATATTGAAAATGGTGGGTGGTAAAGCAAACAACCATTGTTTTACATTTAAATGTCAGGTTTTTTTAATATTTCTAATAAAATGTTTTCAAAATACATTGGAATTACACTGGTCTGCAAAAATGTTTTTTTTTATTTCACTCCCATCAAAAATTTTAGGTGTTCTTTAAAGATTTGAGGTCACTGAATCTCAATTTGAAAATTATTTAATCACATCTAATTTTAGAGAGATGAAGATTTAAAATGAAGAAAAAAAAAAAAATACTTTAGAACTACTTTTGTAGCCACTTGGTAGACAAAAAGAGTGCAGCCTTTTTTCCCCCACAAGTGGTATAAGTGACTTTTGCTGTGCTACCAAAGTGAGTACCCACAAGTGTAGTAAAAATTGTCCATTTTGTTCACAAAAGCATGTGACATATCTCACTTTTACAAAAGTACAACTTTAAAAATAAAATGACCTTCACTGTCAGAAATGGAGGTGCTGCTGAACCTCATGAGTGAAAGGCAATATTTGTCTCCACTTCCTTTATATTCTACCTGCCCCTCTCCAAAATGTGAAAATAGTAACTTTTGTTGTCATAATAATGGAAGGGACTGTATTATTTCACTATTTACTCATCTGTTACCTGGTAAAGAAAATTGATAGGTCACCCGACCAAGCAAATTTCTGGAAAAAACAGTTAAAGAACAATTTTCTCTTTTCTGGACAATAAAAAGGCATCTTTCTAACTCCTTAAATATAAATTATTACATATTTTTAAGAAATATGAAGGGAGAAGAAAATACTAGTTGAGAGCAAAAAATGTTCATCAAATACTTGATTTTAGTTTTTTTCCACCTCAACTAACATTTAGAATGAGGAGGATTGCCATTTTTAGCTCAAAATATACAAATATTATTCTGCGCACAAAAGATACTTATTCCATAAAACAAATGTACATTATTTAAAAAAAAAAAAAAAATAAACAAAAAATGTTCAAATCTTTAACTGAAATCAAATGTCTGCAGGAAACTGTTTGTGGTAGAGAAATTACAATTCAGAAATGGGTTCAGTACACCTAAATCTATAAAGTACACCGATTTTTTTGTGCAGGAGGATTGTGGTGCAGACCAGTGATATATTTTAATTACATTTGATCTGACACCCATAGCAGTGACACTAAAAAGGCAAAAATAAGCATAGTTTTCACCCCACCGGTGAAAACAGTTTTGGAATTTCTGAAGAGGAACGCTGTCCAATGACTGCAGCGATTTTTCTTTGACTTCCTCCACGGTACAAAAACTTTCGAGTTATTTTTTCATACGCGGGAACAAGGAAAAGTCACATGGAGCAAGATCAAGTGACATTTTCCCTTGTTTGAAACGCACAGACTACTTGTAGACCTGTGTTTTACTTTAAACTTCCTCTTTAAAAGCAGTTTCAAGTATCACTATTGTATCAGCAGCTGTTTTCCCTAAGAGAAAACAAAATTTAATGCAGACTCACTATTCTTTGTGATGGGTGATCAGAAATGTTAGGCAAAATCAAAGAATATATCTCAGAGCTCAGTGACATTCTTGGTGCAAGTATGAAAATGCAGAAACTACCATTACTCTGCATAGACTTAGCCAATCCTCTGAGCTGTTGAACAACAATATTGAGGAAACCACTACAAACTAACTGTGGCAAAGATGATTATGAGTGAACAACTCTTATGGGACAAAAGCAAGAAAAGTAATCTGCCTAGAAAAAAAACACCATAGTATGTCTGCAAAGCTTCACTAACATGAAAATACAGATATGCTCTGGTACACCATTTCTTTTCTTTCGTAATGCATCATGTAGCTATGTACATGTAGCTATGTATGCGGGTAACCCCCTTGGGCTGCTGAGAAGTGAAGTTTTCCCCATGGTAGCAACACTACAGTTATGTGTTATTGAGATGTTTGTAACCACACTTCTAGAACAACATTGTGTTGACATAAAAAAAATAAAAAAGGAAACTAGATATCTTTGAGTGGCCTATTCAGAGTTCTGACCTTCACTTGTGGAAAGATTTTAAAACTGTTGTCCATCACTTCTCCAATTAAGCTGACATCAGCTACAACATTACAAAGAAGAATGAGTACATGTTGTTTTCCATCATAATGTGAAAAGTTATTAGAGGCTTATTCTAAAATATTACTTGCTGTTAGAGCTGACAGATGTAGTCAGAAAAGCACTCATCCACATAGATAAATACTTAAAAAGATCACAATTCTGTTTTATTTTTTATTGATTACTACTTTCTTTCTTTTTTGGAGTCATTCTATAAAAAAGGCATGTGAAACTCAAAAATAAAACTTCTCAAATTATTACATCAAAACTGAAGGCTGTGAGATCCTAAATGTAAAAAGGAGAATTCATTAAGTCAATGATTTTTTTCAAGTGGACATGTTCATTAATTGGAGAAAGTAAAAAAAGCGGGCGCCTCTGTGTCTGTCTGTCGCGTGCCTGCATATGTATATGTGTGTGTGTGTGTCTGTCTGTCTGTCTGTCTCACACGCATGCACCTGTGTGTGTCTCTCTCTGCACACACAGGGAATGCATAAGAAGAGACTGAACATGTGCCTTGTGGCCCCGCGCACGTGCACTTCACCAGAAGAGACACAAACACAGACACCTGGACGCACACAGGGGTTTTATTAAAGAGGATGTTTAGAATAGTTCTAAAAATTGGCAGAGTAAGGTAGACAACAAAAACACATTTTAACAATTAAACAAATATTTAATATTTCATTTCAAAGCTATTGTTTCAGACCGTGTTTGGCACCCTTCACCATCCCTTTAGAAATAAATACAGGAATAGGCTAAACACAGAAGCAGAATTCTGCTTAATGTTATCAAAACTGAAACTTGACATTAACCATAATGACCCTAAAAAACAAACACAATAATGACCCTAAAAAAAAAAAAGTCACTCAACCTTCACAATTGAGTTTTAATTATTAACCCAATTTTTGACCTGAAGTTTTTTGTCTACTTATTTTGATATAGATTCTAATATGCATACTTTTTGTAGATACAAATATAGAAATTTTAGACTTTCTGGTTTTTATTCCTTCTCAAACCATACTACTCTTAAGAAAACATCTGGCTTACATAAAAAACTAAAAGACACACACTGCCACACAAAAAGCTAATTGTAATCACTTGTTAAAATCCCCAAATGAAATATTAGGGGCAGAACGTTTTTGGGCATAGGCTGCCTAGACAAGGGCCGAAGGTATATTCTAGTGGTCAAAGCGCAATTTGGGCATAGGCTGCCTAGACAAGGGCCGAAGGTATATTCTAGTGGTCAAAGTGCATCACTGCAGCCCTCTGTAGAGATACCTATCTTTATTTTGTTTAGAAAAATTTGTCAGGACCAGACCAGAGAACAAGGAAATGTTTATGTTGTGTACCTCAGCAGTGCTTGTACTGTCTGAACTATGCACTACATAATCATACACTAGTGCAGGCAGTGTACGAGGCATCTTGTGTGACATGCAACCTCCTTGCTACCTGTGCACCAAGCACAAGTACTGTGAGGCACAGCCACTTCAACTTTGGCAGTTAGCTACTGCTAGCACCAGTAGTCAGGAATCACTCTGCTGATCTCCTCATGTAATGCGAAGACTGCCAGATGGATACAAAGCTGGGTGCCAGTCCCCTGATCCTCCTCTTCATGCACAGCGCAGCAGGGTGTGTGACGGCCGAGCACTGAGTGACAATGTGTGAGCGACTCAGTGATCAACTAAGTCCATACAGCGTCCTCCTGTCATCACCTGCTTGGCTTGTTCCTAGGGTCAGGAGGTAGTAAGGTGAGAGATTGAGCCTGAGGATAGGAGGTCTTGGAGGCCAAAACACTAGCACTGCAGCAAGGACACTGTGGCCACTACACCACTAGGGATTTTTAACCAATACTTGCACTCCCGTAGGACATTATGCAGGGACACATTTAGCATTACACAAGCATAACGGCAGTTGCCCCTCCCAACCAAAAGGCCCTGGTTGTGACACTACAATGACCAGTCAGACCTTGATGAGAAAGCACTGGCACAAGAATGGAATTTTTTTCCACATTTTCCTAAAGCTAACATGACCACACTGGAACCGTTTCCTTTCTTGCATGAAACTAATTTAAATTAAATAAATCTCAATATGTGGATAGCTCTCAGAATTGTAGCCACTACTCCCATAACAGTAGCTTCTGCAGAAAGAAGCTTCTTAAAACTTACGCTCATAAAAATGTTTTGGTACATGCACAATTTACAAGCAAAAAGAGTTCTATTTTTATGTTATTATTAGCATTATATTTATATATATTTATTTTTTTATAAAATTGTTGATTAACTTCTGTTAGCAGCATATTGCCCTTCTGGGAATAATACAGTGTACCAAATACTAAACAAAATATATATATTGTGTGTGTGTGTGTGTGTGTGTGTTTGGTGGTGTGAAGGGGGAGGCCAGATTTTCTTGCCTGGGGCACTCAATAAGTCAGAAGCAGCCCTGATTAGGGGGAGTGATAAGAGTTAAGAAAATTCAGTTTTCGCTGTGCCTAGTAAGAGTACAGTACTTAGCAATTTAATACTGAATGAAAATGGTGGTACTTTAAAATAGTTATAGGTTGTACATAAAGAAAAATAGTGACTTTTACTTACTGTACATATTTGTCAATAGTATGGTGAAGTTAAAGCATTTGCTTTGATTAACAGGCCTACTATTTATTCAAATCATGCTGTGTAACTAATGTTAGCAGTAAGCAAAACCCAAGATTTCATTCTCTTTCATCACATTTGCTTTGTATTAGTGCAGGCTCTGAACAGATATAATTAGGTCCATAAATATTCGGACACAATTTTCATAATTTCGGCTCTGTACACCAAGCATAATGGATTTGAAATAAAGCAATCTTCATGTGATTGAAGTGTAGACTTTCAGCTTTAATTTTAGGGGTTTACCAAAAATATTGTATGAGCCGTTTAGGAATGACAGACATTTTTCTGCATAGCCCCCTGATTTCTAAGTGCTCAAAAGTATGTGGAAAATCTAACATAAACATAAGCATAATGATCATTTTCGATATTTGGTAGAAAATCCTTTACAGTCAATGACAGTCTGAAGTCTGGAACCCCATAACCTTCTCCTTCTGCTGGGTTTCCACCTTACTGATGCTTTGATGGGCCTTTACTGTAGCTGTCTTCAGTTGCCGCTCGTTTGCCGCACTTTCTTCCATCAATTTTGTCATGGAATAATTTTATTTACCACCAAATGGCTGAGAATGATAATTTTATGATGGTTGCTTTTGACTTAAACTCTCCCAAATGATTCAAAGGATTAAATAACTTGTAAACCTACTGTGAGCACATTTTAAATATTACAGAAATACAACATCCTTTGTTTATTACTTAAGAACAAAACATGCATAATGCCACGGTTAAAAACTCTTCATGTTTGGCAGCAAAATCTGTGGCCAATCATAAATGTACAACACGACTTATGTCTATGTCTACCTATGGGGCTGACTGCATTTTGTGAGACTTAAGGACTGTGCTTCTGACACAGATGTGAGCAACACTGGAACACCACAAGGAACACCACAAGGAACAGTCCCATTTCCTTTTCTCTTCTCTCTGTACACCTTAGAGACTACAAATACAACACTAGGTCATGTAATTTGCAGAAATTCTCAGATGATTCTGCACTTATAGGGTGTATTGATAAAGAGAATAAGAGAGTATAGGAGTCAGGTGAAGAAGTTTATTCCTTGGTTCAAAGGGAATTGTCTGCATCTTCACATCAGCAAAACCAAGGAACTGGTTATTGACGTTCGCCACACCAAAGTGCCTCTATGTCCGGACACTGTTCAAGTAGTGGATATAGAGGAGGTCCACATTAATGACAGGTTGAACTGGTCTCAGAACACAGAGGAACTAAATAAGAAAAGGCAAAGCAGGCTCTTTCTACTTAGGGGACTGTGTTTCTTTAATGTGGGAAGTGACATCCTTCACATTTTTTAAAACTCTCTGATGGCCAGTGCAATTTTCTCCACTGTGGTGTGTTGGCTGGTAACATCACTTCAAGAGAGGCCCACTTAATCAACACGCTAATTAAAAGGGCAACCTCGGTTATAGGACACACTCTGGAACCCCTGGAGGGAGTAGAGAAGCAGAGAATTAAAACAAAAAGTGCTATTATAAACTGCTCATCCTCTCTCTGACACACTAACACTGAATATTTTTAGACAACTAATTACTCAGCAGAAGTGTGTCAGGAAACACTACTGGGGGTCCATTATACCAACAACAATACAGAATGCCTGCATAATGCCTCAATGTGACTGTGACAGCTAACTCAGAACTTCAAACTAAAGTGCATGTGTTTATTTATTTATGCTTTTATTTATTTTAAAGAGTTTCTATAAAAATCCAAATTTCCCCCTAGGGACAAATAAAGTTCTATCTAATGAAACAAAATCTGAAGCATTAACTATTGCTATTTATAGTAAAACTAGCCAACCCGCGGCATAGCATACGCCGCATATAATTATTTGTTGATGAGTGAACACTTCCTGAAAGACACAGTTGTCCAAATGGGGAGGATTGGAGGATACATTTATCAGTGAATGAAAAGATGGAACTCTGGAGAGAGCAACATACAACTGTCCGTGAGTGAAAACAGGTTTTGGCAGATACAGGCATATTTTTTTGAAAGTTTGTCCTTGTGCCTTATTAATAGTCATTGCAAACACCAATCTAACAGGAAATTGTCTGTGTGTAAAAGTAAAAGGCAAATTAGAATCTGATGGGGTCAGGGAAATCCGGGGAATAAGGACAGTTTGTGAGGTAGCAGATGTGATAATCTTACACTCCAGTACATTGCGGTGAATGCTGGTAACAGAAAGTCTAATGCCATTACAGAGACCTTTTGCTGGCATGAGGTTCCTGAGAAGCACGATGACTGAACCAATTTTAATTTTGAGTTTATGCGGAGGCATGCCAGTGGGATTAAGACTATTAAGAAATTCTTTGGGGAATGCAAGTTGATCTTCAGGATCGTCTGTGACAATGGAGTCAACGCTGGTGAAAGTTACTTCGTCGTTAGGGATAAGTTTCAGCACCTGTTCATTAAGGTGTAGTGAGTCTTCATTGTTAACGCTTAATATAGCTCGCGTACTGAGTTGTTCCAGAGTGACAGTTGAGTAGTCGATGTCGCCATATATTTGCCTCGAGAGCGATGTTGGAAGCCTGCGGACGGTGAGAGTTGGCAGGCGGGGCCTTGTTGTGCGTTCCTCATGACGTGGGAGGAGGGTTAGAGTGGGCATTCGTGGGTCTTTCGTGCGTAACCCATGGACGGGGCTCTGTTAGAGTTGGAGGGCGGGGCTCTCTGTCTTGCGTGCGGTGAAAAGTCAACGTGGCTCAGAGGTGCATGTGGACTTTTGCACAGACGAAAGCGACTGAGGCTGTGTTTGGTGAGTTAATGCGTGTGGGCACATGAGCAGGCAGTGCACATGCCTCAAGAGTGACGCTGGACACGGGAGGACGGTTACAGTTGGCGTGCGTGGCTCTGTTGTGCATATCCCAGGACGCGGTAGGAGGGTTAGAGTTGGCGGGCAGGGCTCTGTCAAGCGTATCCCATGGTCTTAGAGTTGGCGGGCGTGGCTCTCTTTCTTGCGTGCCCTTAGTGAATTATATATATAGATCAGGGGTGTCGAACTCCAGGCCTGGAGGGCCACAGTGGCTGCAGGTTTTCATTCCAACCCTTTTCCTAATCAGCGAGCAGTTTTCACTGCTAATTCACTCCTCAATTTTAATAGCCCTGTTTTGGAGGATTCAGTCCTCTGAATTGATTTCTTTCTTCATTAACTCTTTGAGCGCTGATTATTTTTTCCAAAAAACATACTTTCTGAAAAGCAATGGTTTCACACAGAAAACACCACAAAACGTCTGTTGCTGATTGCTGCAGCTGCCACTTTGCCAAGAATGTGTGGCAGTCCTCCCTGGCGAACATTACCGTAGGCATATCAGCTACATGAACCTGTTCAGCGCCACGATTAGCTGGGGACCAGTCAGCTGAAGCTGGAACCTCACATTCGTTTTCGATCACTTGTATCAAAATCGGAGTCTGACAAGTTATAGTCCAGTTCTGAGATAATAGGCAAAACTTCGTCCACAGAGTGTTTTGCTTTATGCATTTACTTTGATCTCTCACCATTATTTCAGTGCCATGTTTGCTCTTGTTTGTACCTTGCTACTCACACAAGCGCAGGAAATCTCGATCAAACCAATGAAGCTGACTTTCTTTATAGCAGCGAGAGTCCAACTAAAACATTAACAGTTGGTTTTGTCACAGTTTACAGTCGATTACCATCGTCAACTCCTCCTTTTAACAAAAGTCGACATCAGCCCTGAAAGAGTTAAATGACAGCCAAACAGAAATGAGATGTGAAACGAGCCAACAGATGACCAGCTAAACTGGGATTTCAAACTCCAACCAATCTCTTAATGAGAAGCTGATTCTTGCTATTAATTAAACCCGTTATTTAATTCCATGGCTTGTTGCTGCTCTCATTCTGCCACTGCAGACATTTCCAAAACTGTTGATTTTTCTGTTTTGTCTAAGAACACCGTCCTAATGTTTTGGTGACCTGAGGGATCAACCTTACAGAGACCTTCACCTTTCTTTATTTTTAGATATTGTGTGATATGCACAGATGAGCTGGTCATATGGTGGCTCATTTTGTGTCTCATTATTGTTTGGCTGCTAATTAAGGAAAAAGAGACAACTAAGGGGCCTGAGTCAAGTTAATTAAAACTAAGGCAAAAGATGGTTAGAATGAAATCCTGCAGCCACTGCGGCCCTCCAGGACTGGAGTTCGACACCTGTGATATAGATGGATCACGTCAGGGTCCAGCTCTCTAAATATAGTTAAAGGTGCAGGGCTGAAAGACGTCATTCAGCAAGGTCTGACAGTTCTTACACATTACCATCAAAAAGAACAATGGTATCACATATCAAGGATTTATATAAAAGATGTAGTCTTAACAGTTTATGTAGCTGAGAAGTTGTACAGCAGTCATATTCACAGGGGCCTACTGGGCATTGCTGAACTACCTTGATTAAACATGCCAATAATCGAGACTAATTGACATTTTTGTGATTATCTGCGATTTATCACAAATAATTTTAATCATTTGACAATCCTAATATATACAGTATATTTATATTTTTTTATAAATATATATATTTTTTTTTTTTACAACAAATCAAACATTCATGATCTCTACCTACACTTTATTATAACAAGCTGAAATAGGTAAACAATACTTTATGTAAGCATTTACTTGTTTTATTACAATTGATTTTTTTATATTGTCTGCTGCAAATCATTAAAAAATTAAAGTTTAAGACAAAGAATCATTACTTACTTTTTTGATACAATCTGCATGTCTACAAATGAATTTTAAGGCAGGTGGCATCCAAAAACCATACTAATGCTTACAATTTCTGAAATGTAATTTTATGTTCTAGCTACTCTTTGGGAAGAATATACTTTTTATTTATTCATTCATATCACTTCATTGCAAATGTGGAAATTCTTGTTTCATATTGTTATTGAAAATGAAGATTTAAATTATGAGATACATTTCAGGACCTGAAGGCCTCTAGCTATACTGTATACTCAATAAGAATGTCTGTTCCTCCTGTTATAATAACTATCAAGCTGAAGCTGATGCAGATGACACACTATAGTGAAAGTTATTATTCATGACTATTTTGTGAAGCTCGTCTCCATGGTAATAAAAAGTAAAATTTTGCTGCTAATGGCTCTCTACCAAGTTTAACAATTACCTACTTAATCTCTATATACTGAATTAGACATGTAGAAAATTGTTATTTTAATTACATTCTATTGTTTAAAATTTAGCATAATTAAGTTATGCTAACCCATCATTGAAAAGCATTTTATGACTATCTAAAGTAGAGTATACTGCACAATGTTTATATACAGTCTTAAGCATCAAAATCTAAGCTTATCTTTACATAATACATATTTAGACAGATTAAGATGATCAGCCTATTTAGAAATTGAATAATATCTCTTTAAGAAAAAACGTTATAATTCTGTGTGTAAAACAACAAGAGAAAAGAGCACTAAAATGCAGACAGTACTGAAACTGATAACACCTTTTCTAATGTACAAATTCTTTTGCTGTTATTTCAGAACAAATTAGGTTACACACACCATACAGTGGTGTGAAAAACTATTTGCCCCCTTCCTGATTTCTTATTCTTTTGCATGTTTGTCACAGAAAATGTTTCTGATCATCAAACACATTTAACCATTAGTCAAATATAACACAAGTAAACACAAAATGCAGTTTTTAAATGATGGTTTTTATTATTTAGGGAGAAAAAAAAATCCAAACCTACATGGCCCTGTGTGAAAAAGTAATTGCCCCCTGAACCTAATAACTGGTTGGGCCACCCTTAGCAGCAATAACTGCAATCAAGCGTTTGCGATAACTTGCAATGAGTCTTTTACAGCGCCCAGGAGGAATTTTGGCCCACTCATCTTTGCAGAATTGTTGTAATTCAGCTTTATTTGAGGGTTTTCTAGCATGAACCGCCTTTTTAAGGTCATGCCATAGCATCTCAATTGGATTCAGGTCAGGACTTTGAATAGGCCACTCCAAAGTCTTCATTTTGGTTTTCTTTAGCCATTCAGAGGTGGATTTGCTGGTGTGTTTTGGGTCATTGTCCTGTTGCAGCACCCAAGATCGCTTCAGCTTGAGTTGACGAACAGATGGCCGGACATTCTCCTTCAGGATTTTTTGGTAGACAGTAGAATTCATGGTTCCATCTATCACAGCAAGCCTTCCAGGTCCTGAAGCAGCAAAACAACCCCAGACCATCACACTACCACCACCATATTTTACTGTTGGTATGATGTTCTTTTTCTGAAATGCTGTGTTCCTTTTACGCCAGATGTAACGGGACATTTGCCTTCCAAAATAGTTCAACTTTTGTCTCATCAGTCCACAAGGTATTTTCCCAAAAGTCTTGGCATTCATTGAGATGTTTCTTAGCAAAATTGAGATGAGCCCTAATGTTCTTTTTGCTTAACAGTGGTTTGCGTCTTGGAAATCTGCCATGCAGGCCGTTTTTGCCCAGTCTCTTTCTTATGGTGGAGTCGTGAACACTGACCTTAATTGAGGCAAGTGAGGCCTGCAGTTCTTTAGACGTTGTCCTGGGGTCTTTTGTCACCTCTCGGATGAGTCGTCTCTGCGCTCTTGGGGTAATTTTGGTCGGCCGGCCACTCCTGGGAAGGTTCACCACTGTTCCATGTTTTTTGCCATTTGTGGATAATGGCTCTCACTGTGGTTCGCTGGAGTCCCAAAGCTTTAGAAATGGCTTTATAAACTTTACCAGACTGATAGATCTCAATTACTTCTGTTCTCATTTGTTCCCGAATTTCTTTGGATCTTGGCATGATGTCTAGCTTTTGAGGTGCTTTTGGTCTACTTCTCTGTGTCAGGCAGCTCCTATTTAAGCGATTTCTTGACTGAAACAGGTGTGGCAGTAATCAGGCCTGGGGGTGGCTACGGAAATTGAACTCAGGTGTGATACAACACAGTTAGGTTATTTTTTTAACAAGGGGGCAATTACTTTTTCACACAGGGCCATGTAGGTTTGGATTTTTTTTTCTCCCTAAATAATAAAAACCATCATTTAAAAACTGCATTTTGTGTTTACTTGTGTTATATTTGACTAATGGTTACATGTGTTTGATGATCAGAAACATTTTGTGTGACAAACATGCAAAAGAATAAGAAATCAGGAAGGGGGCAAATAGTTTTTCACACCACTGTATATTAACACTGGTTAAATCTGACCATAAAAGCGATCTCTTATTCATCATAACATCATTTCCCTCAAGGTGAGAAATATGGTGGCCTGCGACTCCTGAATGAACCCTTTGGACATTCAGAAAGCCCAAAAATCAAAATTGAAGGTAAGTATGGGGGGTGTCACTGAAAATTAGTAAAAAGATTTGATTGTATAATAAGTCACTCAGGGTTTTTGTTCAAAAGTATTATAGCAGTCAGCTCTCCACAGGCTAGACAGTAAATAAGCTGTCTGCTGTTATGAGTGCAGAGAAAGAGGAAGGCAAATTGAAATAATGGAGGTGACTTAGAGAAGAAATATCAAAGAATACCTGAAAAAAAGTTCAATGCCAGGGATCAGTCCTATATTTTGTCAAACCAAAATGCTAAACCAGGAATAAAACTCAAAGCTGGAAAGAGAGTCAGAAATGCTAAATAAGAACATGAAAAGTTATGCAGGATTTTTTTTTTTTTTAATTATCACAAACTCAGATGACCAGGAAATGCATGGTGTCAACCTTTTGTCATGTTCAGTCGGAAACATCAGCTATAGGCACCACCAAAGGTTGTTGCATAGTAACTCCATAACAAATGATACTTGAAATGGTTACACCCAAAAAAACAAAAATGGTTTTAGAAAAAGATGTGAAAAATATGACTATTAAAAATAGTCTAATTTAAAAACTAAATACAATGATAGCATAGAGATATGTTCTTTAAGGACTGATACAGAATTCCAATTTTGATGGCAGGAAAATAGTATTAGGCAATATAAAGCTTAATACACTAATCAATCCTAAAAAGGAGCTAAAAATTAAAAAAAAGAGGGAGGGGCAATAAGGCTGTAGTACAGGTTGCAGCAAAGAAAGCAAGTGAGCTAAGCAAACTGCTTCCATTGAAAAGAGACACGGAAAGGGTGTAAGGCAAAAGAATAGCTAACTAGGAGTGAGCTTGGCTCAGAAACACATTTCTGAGCAAGAGCAACACTGCTTAAACAATGAGGCAAAGTACACTTGCAAAAGCCTCAGGAACTTGAACAGCCTTGTCGAATGTGAGGTATAACACCATTCAGAGCCTCTTCTCCAGCTGGTGGGTGTCCTTTACATAAAGTAAAAAGAAATTAGACCATTTCTGGACTATTTGGTGATTAGTGACATGAAGCCAAGGGCATTCCATACAATAGTGTGTCTCAGTCTGTGCTACCTGCATATAAATTCATTAACATGCTAATTCATCAACTTCTGAACTCTCTTAATCCAAATCAAGGTCAAGAGAGGGATTGAGCCTATAAAAGCCTACTGTATGCTAGAATCATCAAGCACAAGGTAAGAACTTGGCCCCACACAGAATACGCTGACATTTGCACAGTCTTTCAAATAGGGCAGATTTTAAATCCAATGAAAAAGTCCTGGACAGAGCACCAGTCCAGTCCACTGGACACTCACATTGGCCCAGTTTGCAGTTGCCAATCATTCCAACCAGCATGTCTTTGGGGAGATAAATGGTAGGGAAACTGAAGTATCCAGAGAGAACAAATAGAGAGCAAACTTTATACAGACAGTGACAAGGCATGCGATAAAAAGCAAAATATGGTCTTGCATTTTAAATTTTAGTATAGAAATTTAGTTTTTTCCAAACAACAATCTAGAATTTGTTAAAACCATCTGAATAGTAAAAATATTAATATACAAAAATAAAAAAATGGTAAATTCATATTTTAGAAACAAGGCAAATCAAAGCAACTGTTCATATATGATTCTTAGCATTGCCAGTGGTAAAAATGAAAACCCTTTCCTGCATATAAATATGTTTTGCAGAAGGATTATCTGGAACAGAGTTTCATGAAGTCATTATTGAGAGCTAATGTCAACATTATAAATAACAACAACAGCACAATTCTAGCTATGAAATGTATTTTCCAGAACCATTGAATATTACTGCAAGAGACACTTGAGATACTGGGACAAATTATCTATTAGCTCATCAAAGTACATAGATGGACTGAATAGTCTCACATTGATTATTCATTTAGAATTTTCTCTATACCTGGCAGCTGGTTGCCTTTTCTGTTCCAATAAGTAGAATACTCTTTTCCAAATCCCAGACTGATATCACTCTGACAGATAGTTTAACCTGCTCTCTGTATAAAAAATAGTGTTCTTTCATAATGCTATTAAAGTAGCATTTTTCTCTTGTTTCACTCTTTTTAAGTTCTGACTTTTAAGATCAGAAGCTGCAGTGCAGGGTGCAGTTTTGATTACCAGACCTCTGCCATATATTTCATTTTTTCTGTCTCATTAATATGAAATTCATACAAGACTCAGAAACAATTTCAGCCTTATTAAAGTAGTAGAAATGATGTGACCTGAGAATAGCAGTTACTTTATTGAATAGTATAGTGGAATACTGCTAGAGTGAAGGGTTTGATTTCTGATGCATTTACTGGATGTGTACTGTATTTATATTTTGTTCCAATGAAGAGTAGTGCCTCACATCCTCAAGATGTGCACATTTGGTTAATTTGGAAATTTTGTCCATCTAAAACTCAAAATAATATGTTTTAAGGAGAAATCCCTGCAATCACTCTGCCCTTCCAAGACCAGAATTGTCTACCACTGTACTTGAGAACAGCAGCCTCAGTATATCTAATTAGTACTCCTGTGAACCATTGGCTAATTATTTCCCTCACTGCATGAATCTGCCTCTTTTCTATCATTTAAAGACATGATTGGGGGTGAAATCTTAATGGCATTTGAACTGTAACTTAAAAATGTAAATAATGAATAAAACAATTTTAACCTTTTTTATCATTTAAAACTAAGGTGCCATTCATTGAAGTCTAATGCTGAAAACTGCTGTAATAGCGTGTGTAGTAATTAGTATTTGAAATACATACAGTATGGTTCATTTGCCATTCTTGCTAAGATCATTCTGCTCTACATTATGATTTTAACACTATCGACACAAACTAATTCTCCTTCTCAGTTTACTGGCTCATCTGCTTCTTAAGCAAATTGAAGATTCTGACAGTACCTGGTGTCTCTGAATTTGCCCTTTGCAAATGTTGGTGTTTGTAAACATGCTTTTTGTTAGACTGGAGTTGCTGTTGAAATAAGCTCCTGAAACCATATATAAATGAACACATGTATCTAAAAGGGAAAAATCATATAGCATGCCATATTCATAACATGCTTTGTAGCCAGAAAACTCAATAAAACTATGTAAATGTGTAAAAAAAAAAAAAAAAAAAAGGTGACTTACCATAATACGCTTAATGTGACAAATGTGCTATGAGTACTTAACACATTTGTATGAAAAACGGTAAAATCAGAATTAATTAGAGAAAAGCATGGAGTCAAAAGATAACTAGTGTAGGAAGTGGCACAGCAACTCACAATGAGACCACTTGTTAATGAAACAATGTATATTACTAGGGAAATAATATTCAACATTTTATTTACTAGAGGTTGTTGCATTGCTCTCTTTACTCCTTCATTTTGCTAAATTTCACTTTTTCTTTGGTGAGTAAAAATATGCAAAGCTGGTAGAGAGCCTGGTATGCCTCAGTGATCCAAGGTCCACTGCCTAGAAATATGTGCTCCTAAGAAAACTATCAATGGCAAAATCATCAAAAGTTTCAAATTCAGTTCTAACCTGGAATCTATTCATAAAGCTTGGCGGTGTCTCCCTTGTCTTTTGACAGCCAAGCCATTTCCTCAGCTTCATATCATGAACCACTATCACCTGCTATGATACACTTTAAAACAAAATATTCTTTCCACCATTAACACTATCTTTCACTGTCACTCTCTCAAATAATCCAAAGGCTTATTCTCAATATTTATATTCTGCTATATACAAGACAAACACACACTTTATATTAGCAAGTTTCTGCAGTTTAATGGCAAGAAGTTGACCCAGATATCCTGCTTTTTTATGAAGTTCAATCTGCAAAAAATTATTGTAGTCTGTATTACTGTGTTATTAATGTGGAAATAGTGAGTTTATCACACTGTTGTAAGAAACTGTGTTATCCTGCACAAGTTTTATTTCTGGCACATGCTTTGTTAGTTTACAAGGGTTAAAGGTAATTGGGCTGTTTTGCCCTTATGCTGCCTCTTTGTTTAAGGAAGTAAGGCACAATTGTTGTTTATTCCTCTGCTGTAGCTTACTGTCCTAATGGATGCTGATGACTGTGGTGCCGTAACAAATGAAAATGACTTTAGAGGTTTGCTTTATTGCATTATCTCTAAAGAGATAGACTGTCACAGTTCCAGTAGGAGGATATTTAGAGGATATTTATAAATATAAATTATCTAGGCCAAATCTGAATTTATGGCATAAATGTAAATGTAAAATAATTAAAGATATATATATATATATATCTTGGAACATTTTATGAACCTCACATTCTGCTTACCTGTTAGGATTTCTCCTCAGAAACTTTAAAGACTCGTATTAACGTTCAGTTCAGCATAATTTAAAAAATGTAAATTGCAAAAAACGTTAGAAGGAAGAAGTTCCGCCTGATAGCTTAATCTTAATAATGGTTATTTTTGAATCACTTTTTATTCATGACAGGTTTAAATGCTCTAGCGCTGCACACTGAAAAATAATTTTGAGAAATGTGCCTTCTAATTGCCAAGACAGTTGAATTGGCATTCACTCTAACTGCTTCTGATGGTTTTATAATTGCTTTTTAGTATTTGGTTTGCAGTTGAGGTGTTTGTTATTCAAAAGTAATTTTAATATTGCTTAAGGATCTTAAATTCTCAGGTTTTTAAGATTTTTATGGTTTTGTTAACAACAAATGGGCTAAATCAGGTATATCACCATTCAAAAAACTAGACAGAATGGGTGTTGGTGAAGCCGGATGAAAAAGCTCTGTATACCATTTACATGAAAACAAAAACTGAGCACATGTTTTGGAGGGAGAGGCCTCCATTTACAGGACTTTTCTACAGACGCTGGCATTTCAGAAAGAGAAACATGCTAGGTTGTGGGAAAAACTTTTATTCCCTTTGTTTATTTACTAGCATGCAGCTAAGCAAGCTGTTAAAGTGGTAGGCAGGCAGGAGACAATTATGGCTATCTGGTCCTTTAAAATATTTAACATACATCCATAAAGCAGAGTTTCAATGTGCACCAAAATGAATAAGAATTTGTATGATTACTTTTAGGACTTGTTGGGTCAATTCCTGAACCTGGACCCAGGACGTAATCCCATGACTAGATTTAAATTGCATCTCCAGGCAGGGGTGGGCGATCTTTCCGAAAAATCATATCACAATCCTTTTAACACAAAAATCATGAACCACGATCTGAACTGCAATATGTCTTTTCAATGTAGCATACACTTAAGAGAATATCCAGACTCAAACTCATTAAGACCCTAAGTTAAACTTTATATTAAATATCAAACAAAGTTAAATTAAATTGTGAATAGATTACATGTGGGGGTGGCACGGTGGCGCAGTGGATAGCGCTACTGCCTCGTAGTTAGGAGACCCAGGTTCGCTTCCTGGGTCCTCACTGCGTGGAGTTTGCATGTTCTCCCCGTGACTGCGTGGGTTTCCTCCAGGTGCTCCAGTTTCCTCCCACAGTCCAAAGACATGCAGGTTAGTTGCACTGGCGATTCTAAATTGTCCCTAGTGTGTGCTTGGTGTGTGTGGATGTGTGTGTGTGTGCCATGCGGTGTGCTGGCGCCCTGCCCTGGGTTTGTTTCCTGCCTTGCGCCCCGGGTTGGCTGGGATTGGCTCCAGCAGACCCCCCCGTGACCCTGTAGTTAGGACATAGCAGGTTGGATAATGGATGGATGGATTACATGTGAAAATAATTCTAGACATAATAAAATGTAAACAAGGACAATTTTCATATTCTGACACTTTCAAACATGAACATTCTTTAAAAAATTGTAATCAGCAGCTAACAGATAACAAATATAACCAATAAAAACAAGTGCACTTTTAAAATTAAACATTAAAAAATGTTTTACAGTTTCAGTTTCAAGTTGGGATCAACAGCCACATAACCATAAAACAGATTTTTTTAAAAACGTATTTAAATGAAAACATCATAAGTGCAAGAAGACTGTTTCACAATCATTCTAGGTAATAAAATTAACATAATAAAACAGAGTAACAAACAGGTAAAATTAGAAGTAGAAAGACCAGTACCAGTACCTTTCATTTTAAATACAGGTACAATCAGCTTCACTATACTATTAAACTAGCTAACCAAACTCCAGGCACTTTAGTTACATATTTTAAACATGAAAGATTAGGTTGACATTCTGTTTACATTAGATGCAATGATTTTCTGCTTACACAATCACAGGTTTTGGCAAGGAAAAATCAATTGATCCACTTAATGGGGTTTCAGAGCCGCCCTTTGACTTGTGACAGTATTGCCACCTGTGCTAAACACTCTTTCTGATGGTGCATGGGTTGCTGGGATACAAAAATACTATTGTGCCAGGCATCCAAACTTAGCTACGGCTTGGCTGTTCGACTGGACCATAAGTCACTCATCGCTGCAAAAAAATTTCCGTTCTTTAATTGCTTCTCAACCCTCTGTCGAAAATCGCTATATATATGCGGAATGGCCATGTAAGGAAATATTTGCAACTTGGAAGATCATATTGAGCATCTAAAGTGTGCATCAGTCTCTTAAAACCCATGTTGTCTAGTTAGAATATGACCGCCTCAGTCACCTCTTGCCATCGTTTGCTGCTTTTATCATAGTTTTTCAACTGCTCTAATGCGTCAGTCAATGACAACTGTTTATGCTTTGCGACAATGCGAGATACAGATGAGTGGGGTTGTACTGACCAGACTGTTCCTTCAGATGTCTCCGTTTAAGATGATTAAATAGATTTGCCATATTGCCCCACAATGTACCGACCATTGTCCAACAAATTTTACATATAACTTTGATTTGTGCAGTATCTGACTGTGCATAGCCGAACCACTGCAATCTTTGGCACAAGCTCCTCATCTGCCATGCTGCTTGCGCACTATGAACTGTTTTCACCTTCTTCACACAAGAAAGGCATGGTGGAGACACGTGACATAATTTGGCCAATCACAATAGGAAATCATTCTGTTGGTCTATGGACTTGGCACAGGTCCATCAGTATTGAGTATTAGAAGAATATAAAAGATCACAATCTGTACAATTCGCTTGAAAATTAGATTGTGGACGTCTTTAAGATCGATCACAATCTAAAATAGTCAGATTGCACACCCCTATCTCCAATCAAAAGCATACAGTCAAAGGAAAAAATATAATCAGTTGGAAAGAGTTAATAATTTTGTAAATGTCTATATTTAATTTTTATTATTTATAAAATTATGTTTTAATTTTGATATTTAAATACTATGGTGTTGTACCGTGTTAGCCATTATGAATGTAGAGGCCTTCAAGGCTTGCATATTGTAATCTTTTTAGTTAGACAATAAAAGGTGTCATTTTGCTTGGATTTTCTCTCTATTTTGATATTTGTGAATTTTTCTCATAGGTGCCATAATTTGTGTGATTGCTTTGGTCGTTATTCAGATATGCAACAAAGCACAAACCATTTTGGTGACAATTTCTGCATTATTCTGCAGAATGGAATCTTTAGCTATGGTTAGCACCTCTTGGTCTCATTAATTGACTATGACATTTGTCTACTGTTCTGGTTTTATGGCCTATATTTTCAATTTTTTGATATGACCAAAACAAGTAGTGCAAAAGTAAAGAGTAAAGCATATAAAACAGTGGTCAGACCATCACTGCAGTATGGATCAGAAACCTGGGCAGTTAAAAAAAAAAAAAAAAATGAAAGGAAACTGGATGCTACAGAAATTAGTATGTTGAGATGGATGTGGGGAATAACAAAGCTTCATAAGATCAGGAATGAGAAAATCTAAAGTACAGTTAAAGCTGAGGAAAACTAAGAAAATACAGGAAAGAAGGTTAAAGTGGCATGGACATGTAAGGAGAAGAGAGATAATGTGGAGAGAAGAATAATGTTGAGACAGAGGAAATGAGGACAACCAAAAAGAAAGTGGATAGAATTTCACAGGATAGATAGGAGATCTAAAGGTAAAAGGGGTACCAGGTGGGATAGTGTACAACAGATGAGAATGGAGAATTCTGGTCAAAAGCTTTAGAAGAAAAAGAAGATATGACCAATGCCTGCACCTTGGACTCTTCTTTGGTTTAAGTCCATACTTATACAGTTATCCATTAGTCCAATACCATCTGTTCTTATGACATCCCGGGTAAAGACACTGTCGTATAATTCCCAACTTGAGGTGTCAGTAGATGAGACTGAGCATCTAGGGGATGGAGTAAGAGAGACTCCAACTGAAAGAGACTATTCAAAAACAGGAGTCTTTTACTCCAGCAGTGTCCAAACTATTTTACAAACAAATAATTTTTCAAAAATATTTACAAAGTCCAATTCACAGACACTTGCAAAAAGAAAGATTAGTTCAGGTGTTACTTATTTACAGTGGTTTCCAAATCAAAAGTGAAGAAAAGAACAAAACCAAACAAAAACCTGACTGTGCTAAATGGCAGCAGTATGGAAATAAAAATAGAATCAGAAGATGGGAGCTGGTAAAACAAACTAGGCAAGGTGACAACCGGATAATTGAGAATCAAGGAAAAAAGTTCAGAATGAAAAGCCAAAATTGTATTTAAGGGGAGTAGCAAGAGAGTCAAAAACAAGTAAAGTCCTTTGAGAACAGAGCAAAGATACAAATCAAAGTATGCAATCAAAATGCAGAAAAAGCTTGTACTCACAAATCAATATTAAATTCAAAGAAAATCAAGCAATTTTTAAGTTGTATCCACAAACTTGCACCACCAGGTAGTGAGCAATGCTGACATTTATACCTCTAACCCAAAGACATCACACGCCAAACATTCCTGGTTGACTTTGCCAAGCAATAGCATAACAACCATTAACAGAAAGATCTGAAAATGGCAGGGCCCACAAAAAAAACAAGATGGTATTGGGGAATAAAGTTCTTCATTTTTAACACTGAAACAAGAAATGCACTTAGCCACTGGATTCCGCTGCCACCATAACCCCAAAATGAAGTTTCAAAAATATTTTTTTTTGAGTCCAAGAAACCATTTAGAAAAAATTAAAACAAAAGGTAAATTATGACAATGGGGTGGGGGGATTGTAGAATTACTTTAGAGGTAACTATTTTTTTTTTTTGTTTTTGAAAGTTCTACTTCATAGTTCATTTTAGTTAATTCTATGGTTCCCTTTTTTTTGAGAAAACAACCCAAACATACATTGGATTACAGGAGAAGACAGTCTTGAGTAAACTTGCTTTAAAAATTGTTTATGAATAGTTCTTTCTTAATTATTTTGCAATTAATTAGTTACGTTTTAATCAAGCCGAAGTTACTAGAATATCTGCCTGATTGGGGGTACAGATGTGCTTTTGCTAAAAGGAAAAATGTATTCACTTTGGTGTCCTGGATCTAGAGCCATGGAAGATTATATCAAATAGAATCTAACCAGTGGATTTATTAGATCATCTAATAGCACTGGGGAGCGATTTTTGTTTGTTGACAAGAAGGGTGGTACCCCTTTTCAGTATTGGTTACAGAGATTTGAATAAAATAACAGTTAATAATGATCTTTTTCATTAATTTTACCATTGATTAATGAGGTCACTGGATCAATTAATACTGTATTTACAAAATGATGGCCATGTTTCTCGATAACAAATGGTGAGAGATTCACTTACACTCTCTCTAGTTTCTCACCAAGTTCTTTCACCAAGGCTTTCAAGGAGATGAGAACCAATAAAATGAAAACCATGCCCAATTAAAATTCTCCTTTGAGAGGCATAACCACCTAAAGCTTTGACGAAAGTAACAGTTTGTAACAGGGACCTGACGTCAAACCATGCAAATTAAATAGAGACATAATATGACCATTTGAAATATCATTAAAGGAAATATTTTAGTACTAAAGTACACACAAAATATATAAGAATGTTAAAGTCCAATCTCTAGATGCAAATCTGAAAGCACCAAAAATAAAAGAAAAATTTAAAAACTGTAGTAATTAAATTGTTGACTCTTGTAACATGAGGTTAAAAAGGTGGATCCCAGTAGTGATGACAAATGTTTTCTGAGACTTCTCAGATAGGGCAGACAAGTTTCAAGGTAAGGATGTTATTTAGGGTTAGGAAGACAGAATTTTCTAGGTAAGGTACTGTACTCACTAATCGTGATACCAGAAAATGGAGACGTGCTACAATTGCACGGTACTTGGTACACAAAACAGTACAGAAAGGGAGAAGGAAGATGTAGGAAAGGCACTTGTACCAGAAAGTACAATGTCTGTACAAGTGAAGAAGTGGAGAAGTTCAGGGATACCTTACTGATGAGAGGTAAAGTATTCAATCAATGTCATAAGATGGCCTCAGACGGTAACTGCGACCAGTAGTGGAAGTCTATTTAGCTGCAGTCAGGAAAAGAAAGAAAAAAAAATGGACTATAACAGTACCATCACACATTTTTGGAAGAATACTATAGGGAACCACCCAACTAATGCAAAGCTCTGAATTGATGTTTTAAAAAGCAAAACAACTCTATATGACATCTCTCAATTGTCCTAATTGTATCTCTCTTCTGCTAACAACATGTAAATAGACAAGAGATACTTGCTATTTGTCAAAAGCCAAACATATCTTCTGGATTGCAACCTGAAGATATTGCTGTCATCTGGCCATTTGTTCACAATGTTACTATATACTCCATTGTAAGATTCCCAGTTAGCTTGCTGCTGACGTAGAAAACAGATTTTGAGCAGACAGTGATCTCCACAGTTTACTATTTATCTTACAGCCCAACCCATAGTCTAGGTGCTCTTGGGGAGAAAAAAGAAAAAAAAAAAAAAACAGTCTTGTAGGGCCAGCTGCAGTGTGCTCTGAACTGGAGAAGATCTCGTGCTGGTCTGGTCTTAGTACATACGAGGTAACAAGACTAACTTTGGGGATTAACACCTTTACAGTGTGCCTTAGAGCTCTGAAGTAGTAGCATATCAAGATCAAGACTACTGTTCGTGCAGTTGCAGTGTGTTTTTTGGAGTTGGAGATGGGGAAAAAATTGCGTACTAACTTAGATCAACTCATGAGCAGGTTTAATGGTTTTAGTACAGCAAGTAATGTTAAAAAATAAATTCTGCACACATCGGACAGACTGCTGTGGACATGAAAAAGCACAAATATGGCATTAAAAATACTGAAACCATTTTTCATATTTATATTTGGACTGAAGTATAGATTAATATGGAATGAAATATTTTTAACTCAATGCCACAGAACAAGACAAGCAATGCATGAAAATATTTATATTGCATAACAAATAGAAAAATATGGACCAAAATATATTTAACCATTCTTAGTCTACAGTAAAAAGACTCAGAGTTGGTCTCTCAAATTAAGAAACTGCTTGGCACTGGTTTGGACAGTGCACGTTAAAAGATGCCTCTTGTTTTCTTTATAGTGTCGTGGAGATATAGGTATACCTCTCCTGTTATTTTTTTTCATTGAAGAGAACCCACTTAAAGGTTTTCCAATGCTGACTCTGTCCTAGTGTCTATATAAATACAGGGAACTCCAGTATCCGTATTACAGCCTGTTTGAACAAGGTGCCTCAATTTCCTCAAAAGCGTATATATTGTATTCGAATTAGTTAGCAGATAAAAGGTGTTGTATTGCTTCAATTCTCATTGAATCCATAATGGCTAACATGGTACAACATCCTACACTACTATAAAGGTATAAATAAAAAAATTATTAGTTTTTTGTGAATCATGAAAAGTTTTAAACTTACAACGGCCAAACTTTTTTTTTTAATTTCAAATTTAACCTTCTCTGACGGTTACCCACATATATTCAATGAAAAATATTGACACCAATAAACCAATCTTATAACTGTATACATTTGAAAAAAAATATTAAATGTTAATATACTCAAACAAACCAAAAATTTAATTTGTAGAAAATTACACAAACACATAAAATGGTTGAAGATTCACCTTAGTTTATAGGTAATTAGAATCGAGATGACAACAAATGCTCCAGCAACAATATTTATGACAATTAAATATTTATGACAACAAAAAAATAAATTTTATTCTTAACTAAATCTAGTGTTGTAACTATAGCACAATACTGCGGTAAAACAAATACCTCAAAAAGCATGCAAAATATTAAATAACATTGAGTTAATAAACTGATTGATCTAAACTGAAGGGTTAAATACTTTTTTTGTTAAACTGTTGTCACTGCACATTTCATTCACTTTTACTGAAATCAATCTGCATTAGTCAGACTGACATAACAGTTTAAAAGCTGGACAGTAAACTTTAATTTTTTTCATTTTTCAAAACTGACTTGATGAATCCACATCATATACTATATCACATCAATAATGGGCTCTCCATAAATGGTGCTTTAAAAATATAATGTTTTAGGAATCTGTCATTTTTGTTTCTATTTAATTACATTTTTGCATACACTGTGCATTTATGTTATAATGATACGATGCACTTCAACCTTGTATTATAAGGTTAAAAATGGAATAACCATTAATGTTTCTTCATAACAAACATTATTATACAGTGCAGGAAGTATTCAGACCCCTTTATTTTTTCACATTTTGTTGTTGCAGCTTTATGTTAAAATTATTTAAAATTAACTTTTCCCCACATCAAACAACACTTAATACCCAAGAATGACAAAGCAAAAACAAGATTTTAGAAATCTTTACAAATTTATTAAAAATAAGAAATTGAAATATCACAATAACATAAAAATTCATACTTTTTGACATGACACTTGAAATTTGGCTTAGGTGCATCTCATTCTGTCGATCGTTCCTACACCCTGTTTGGAGTCCATCTGTGGAAAATTTTAGTGATTGAACTTGTTTAGGAAAAGCACACACCTGTCTGTAAAATTCCCAAAGTTGATAGTTTTGCATCAGAGCAAAATCCATGCCATGACATCAAAGGAATTGCCCAGAGAACTTACAGACAGGATCTGGGGAAGGATAAAAAAATTTCTGTGAATTGAAGGCTCCCAAGAGCATAGCAGCCTCCATAATTCTCAAATGGAAGAAGTTTGGAACAACCTCGACTCTTTCAAGTGCTGGTCAACCAAACTGAGCAACTGGGGGAGAAGGGACTTGG
>JANRMT010062791.1:58601221-58603721 GCA_026402145.1 Polypterus bichir lapradei | reverse complement strand
CAGGGGGGGCTCTTAAGAGTGTTGGTCACTTATAAGAAGAGTATTACTGCTAACAAAACTCTCACTCTGCTGTAACTGTATGTTTTATGGAACACAAAGTGTGGAGAGCACGATAAACGATTGGGTCAAGGTGTAGTTTATATTATCTTGGCATTACATATGGAATATATTTCAGATAAGCTCTTTTTAAACATTATGCCAAGAGGGGATAATTGAAGAGTCAAACTAGCTCTAAGTATGCAGTGAAAGTGGAGTGATAATTTTATACATCAAACAGAGAAATTAAACAAGATTGGTTTTGGAGTCCAGCAAGTGATGACCTTTTAAGAATGGGTGTGAAAAAGTGGAGAGAAATTCCAAATTAATGTTATTTTGTTATGCATCATTTCTCTCTGACTTGTCTCAACTGAAATGACAGACACAAAGTCTTAGTTTGCTCAATTATTGCTAGTTCATTGGTGGATGAAAGGAAAAGTAAAGACGATGTAAACAGAGTAAAAATAATTCAGCCCTTTGCTATAAGAAAGTACTACAGTAACAGTGAGTTTTGACCACCCCAATTTGGCATCCATTCAGCAGAGTAAACGGAATACAAGGCTGTTTCAGGTTGTGAAACTGGACTCATGGGTAATTCTTTAATCTATCATGTACCATGGGAAATAAAAGAATTATTGATAAATCCCTTGATCACCATCCATATAACATAAATGTATAAGTCTGTGGAAATAAATTATTTGAAATCTGCACTAAATTGGTTTCAGTAATGTTTATTATTCAATGAGTAGCTGTTAAATCAGCATTTGGGAGCAAGGGATTTAAGTAGCATTAAAAAGGTTGCAAAGATTGTCAAAGGGATTTAAAATTGACATTATGTATAAAATAGTACTTGTAAGTAATATCAATTGAAGTAGTTAATTCAAGATTTGCTTATATGACTAAATATATAAAAGTCAATATGTGTATGTACAGTGGTGTGAAAAACTATTTGCCCCCTTCCCGATTTCTTATTCTTTTGCATGTTTGTCACACAAAATGTTTCTGATCATCAAACACATGTAACCATTAGTCAAATATAACACAAGTAAACACAAAATGCAGTTTTTAAATGATGGTTTTTATTATTTAGGGAGAAAAAAAAATCCAAACCTACATGGCCCTGTGTGAAAAAGTAATTGCCCCCTTGTTAAAAAATAACCCAACTGTGGTGTATCACACCTGAGTTCAATTTCCGTAGCCACCCCCAGGCCTGATTACTGCCACACCTGTTTCAATCAAGAAATCACTTAAATAGGAGCTGCCTGACACAGAGAAGTAGACCAAAATCACCTCAAAAGCTAGACATCATGCCAAGATCCAAAGAAATTCAGGAACAAATGAGAACAGAAGTAATTGAGATCTATCAGTCTGGTAAAGGTTATAAAGCCATTTCTAAAGCTTTGGGACTCCAGCGAACCACAGTGAGAGCCATTATCCACAAATGGCAAAAACATGGAACAGTGGTGAACCTTCCCAGGAGTGGCCGGCCGACCAAAATTACCCCAAGAGCGCAGAAACGACTCATCCGAGAGGTCACAAAAGACCCCAGGACAATGTCTAAAGAACTGCAGGCCTCACTTGCCTCAATTAAGGTCAGTGTTCACGACTCCACCATAAGAAAGAGACTGGGCAAAAACGGCCTGCATGGCAGATTTCCAAGACGCAAACCACCGTTAAGCAAAAAGAACATTAGGGCTCGTCTCAATTTTGCTAAGAAACATCTCAATAATTGCCAAGACTTTTGGGAAAATACCTTGTGGACTGATGAGACAAAAGTTGAACTTTTTGGAAGGCAAATGTCCCGTTACATCTGGCGTAAAAGGAACACAGCATTTCAGAAAAAGAACATCATATCAACAGTAAAATATGGTGGTGGTAGTGTGATGGTCTGGGGTTGTTTTGCTGCTTCAGGACCTGGAGGGCTTGCTGTGATAGATGGAACCATGAATTCTACTGTCTACCAAAAAATCCTGAAGGAGAATGTCCGGCCATCTGTTCGTCAACTCAAGCTGAAGCGATCTTGGGTGCTGCAACAGGACAATGACCCAAAACACAGCAGCAAATCCACCTCTCAATCTCAATCTCTTTTACCTCTCTTTCTCAATTACTTCTGTTCTCATTTGTTCCTGAATTTCTTTGGATCTTGGCATGATGTCTAGCTTTTGAGGTGCTTTTGGTCTACATCTCTGTGTCAGGCAGCTCCTATTTAAGTGATTTCTTGATTGAAACAGGTGTGGCAGTAATCAGGCTTGGGGGTGGCTACGGAAATTGAACTCAGGTGTGATACACCACAATTGGGTTATTTTTTAACAAGGGGGCAATTACTTTTTCACACAGGGCCATGTAGGTTTGGATTTTTTTTTCTCCCTAAATAATAAAAACCATCATTTAAAAACTGCATTTTGTGTTTACTTGTGTTATATTTGACTAATGGTTAAATGTGTTTGATGATCAGAAACATTTT
>JANRMT010062791.1:58547538-58564249 GCA_026402145.1 Polypterus bichir lapradei | reverse complement strand
TATATAAATATATATATATATAAATATATAAATATATATAAATATATCTGCATTTCGCAGAGAAGTACTATGTTAAAGAAGTTATGAAAAAGAAAAGGGAACATTTTAAAAATAACGTAACATGATTGTCAATATACAGTAATTGTTTTGTGAGTGTTATTGAGTGTTGCTGTCATCAAGGATTTGATTATCATTATTTCTTTCAATCAGGTTCGTATTTGTACGATGTGTTGTGTTCAAGTTACATTCCCTGTTTGTCAATCGTTGTAAAGATAATAGGTTTCATTCATCGATTCGTTTCTTACTGCATCAATAAACAGCTCATCTTCCTCTTTATCTGAGACCTGACACACTGCATGCACGAGTTTTTTTTTTTTTTTTTACACTGTCTTCCTTTAGCGGGACATTGACTTTTTCCACCGTGTGCTTTGTTTCCGCAGTAGCTGCACTTATGAATATGCTTGTATGTATCAGACGCTTCATATTTTTTTTGCTGCCTTCTCAATTGTGTAATTCGGTTTTTGTTCAGCACTCTTTGGAACTGTTGCTTTTTGTCTGTGCACTGCGTCAGTTCACGTGAGCCGCTCGGTGTACATGCATCGAAGTTTCCCAGCTGTGCTGGTGCTATCTCGTGTGATTTCCACGGCTTTTTTTAATGTTAGCGAAGAACCGGCACTTAAAACTTTCTCTCGCAGTTTCGCTGAGTTTGTGCCAAACACCACCCTGACCATCTCATCTTCCTCTGCATAAGCACAGTCCTACACCCGTGAATATTTACCCGTGGCAGATTGCTATTGGATTGCCGCTGACGGACGGCCTTATATGGGCAGGCACTAAATTACAAACACCAGCGGCAGCCTGTCTATGAACTTAATTTAAAGTTTAGGTTTCCACCGTGCTTTGTTTCCGTAGTAGCAGAACTCATGAATATGGGTATATATGTCACTCCCTCGCTTCTTATTGTTTCGCTGCCTTCTCAATTATATAATGCATGTTTTCTTCAGCGCATTTTGGAGGTCTTCCTGGTTTTCTACACACTGCGTTGACAGTCAGTTCACATGATTACGTGGGAGGCATGATTATGTCACACGAAACTCTGCCCCCACGGCTTTCGAGCTCAACTCCATTACATTATATGGAGAATAATAGCTTCCAGTTATGACCATTACGCGTAGAATTTCAAAATGAAAACTGCCCAACTTTTGTAAGGAAGCTGTAAGGAATAAGCCTGCCAAATTTCAGCCTTCTACCTACACGGGAACTTGGAGAATTAGTGATGAGTGAGTGAGTCAGTGAGTGAGTGAGTCAGTCAGTCAGTGAGGGCTTTGCCTTTTATTAGTATAGATATACAGGGCTATTCAAAATGAAAGAGCAGATTTCAATAATTTATTTCAAACAAACTTTATAAGACAGAAACACATTCCGCACATCACTGGATAGAGGAAAGTTCAAAGTTTGGTCCTATGGTCCTTGAGGTTGCAAGCACTCAACTTGAGCGCCATGTGTATCGTGACAAACATCAAAACAGCAGACCATTTCTTGCCATCCATGAGTCAACTGGTCCCTAGTTACTGAATTCACAGCTTCCTTAATTCGATGTCACAAATCTTGAAGATTAGTGGGCATAGGTGGAACAAACACTCTTTCTGTAATGTACCCCCATAGATAAAAATCCCAGGGGGTAAGGTCTGGAGACCTGGGAGGCCACAGACAATGAGCAAGATCTTGTTGTCCATGTCTGGTTGAAAATGAAGTCAGCCCTCAGTGGCAATCACTGGTACTTTTAGGTGGGCTTTTAAACTTTGAACTTTCCTCTATCTAGTGATGTATGGAATGTATTTGTCTTATACGGTTTGTTTGAAATACATTTTTGAAATCTGCTCTTTCATTTTGAATAGCCCTGTATATAAAAACGTTACAGATCAGTTAATAACATTATCAGTTTAAAATGTAAAAGATGGGTTGAGTTAAGGTAAGCATTCTCTTTTCATTTTATATTTAAGAAACAAAAAATAATAAAGTACAACTCAATCAATACAATATTACATAACACATACTGTATAATAGTGTGTTCCAAACGCACTCCATAAAAATAAGCACTTAGCCTTAGCCCATATTGGTTCTTTATATAGGATACAAAAATTAACTAAATAAAAAGGCTCAGCACAAGCTCAACAAGCTTCATTACTTTAGGACTATATTCAGGGGTGCAAATAAGGGGTGCGCATGCGCTATCAAAATAAACAATGCGCGCCAGATCTAATGTTGTAACGTGCGTTTGCGTACCTAAGATTTTAGGAAAGATATTTGCTAAACATTGGACTGCAGTATGAGCCACTGCTTTTATAACTTTCTTTATTCATCAAAATGTTCAAGAAGCCAGCTCCATTAAGCAACTACTTTGGTGTTCCTCCACCTCCAAAGAAACGCCAGACTGAACCTGAACCGCAAAAGAAGGAGGAGGTCAGCTGGCTTCAAACGAATGACACCTGCACTTAAATGTGGTGCAAGCTATGCTGTGAAAATCCCACTGAGGCGGATAAAAACAGCGCCTTTTATACAGGTACTAAAAACTTCAATCATCCAGCTTTTGATAAGCATACAAACAGTAGAGAGCACCAGAAAGTAGTGCAAGTGGTTGATAACATGCACAGCCAGGACCAGAGGCCCACTGGTCCAATCGGCAGAAGGCAAGAAATGCTGACTGAAGAACGGCATCAAGCACCAACTAACGTTTTTTTGTTGGCCTTTCACCAAGTGAAACATGCATGTCCTATGTGTTCATTTCAGGAGGATATTCCATTCTCAAGAGGCTTGGAGTTAACGTCAGGACCGCTTATCAATCTCGAGAAGGCGGGGGGCGTATCATGCAGTGCATCGCACAGACAATAACTTCAGATTTGAGTGAAAAACTGAAATCAGCTGAATTTTCGGTTGTCCTCTTCAATGGATCAGAAGATATAACAAAAATGGAGCAGGAAATTGTGTACATTGTTTCTGTGTCCAGCAACGGACAATTCAGCTCAGATTTCCTTGGAATAATTAACCTAGGGGCCAATTGAACAGCACAGGACATAGTGGATGGATTTGTTCAACTGTTTCATAATTGTGGTTTAGCGGAGTGGAAGATGAAGCTGGTCTCAGTATACACTGACGGAACCGCTGTCAACATTGGAATTTACAACGGGTCGTTCCAAAATTATGGCAGATGGTGGACATCGGGGATTAGATTGTGCATATCCTGTGCACCGCCCACACCCTGAAGAACTGTGCCAAGTCAGCTGATCGCACAGTCCCATACTGTGAGTCATTTAATCAGTCCACGGTGAAGTTGCTAAGCTTTTACTTACAGAAAGAGGGTGCAAAACGAATTGCATAACTGAAGCAAATCCGTGCGGAGAAAGGCATTGCTTTTCTCAAATTTGGAAAGTTTAACAACATCAGATAGTCTGCATGGGGACAGGAGACTCTCTTGAAAATATGGAGAATGTTACCAGCCATTCAGATTCAAGTGGCAACAAGTGATGACAGTAGCCTAAAGCATATCTGCACAGAGCATTTTTGTTGTTTTCTAGCCAACATGCTAGATATTGGGAACATTTTACAGTTCACCAACCTCAGGTTCCAGCAAGAGAATCTGACTATTGGTGAATGCAAATATGAGCTTATGGTTGCTCTTGGACAGCTGACACTACAGTTGGACAGTGAGGGTAAGTACAGGAAGGAGACTGTGTCACATGTTGATGCTGACAGGGACAAGACTGATGTGTTGAGAGCTCTAATTTATGAGTCTGAAAGCTGATATGAATCCCTCAAATCATGTGATCACTTTTTGATTTTTGATCCTACAACTTGGCCTCTTGAAATGAAAGACCTCCACAGTTTTGGCAACACAATACTTAGTAACATCCTTGAGACATATGAGGCCAGCATGTCTGTTGACAGAGTCTCCACTTTAAGAGAGTGGATGCGTTTAAAGCAAGCAGGAAAACATTTGGCAGCCTCCTCTGTGCATGACCTGGTGAATGTAGTGAAGACAAGCAATCCAGGCAGTTGCTCCAACATTCAGAAAGTCCTTCTATTGTCCTTTACACTGCCCTTGAACAGTGCTGCATGTGAGAGGGGATTTTCATATCTGAATATAATAAACAAGTACAGATCCTGTCTGTCAGACTCTCACCTCTCATCTCTAATGCACATCCTGTTGTCTAAGTTCACAACAGAGACCTTTGACCCAAAGCCAGCTGTTTACTTGTGGATGCAAACAGCAAATCGCAGGCTGAACCAGGGAGAAAGGAGCAGGCCTAGTACATCTGCGTCTTCTACTGTTTTTGAAATAGAGGAAGACTGTCAGGAGTGGAGTGATGATGATGATGATGACATAAGATAACTTTTAGTGCTTTTAAATAGCAGTAACTGTTGTCAGTGCTTAAAAAGCTGTCATTTCATTTGGTTTTCAGGGTTTGAAAAGCAGTCATTTCGAAAGCTATATACTACAGGGCTTTAAAGAACAAATATTTTGTTGTACTGGTTTTATTCATTCTCAGTTGAAATTAAAGTACATGTGAGGTTATCCATGTATCCCTCTATTGTGTTCATCCTGTGAGGTGGGTCATGGAAAAAAATTATTTATAAAAAGTGAGGACCACGCAACAACCCCAGGTTCTCCTCTGAAAGCAAGACCAAATATGTTATGTGCACTCCTGACTGTATTAATAAGCTCATCTAAAACTGTTCATTGTTATTCCCTAGTCTATATCATAAGACAAAGAAATAAACATGTATGTAACATTTAGATTCTGGTTAAACACAACTGATAAGTACAATATAAGTATAAATGCTCAAAATCTGGCACAGTTATTTATTACTATTATTTAGTAAATAAAAGTGTAACATCACAAAACTCAATCAAACAAATGAAAATAATAACTGTTTTCTGGAATCACGCTGCCCAGAAAACACCTGGCTATATGTTCAAGTCATGTGGTGTGTCTAATCTGCATGGTTTCTCCATGTTATTGTGAATTGTCCTTTTTACATCAAAGCCATTTGATTCTAAACTTGATGTGTTGCTGTTTCAATGTAGAATGCTCATAGTCAATATATTTTTCTGGGTAGTGGGTAGTTGCAAGGCTCAAATTATACTCAATGTTTAAATCCATGCTGTTGCATTGTGTCACGTGAAGACTGTGTTGGAGTGTCTCACAATAATCTAGTGCCTACTGAGATGGACTAGGCCCCCGCAGCTCAAAGTTTGATTTATTTTTTGTGACATGACCATTGTGAGAACTCACATGCTTCGCTAGTCATTAGCAAAATAGGTATAGAAGTAATTATTTAGAAAAGTTAATGTCAAAGTTGGAGAAATCTTTGCACATAAAGGAAAATTTTGTTATAGTTCCATCAGAATTATCATGCCAAAAAATGCCACTGTATGCAAAAGAATGTATGCTTTCATTCAAATTCATGAAATACTCCTAGAAAATATAAAAGTAATGGCACAAATGAATGTGGACCTGAGATATAAAGCACTGTACCATCTATATAAAGAGTTTATCTATTTAAGCCCTTTGCTTATGATGCCTTTAATGTCTGACTGCTTCTGCGGGGTGAATAGCTAGTGGCTCAAAAGCAACTGAAAAAAGCATTGGTGACAATAGACATTTTTTGCATCCAAAGGTAACAAGACCTCTGGAAATCCAGATACTGTTGGATCTGTCAATTTCTGCTCCCACTCCCCCATCCACTTCTCCTCTCTAATCTCTTCTCTGTCTCCTCCTTACCACTTATTCACACTCTGTATTAATGCTACCATTCACACTCTGTGCTCATGTCTTGGTATTATTAATATTCTCTCTACCAGGCCTGAATGTGAAAGATCCTTTTGCCTATGGCTCTCCAAAGCACCACCCAGTCTACAGACCAAGCTGAAATTAAATAGCAGACATCTAAGGCTGCAGACAACCTCCAGAAGTATCAGTCTCTTTTATCCAAAATACAGTGGCAGGTCTCGTTTTCAACCAGTTGAGATGGATGCATGTCACTTCCCTTCTCTAGTCACTTCACTGCCTCCCTCTAGCACCACACATCAAATTCAAATCATTGATGCTTACCTACATCTACTTACTTTGAGGCCCATCTAACTGCTAATGGTTTTGAAACTATGTTCTTCTTGTAGTTTAGATTAATTACTTTTGTGCTTGGTTTAATGGTTGCTTACTTACTATTCAGGCAGTGGATGTAGAGGTGGTGAGCCCAAGTACTGTGGGGTGCACATCAACGATAGACTGAACTAGTCTCAGAACACAGAGGAACTATATAAGAAAGGGCAGAGCAGACTCTTTTTTTCCTTAGGAGATTATTTCAAGAGAGGCCCACCAAATCAACAAGGTATTAAAAGGGCGGGCTCAGTTATGGGATGCACTTTGGAACATCTGGAGGCAGTAACAAAAACGAGAATTAAACAAAACTGAGTGCCATTTTGAATAATGCTACACATCATTTCTCTAACACACTATTTTCTACCAACAATTTAGCAGGATTGTTCAAAGAAATGCAACCGAGATTCCTTTATACTAAAAGCAATATACCTACATAATGCCTCACTGTGACGCGTCAGAATTTTTTTCTTTTTAGTCATTTTTGTATGTGTCCAGACCATAGTGTGTGTGTATTTATATTTATTTAACTATTTATGTATTTATTTAAGAGCTTTTGTAAAAAGCCAATTTTTCTCCTGGGGAGAACTAAAGTTCTCTTATCAAGTCTAGAGCATTTTGCACTTATTTTGGTCAATTTTTGTAACCTAATCTTGTAAAACTGATTTCAAAACAGACCCCTAACTGATGTTGACTCAATTATGTTGACCTCACCTGTAAGTTAGTTTGGATAAAAGCATCTGATACATGAATAAATGTAAATATAAAACATCTTATAAAAGGCCACTGGATAGCCATCATGGCCTGTAGCATTCCTGCTTTACAATTAGTATACTGTATGGCCAATTTCAAACATCCTTAAGAGATTTATCAATCTCCTGCCCATGGAGAGTCTGAAACTGTTATATTTGTGTTTTATAAAAAAGGCTGTTGGAATAAATCTTACCTTCTTGTACTGTGAGGAAAATAAACCCTTAAAGTATCTCTTAAATGCATTTGACATTTCTTTATGCTTAATAATTTTATTTCCAGATCAGCCGTTAATCTCTGTAAGAGGGTTATAAACTCCCTGTTTAAATATCATTATTTAAAAATCTTATTGCCCTTTCCCCATGTTCATAATGAACTGATTACAAATATGCGAGATCTCACTCACACTTAAGAAAAAGAGCAATTTTCCTGTAACTAAACAATTATTGGCACCCCTGGTAAGGATTTGTTAAAAAGGAAATAAAAAAATTATCTTAATCTTGCACTGAAAAATGTGGGGAAATCTGTGAGAAACAAATAATTCCTCATCAAAAATACAGTGATCCCCTGCTGTATTGCGGTTCAGCTATCGTGCCCCCGCTATATCGCGGAAAAATTCAATAAGTGCATCCTACCTGTAGTAAGCTTTGCAGCCAATTCATAACAAAGCATAGGATTTTCAGCAGACACTACGGTAGACAAAGAGTTTCACGTTACTGTACCCAGATGATTTTTTTACAAGGCCCGTTATTGGCTGAAAGAGGAGACTCAACCAATCAGAGCGGGATTTTCATTCTCTTGGGCCCCGATTGGCTGCTGCTAACGTTGTGTAATCGCGCAAGAACAGCGAGCACGGGTCCCAGACGCATCTCAGTTCTCTGCGTATCGCGTGCCTTGCTTGTGGTCCGATTGTTGTGAGCAAACTTTTTGTGAACTTTTCATTTTATTTTAAAACCTACGATGGCTCTCAAACGTCCTGCATCTTCTAAGAAGGGAAGGAAAGTGTTACACGGACGTCGCTCGCCATTACGGCTTGAATGAATAGACGGTATGCTACATTATTCTTATTATATTATTATGTTACTCAGATACTTAGCCCGACATCCACATATTATATGTGTTTACAAACTGTATTTTAATAAGTTTACATGTGCTTAAAGCGTGTGGGAGGGTATTTTAAGGCTTAAACTATAAAAAAAATTTATATGGTCTTTCTATATCGCGGATTTTCACCTATCGCTGATGGGTCTAGAACGTAACTTTAGCAATAAGCAGGGGGATCACTGTAATTATTTTTACCACATGTGCCACAATTATTGCTCTCTCTTGAAATTCTTATGAACAAAGTATAATTGAAAAAGTTTTACAAATTACAATTAACTTTAAGTGTAACAGAGTGTGTTCAATCCTTCAAGCAAAAATTCATGACTTTGTTTCACTTTTTTTTTTTTTTGTTCTTTACTTCACCTTATACAATTTCTTATAATAGGAATTTGTTCATTTTTGCATACCCCTTGGGGTCAGAGCGCAAGGTCAGCCATTGTACAGCGCCCCTGGAACAATTGAAGTATAAGGGCCTTGCTCAAGGGCCCAGCAGAGTAGGATCTCTTTTGGCAGTGACGGGGATTCGAACCAGCAACCTTTGCTATACCAGCGCAGATCCTTAGCCTCAGAGCCACCACTTCCAGAGGTGAAATTCCCTTATTTATTCATTAACATAGGAAAGGTAAGAGGACACAAAATTCAAGTAAGAGAAAAGTATCTCGACTTTAATAAGTCAGGGATTGGCTATATAAAATTGCTAATCACCTGAAAATGCCCATATTTACAGTTAAGGCAATAATTCAAAAGTTCAAATCAACTAGAACCTCACATTTCACCACAAACTTAAGCAAACTTGGAGTTTGCTAAATGCTACTGGAACTTTGATTGGGACCATGCTCTATGGTCAGACAAAATGAAAATTGAGCTTTCTGGCAACAAACAATGAAGGTGGGTTTAGTGTAAAAAGAAAGTTGACTGTACCAAAAGAGCCTGATCCCCACTGTCAAGTATGGTTAACATTATGTGGTACTTTGGGACAGTTGTTCCTCCAGAGGCCCTGGGAACCTTGTTAGGGTACCTTAGCATGATGGACACCATGAAATAGCGGAATAGATTAAATTTAAATCTGCCTGCCTCTGCCAAGAAATTAGAACGGGGCCATCATTGGATCTTCTAGGAGGATAATGATTCAATACATATGTACAAATCAACACAAAAATAGTTCACAAGAAACAAATTTAAGCTTCTGCTATTGCTGTCTCAATCTTTGGACCCAAATACCATTAAAAACTGTGGAGTGAGCTGAAGAAGAGAGTACAAAAGCAAGGATATAGAACCCTGGATGATTAGGAGAGATTCTGTAAATAGTAATGGTCTGATTCCCTGCTCTATATTCTCCAATCTTATACAATGTTATAGGAGAAGAGCTCTGTGCCGTTTTATTGGCAAAGGAAAGTATTAAATGAAGGGGTGCCGATAATCGTAGTGACATATGGATTTTTTAGAATATAATTATTTCTTGATGAGGAATTATTTTTACTCAGAATAAATTTACTTCAGATAAAAGGCTGGGTGATTTTATTGTTTCCAGTGTGAGATTAAGGAGATTCACCAAAATGTTACTTTTTTTTATAAACTTTTTTTATTCTATTACCTTTTTATCTTTATTAGAGGTGCCAATAATATCAACTAAAGTCTCTGCATGTCTTACTGATATTTCAACCTGGATGAAAGACCACCATCTATGGCTCAACCTGGCAAAAACCAAGCTTCTTGTGATCCCGGCCAAACAGTGTGATCAACTCCCCATCTTTGTACAGCTTGACTCACTGTCACTAACACCTGCCGAGTCAGTACCCAATTTTGGGGTGGTGATTGATGAGCAGCTATCTTCTTCTGACCACTTTCTACTGTTTCTTGTTCATGCAGGTTCATGCTGTACAATATCCGCAAGATCAGACCATATCTATTATGCAGCACAACTTCTGGTCCAGGCTCTGGTCTTGTCACGTCTGGACTACTGCAACTCACTTCTGGCAAGTGTACCTGCATGTGCTATCAAGCCGCTGGGAACTGTCCAGAATGCATCGGCCAATCTTGTATTTAACAATTTAACTGGCACGCGTCACTCCTCCTTGTAGCGGCACACAAAGTTCAAAGTTCACTGGGTCAGCCCCTGAATATATGGAGACTCTGGTGAGGTGCTATGCTCATTCTCTCCCACACAGGTCTGCCAGGGAACAGCATCTGATGAAGCCACTGCATAGTATCAACTGTCAATCCAGACTCTCTTCCTGTATAGTTCCTAGTTGATGAAACAAGTTACTGACCTCCATCCAAACTTTTGACTACCTCAATGTATTTAAGAAGCACCTGAAAACCCATCTGTTCTGTAAATATCTAACTGATTGAGGAAAAAAAAACTTTGCTCTGTAATCCTTCATATTTGTTGTTATATTAATTTAACTGTGTTAACAATTATTAAACTATGTTTGTAAATTTAACAAAAAGCACTTATGGCAATCAACGTTTGTTACCTGTGCTACTATACTTGCTGAACAAACAGGGCCTTAGCCTAATGTTACTCAAATATATTTACCTCTTTTGTAAGTCGCTTTGGATAAAAGTATCTGCCAAGCAAATAAATTTGAATGTACATCTAGCAAATTTCTAATCAGTTCTTTAAATCTCAGTAATCAGCTCTGATGCCCTTCTAGTCTGTAGTTTATGTGAATCACAAAAAGAGGTCCAACTGGTCCTAAAACTACCTTGGTGTTTCCCAAAGTGCTCCTGCAGAAAGTCTGAAGTTTGCTAGAGAGCATTTGGATGATCCAGAAGAGAATTGGAAGAATGTCATATGGTCAGATGAAACCAAAATAGAACTTTTTGGTAAAAACTCTACTCGTCGTGTTTGGAGGAGGAAGAATGCTGAGTTGCATCCAAAGAACACCATACCTACCGTAAAGCAAGGGGGTGGAAACATCATGCTTTGGGGCTGTTTTTCTGCAAAGGTACCAGGACTACTAATCCGTGTAAAGGAAAGAATGAATGGGGCCATGTATAGTCAGATATTGAGTGAAAACCTCCTTCCATCAGCAAGGGCATTGAAGATGAAACGTGGCTGGGTCTTTCAGCATGACAATGATCCCAAACACACCGCCCAGGTAACGAAGGAGTGGCTTCATAAGAAGCATTTCAAGGTCCTGGAGTGGCCTAGCCAGTCTACAGATCTCAAATCTTTGGAGGGAGTTGAAAGTCCGTGTTGCCCAGCGACAGCCCCAAAACATCACTGCTCTAGAGGAGATCTGCATGGAGGAATGGGCCAAAATACCAGCAACAGTGTGTGAAAACCTTGTGAAGACTTACAGAAAACGTTTGACCTCTGTCATTGCCAACAAAGGGTATATAACAAAATGATGAACTTTTGTTATTGACCAAATACTTTTTTTCCACCATAATTTGCAAATAAATTCTTCAAAAATCAGACTATGTGATTTTCTGGATTTTTTTTTCTCATTTTGTCTCTCATAGTTGAGGTATACCTATGATGAAAATTACAGGCCTCTCTGATCTTTTTAAGTGGGAGAACTTGCACAATTGGTGGCTGATTAAATACTTTTTTGCCCCACTGTAGGTACGCATGATTCCAGCTTTTTAAACCATCATGCTAGTGACGCCATGACGCACAATCTGTGGGGACAACCTACCAGCAATATGGCAACATTCATACCGAAAATAAGATGATGCTGAGGGAGATGGCGAATTGTTTTTAATAATGTGAAAAACACAAGCAAAAAAGATGAATGCTATCACTAGTTTCCTTGGTGTCAGAAACCACTAAACCCATACTTAAACATTTTTTGGAGGACAAGGAACATTTTGAAAAAACTATATTTGCTTTATATTTGCAAAGTTTAATAGAGTGTAGTACATTATTACCAATAAAAAAAATCCTTGAGTCAATATGACATACTAACAAAAAGAAATACAACTCTTTTATATTTGGATATATTCAGATGCAGAAATTCCCATGGGTCAAAGAGATTGCGATTTCTAATAAATTATGCAATAATTGTCACAGTTTTAGGCACTAATGTGCCTTAAGGTTTGTTTTTATGTTGATAATACAAACATTTCTAAGCACATTGTCCCTTTGATTCAATTTAAGTTATTATATCCTGAGCCGGTATGTGATCAAATTCAATGAAATGCTCCTCATTTGATATACAAGACATTGGATTTGCATACAGTAATGTCTTGCCTTTCCCAGGAAATTGATTTGTGTCTGTTTCATAAAATATGGGTATGAAGTAAAGTTTCTATTGTGTCTGCGCTATGATATAGAATACATAAAATTAGAGACTTGCTTCCTCACTGTAATCCTGTGAGACCTGACTTAATTTGTTGTTGTGTAATTTTACTGTTGTAAAGCAGAGTGTGTGGTGGAAGAATAGAATATGGGATTTAGTCTTTATTTTTTATCTCATTTGCTGGATTAAATCTTGTTCCTTGTTTTTAAACTGGTTTTATACAGGTATGCCAGCACAGGTGCAGATTAAAACATAGACAAGGGAACATACTCCTGTCATGCATTACGTTACGCCTGCAGCTAACAAAAGCATTGCTTGCCTTAGAAAGACTGTTAAAATGACAACATTAACCATGTTAAAACCTGCAAAAGGAAAAAAAAAAATATATATAATAGTTATTTTCCTTTGACTTTAATACACTAAAGAAACCAGATGTGTAAAATATCTATTATTCAGGCACTGCAGGTCTCACTGTTGGAATTTGTAATGCATAGTGGAATTCATGTACTTGATTTAATAATTGTAGAAAATAACTGATTGTATAAGTTAAATATATATCTGGTTGTCCAGGTGGTGTCATTGTGTCTGAAAGTATTACATAGATACTTTATACTTATTCATAATGTGGCAGCTTAAGAAGGGTTTTGAGAAATGCACAAAATGTACTTTTCAAGTAACATACATATGTGCATCATGAAGTTTCTCATTAATTGCCAAGATTCATCATTTTTGGAAAATGCAGCCCTAAAAGGCAAGGATGGAAGATAATGTAGAGTAACACAAAAAACAGAACTAAATCAAGGATCAGACCTTTAAATGATCACTGGTTTGTTTGTCTGACTGTTGAGTATTTTTACCAGATATAATGGACAGCTTTAGACATTAATTTCTGTACTGGTATCATGCCCCTCCTCAAAGAAAAAAATGTTGGACCATGCACCTTTATATTGTATGAAGTCTAATCGGCCTTTAAAAGATTAGAAATAATTATGATTTCTCCCATTTGACAGTCAACTAAAGAACATAAATCAAACTGTATTTTGATTAACTTCCCTGCCATAGTAGATCATGGTTCATTAATTTTCAAATGTGAATTTATATGGCACTTCTGAAATGAATACTGAGGCCAGTACTACAAAAATAAGAAGTGTTTTAATTATTTGAGAGCAGCTAACGAATAGCAGTTATCGGAATTTACTGGTTATACAGTTTTGTTTTCTGTCAACCAATCAAACTCAATTACTTAGAAAATTAATTCAGGTAAGAGTAGGCTCCCTAAACATCACATCAGTAGCACCCACTGCAGAAAAAGGCAGCTCTTCAAATACATGCCTTTTTTAAACAATCATTTTGCATGGGAATTGTTACTGATTGACAATGAAAATGATAATTTATAAGTGTTATGCTAATAAAAACAAGCAAACAATTTTTGTCTGTTACAAAGAGACACAAGACATTTTTAAACATTTTCAAAAATTAATTCACATAAATGCCCAAAAAAAGTATAATTATCATATCATGCAAGTTGGACAGGGAGCTAAGCAATTAAGACAGCATGAATTATTAACATATATTAAATAAATTATATGTAAAATATTTTATGAAATATAACACTAGATTTATAAAATATGGTTGTATTATTTTAAGCAACTGAAATTGCATGTGTTTTCTATAGACAGAATACTGGAATATTTTTCAACATGAGAAAACAAAGTGGCCAGTTCAGTAGCTACCTTTCTTTACTTAATTCTTTGTCATATGGATCACCATAAAATGTGTCTCTGCATATAAAATAGTTAAATGTATGTTGTGATTGTAGGTGTTCAGTTGGCATCCTAATGCTCCTAGTGAAACACCAAGGAGGCACAGATAGGTAACAAAAATTATTAAGCAAAAATAACTAAAGCTAGGGGTAAACTAATGGAGCAGCACAAAGTGAAAAACAGCATATTAACAAATACTCGGAGCTTGCTTACATGCAAGCTTTCTTGTTTATCTTCTGTCTGTTTGGTGAGATAGCTTTTCTACTTGCTCATTACCGTAGTACACTAATGGACACCCTACTGTAGACTTTGGTGTCTTGTTCTCCTGCCAAATGAATGCTTGCCTCAGTCTTCTCCTGAATCTACACTCAACCTCTGGTTATGAGATGGTTTACGTATCCCTAGGCGTTCATTTGCCTTGACTTGACCTCTTCTACAAGACAGATCCTCAGTTGCCAGCACCATTAGAGAGACAACAGTCCCATTTGTTATTTGGCAACTTAGATATTTCCCCTCCGGTCTCACTCTCTCTTTGGTCAAAGAGCTAAGAATTGTTTTCCACTGTTGGGTCAGCTGCTGACTAGCATTTAAGGTGAGCACTGATGCCATCTCCCATTTCACCAGTCTGTATCATTTGTTGTTGTGATGCTGCCTAAAGCACTTCCATAGCATGCAGAACAAATACTCAAGCAACCCCTGTGCTATCACTTCTGTATATTCAGTATTTAATGCAAAGTTGTCTGAATTACTCACTGATTTACAAAAACACAATCTACTGTTTAGTTAAAAAGCTGAAATTTTGCAGGATGGTACATCTAGGACACTAGGTATCCAATAAGAAAGAACACTTGGATATATCAAAATTTAGGGATAACCCCCTACAATAGAAAAAATAATTCCCTTAAATCTCAAAAATACTTTGATGTGATTGGAATTTAGTGACACTGCAGAAAAAAGATAATTCGATAATATTTTGATAATTTGATAATATTTGTCAGTAATAATTCTACAGTGATAAGGATTTTCTTAGGTAATGTGTCCTTTTTTAATTGAGAAAGAAGGAATTATGCAGACAAATGTGCCTGCTGAAATGGAATGATGAAAATTAGGCAAAGCACAAAGAAGACATGCCATAATGATGGCTTCTTCTTATTTTCCACAAAGTGGTTTAAAATAAATACAAATTTGATGGAGTGGGGCGATGTTGGTGACCTTGGATTGTCGAGCACACTTGCATTGCATTAGCCATGTAAATGTGCAGCCTGTAAACATCAGTGATTGTATGTAATAAGTTAAAGTATACCATTATTCAGTGTACTGTATATTGCTTTTGATCTAGACCAAGAGTTCCCAAAGTGGTCAATATCGACCCTCTGGGGTCGATTTGAACTTTCTAGGGGTCAATAGTTTCAGTAAAAAAATTTGGGGGTCGACGACAGCAAAAATAGACCCCCTTACTACTGTTATTTGTTTGTTACTTCACAATGTCTATGATTTCAATAGGTACCTAATTAAGAAGTAAAATAATTAAAAAAAACACTTTTTTGATAGAAACACTTTACATACCAAACTTGCGAACGACAAAGTAAAATGTGTCATTAAAATAGTCACACGTAAGAATGCATGAAAATACATGTAGCACAAACATGTCTGTGCATTGACTTATCGAACGTATCAAAGCAAGTGCGGACATGAAAAACCGTTGCACGTCCGCACTTGCTCGCGGTGGGAAGAGACGCCGGATATTTGATATTAGCAGAATCTATCAGTCTTGTATGGTCATGCTTTTTTAAAACACTATAAATTGGTTCGTTTGATGTGACATGTACTTATTTGTGATTTGAACTTTGAATATAATTATTTATTGAGGAGCAGTACTATGAAAAAGAAAATCAGAGGACAGTTTATTCGAGTTTAAACAAAAATCTTCTGTTTCAAGTAAGTACATACTTTGTTTTTTTTTTTTTTTTTTTTTTTTTTTTTAAATCACAGGGGATGTCGAAATTGTTTGTTAATAAAAGTTTTTATTTCTTCAGATAATAATATGACTCAACCCAAAAAAATGTAGACAGTACAGCTTGGACTATTTGTACTTATTTTGAATTTACATACAGTAGAACCTCAGTTCATGACCATAATTCGTTCCAAAACTCTGGTAGTAAACCGATTTGGTCGTGAACCAAAGCAATTTCCCCCATAGGATTTTATGTAAATACAATTAATCCGTTCCAGACCATACGAACTGTATGTAAATGTATAATTTTTTTAAATTTTTTAAGCACAAATATAGTTCATTAAATCATAGAATGCACGGCGTAATAGTAAACTAAATGTAAAAAACATTGAATAACACTGAGAAAACCTTGAACAACAGAGAAAACTAACACTGCAATAGTTTGCGCTATAGCGCTACCAACAGCTGGCTAAAAGCACTTTTTTTAATGAGGTTTAAGCACAGGGGAAAAATGAACATTTGAAAAAATCCGTAATTTAATAAACCACCAACAATGCACGCTACGAACTGATCGCTGGAAACAGAAGTAAAAACAAAAACAAGCCCAGTGCATTCTTTAACTGCCTTCCTACCTTAATGCGTCCAGCTCTCTCGTGCTGCCTGTGTGTGTCGTGCGTCTCTCTCGCACTGCCTGTGTGTGTGTGTGTGTGTGTGTGTGTGTGTGTGTGTGTG
>JANRMT010062791.1:58517865-58547528 GCA_026402145.1 Polypterus bichir lapradei | reverse complement strand
TGTGTGTGTGTGTGTGTGTGTGTGTGTGTGTGTGTGTGTGGCACTCTTTCGCTCTCTCTCTCTCTCTTGCTCGCTGCACAGGGAGAGACTGAACATGTACAAACTGAAAGGGAAACTGGCTTGTTCGTATACCGAGGCAAAAGTTTGGCGAACTCATTGGTCGTAAACCAAGTTGTACATGTAGTGAGACATTCGTGAACTGAGGTTCTACTGTATTTACTTCATAAATGTCAAAAATGTAAAAAAAAAAAAAAACTCTGCTCGTATTTTTTGCTGTAATTTTCATTAGTCCAGGTCTCGATATTAAATGTTGCACAAGATAATGCCATATTCCGTAGTCCTTTTATCTTTTCCAATCATTAATTACAAGTGAGTAAAATGAAAAGTTTGATATCTAGTGAAAAATTTTATATCAAGTACTGTAAAAATTTATTAATTTAAGTAAGTAAAGTAAATGACTAGTGGGTTGATGGTTTTTAAAGTTTTTGGTAAAGGGGTATGCGGCTGAAAAAAGTTTGGGAACTCTTGATCTAGACCGTCTAAAATTACAAAGGTACAAGATTACAGATCAAAATGTTGCACTCAGATGTGACCGAAGCTAACATTTTAATAATTGTGTTACAGAGTGCAATTATATATACAGTATATCCAAAATTCCCATTATTCCTACAGTACTAATTACCTGTTTGAAATAAAAAGAATACGGTTTCCTCTAAAACTGTTTTGCAATGACCACCAAAAAAAGCCAAGTCGATAGGAAAAGCAAGAATTGATCTACAGTACAGCAAGAATGTTTTACTCATGGACAACTGTATGTAGCATGTTAAAGAGTAAGGAACTCAAGTGAACTAATAATATTAGCCCCGGGGTAAAACAAAAAACACACAAATATTTGCTTTCATCCACCATGGATTCTCCATCCGCAGTTCCAAACATGTACAAATCGAAAATGTTAAATAAAAAAAAAAGAAATTAATAAAATTCAATTAATCCCACAGCTGCCTGTCAAACCGCATTCAACATGAATGATCCTGTTGTCCACTGTTTTTGATATAAACGGCTCCAGCCATGTTCAGTCTCACTGTTAGTCATGCTACAGCATCCAGTGTAAAAGTTATCCATGCTTGTAGTACTGATATAAAAATAACTTGTTTTGCTTTATACAAAAAAAAAAAAAACACCTTGGTATGGATTCATCTACAAAAGTGTAACCCATTTTCATTACACGTGCAGTCTACTCATGCCTAGTCACAGCCAAATACAACAGAAAATAGAATTCTGAGAGGCCTATCACACAGCAGTAATAATAGCTCTGTGATGCCCTTAGATCTCCGGAGGCTACACACACACTGCACTGAATGGTGTGGGTAAGCCGCTAAACCCCAATTATGATTGGGGCTGGGACTTGCAATTGTTCCCCTTAAAAAGGAATTCCCAATAAGTGTGGGTCATCATCTTGCACTAAGTCCCTGCTCTTTGTACACACTGGATGGTTTAGTGAGGTCCTCAGATCGGAACTGCCACAGTCGCTCATGGCCTCTGGTGGAGCCCAAGAAGACAAGCAAGCCTGACAATAGAGAAAGAAAAAGTCATGTTTTCTGTAGGTGGACCTGCAGAAGGATCGTTATTGAGCCTCAGGGGATAAGAACTGAGGCCAGTGCATCCACCTGATCCCATTTTCCCCCAACAGTCCTCATTCCAAACTGGTGTCACCCCATATTTCTCATAGGATCAATGCTTCTTCAATATCTGTGCAACATTTCTATAGCCATGGATTTTTTCAGTAATGTAACCCCTGTGAATTGACTGTATACAGTATATATATTATCCGCAGAACTCATTAATCCGCAGGGCAGCATGGAATTTATCCCCTGCAGAAACGAGAGGGCTATTGCATACAGAAAAGTACTCATTTACATAGTACTTCTGATATATCTGATTAAATGATGGCACTTTCTTAGGAAATTTCCAAGGCAAAACTAGCTCTATTACCCAGTTTAACATATAAAGAATGTCTCACACTATTGTCTGTTTGGCTTTTTCTCTTGCCTGGCTTTTTTCATTTGGTCTTAAACATGTCCTGTGCTCTCCTGGTGGTTCCTTTGCCAGCTTCTTTCAGACACATGCCCTTTCACACTGTATTTTATAATGAATGAATGCTTTACAGCATATACAATAGTGATTGATTGATTGATGGCACAAATCACATTATTGGTAATTATATAGTCATACATTTCTCATTTATTATGAAGAAAAGAATGCATTCCCACAGTTATGCCATAGAACAGGAATGCATATCTGACTGGCTTCGTTAAAAATCATCTCAAGCTGTAATGGAATATTTTTCTATTATTTCAGTGAGACTGGTACCCAACGGTCTTGTACATCACAAATTATTACAGTGTCATATTGGATTTACATATCAAATACTGTGAAATATTTCTCCAATAACTTTTGCCGTCCTTGGCAAAGGGCATCTTTACCTGTGACACCATTATAAATCAGATTTCCAAATATATATAACTATGCACCTTGACTATTATGGACATCCCATTACTACATTGTTAACAATCTTCCATGCTGCTACAGTTTTATGACATATTCAGTTTTTACTAATACTTATTTTATACTAATACCACTATTTTATTAAAAAAGGAATGTAAGAATTGTAACAAATTAACATCAATATCACCAATCTTTGTGAAACCTATCATTTCAATTCAAGGTAACTTAGAGGTCTGGATTCTGCTTATGGTCTGTGCTTTCTTGTGTGCTTTATGTTGGATCTGACACATCTACCTTTTTTGGCTGGCACCACTAATCACACAGCAATCAAGTGATAAATGAGGTAAGGAAGACATAAATGAGGCACTGACTTAGAATATACTGTACTTTGAATATAAAGTTTTTACTGGGTTTTGCCTTAATTTGTTATTTTTGGATACCTTGCATATTCCTGCCCTTTTTGGTTTATGTGCATAAATAAAATATAAGTGTTTGCCTTAATATGCTTGGGGTGGGTCATCCACATCTGCACAATCAATTTAACTTAGACTGCTAGCCAAGTACAATCTCAGACTGGTCTGTTCTCAGCCCTTGTGGTTTGCTTTCCATTCTGCAATGACAGATATCAAGGTTTATCCTGAGCAGATAACTGCCTTTCAAGATAGAGTCATTCACCAGGAAGACTGAGACAACCCCAAAAGCTTCAGGAACAAAGTAAGAAACATTCCCTAGACAAGGTACCAGTATACCATAGTGCTTATTCATGCAAACACAAGCCAATTCAGAGTAACCCAATTAGCAGAGAGCAAGATAGTCTTTTATGAAAGAAGACTTTGACTTCAGATTTTAAGATGGTGAATTTCATCTTGACTATATTCCACACACAAACCACTCTAGTGCATACCAGAAATCACAGCTTTATGAGCTTAACATTATATTGTTAAGGGGTGACATATAATAACAAATTTGCTATTCTAGCTAATGTCCCCGAGACCACTAGAGGGCAATGAGAGTAAAACATTTTCAGAAGTATTGGAGAGGCCAAACAGCCTGATCTTTAACAATCACACTCTGTGCTATTTATAGGGATAACTCTTCTGGGGTACTTACAGACCTCTGAGTGGTGGAAGGGTAACCCAGAAGTACTTGTAAAGGCTACCCAGAAGGGATTCAGGTGGGACTGCCAAAATTAATTGACGCAACTAAAAATTTTAATCAAATCATATTTTCTTAATTGACTACTTGCCTCGGCCTCTCTATGGCGTTTTTAAATAGGATAATCATGGTAGCAGTTGAATCAGATTCAGTGGAATAAAATTCCTACAAACATCAGGCAAAATTCTCCTCTGTGTGGGAGTATTTCATCTGAAAATCTGGGAATATGGTTGTTCATTGTGTAAAAAATAGATGGTCTTTCACCACAGCATTAGCTCAATGTATGCACCTGAAGAGCACACCCGCTAAAATATAGCAATAGACAATCCAACATGGTGCAAATAACCCACTTACACTTAATGATCTTTTTGACATTAGTTCTTTTAATAATGTGTAGCTGGTTCACTTGAGAAAATAATGCATTGGGGCGAAAGTTAGATACTTGGTATCTCAACAGAAAGAACAGGTAAATTGTCTGCTAAATACACTTGTCAGTTGCGACAATTACTTGCAAGAGTACTGAACTAAAATGTTTCAGTACATATGCTAGCTAAGTATCATAGACTAGTTTATTAAATGCACCTGCTAGTTTTATTTTGGACACAGCTGCATTTTCATTCTTTGCCAGATACTTATGCCAGGGCTTGTGACTTGTAATCCTCACTGTCATCTGGTGGATCCAAAAGAACACTACTTATCAGTGGTTGTCAAGACTGAGCAGCAATAACATTTTCTATATGCTGGATATAAAATAGACTGTCTGTCTGTATGTTCACTATACAATCCTACACCCTTTGATTGATCTGGAACAAATTTTGCATAGTTGCTCTCTAGGACCATATGGGCAAGATAGACAGACTACTTTGAAACCCAGAATTTTAAACTTGGGGGTGTCAGCTCAACATTATTTACCTGGGCACACCATGTGCTGCTTCTATCTACTGTAATATAAAAAAGAAGTACTGAATGCTCTTGCAGGGGTATGTTGGGTGAGGCTTGATCTAGATTGGAAATGTAGCACAACAGAAAGGAAAATCAAAGTGTTGCTGTTTAATTCCTGCTTTGTTGGCTTTTCTTCATAATTTAAAAACTAGAAGTTATGAACTGTTCATCTTGAACAAATTAGACATGCCAGTATTCATGGTTACAACCAAGTTATCGCAATTGTGGAACTCAAAAAAAATTATTGACTCGCTGTATGCTGCTTCTATCTACTGTAATATAAAAAGGAGTAGCTTGCACTTTTGTAGGAAAGTGTTGGGTGAGACTTGATCAAAAGCAAAGTGCAGAGCAACACAAAAGAAAATCAAAGGGTTGTTGCTGAACTCATGGCTTTTCTTCATAATTTAAAGGACTATGAACTGTCCACCTTGAACGAAGAGGATGAGACATGCACGACAGCATTCATGGTTACAACCCAGCTAGGTGTAACCACAATTCTGGAATCCAATTGGACCCAAAAGGAAGAAATTCCTGAATCACGGGAGCAGAGACATTGATAGAGAGGCACTGTGGCTGATGGATGGGACACCTAACAATAACAACAGGGTCACTATTTATAAAACAAATAAAAAACTTTGCTTTGTTTCCTTAACCCATTCTACAAATATGCCCAGGCAACGTAAGTCAGCTTTATAAAGTATTTTTGGGTATTTTCTCCTTTCATTACATTGTAAATAAATCATATTCAATAAGTGATCAGGGTGACTCAAGAAGAAGTTTTTAATCCAGTGCAGTTTACACAATTGATCAAAACTGAAAACAGAGTTTCTGGCACTGTTGCTGGGAAGTTGGCTTTTTTCAAAGGAAACACAATTTCTACTGCAGTTTAGACTGGCAAATACGAAGATCATGCTGCTCAGCAAAATCCCAGTTTAACATTAAAAAAGGGTATGCACAACTTAAGTGTAATGATTCTGGGGTCTTCCCACATTCTCTGTTAAGTCAGTGCAAACAGACAGATAATTGTCTTGTTGCCTAACCATTGCCAGAAAAGAGCGCCCTTGAAGAGTTATACTGAATACAGTCTATAAAGTGTTCTTCAGTATAAAGGTTTTCTTCCATTTCACTCTGCCTCCTATATCTAAAACAATTGCAAAGAACATTTTTTTTAGCAGAAGAACTGTTTTGAGTGAACTAATTTGTGTGTTGCACAGCATTTTTGAAAAAGTGAAAAATTGCATACAAACAACAAGAATTTTAAAATAAACAAATGAATTTTCACATGTTTTATGTCACTGCTTTTATAAATGAAAATCGAGAGTGGTCTACCCTAGACTTTCTCATATACTCAGATATGGGGATGGATATTTGAGGAGTAAACTGCAAGACAATGATTATATTTTTATATTTTGTACATTAAAGAACCATCAACAACAAATCAAATCAAATTAATAATATATTGAACAATTATTATAAAAGTAAAGTTGAATAAATCGGACTCTGCAGCTGCATGAATAAAAGGTAATGTACCACTTCCAGTTAATGGAAATAGCCCAAAAGCTGATAGAAATCTACTTTTGGACCCAAAATTTGGTTTCATAAGTGAAAGCATACTCAAGTTATCTTGTTTATACACACACACAGAGACATAATTCCAAAAGTGGTATTTTCAGACTCAGAGAAGTCTAAAACGTTGAGATTCATCAAAATCTCAAAATGGAATTTTTGGACGATTCCAATACTTTCTCTATATTTCGTATATGAGAAAGTCAGGGAGGTCTAAAACATTGAGATTCATCAAAATGTGAACATCAAATCTTTGGATGATTACAGTACTTTCCCTATATTTCGTATACGAGAAAGTAATAAATGTTTATATGTAAGGATAGCAATAATTAGCAATGGGAAATAAAAACAAAAATGTCAGTTGTGCAAACATTGCACCCTTCACAACAATGCACCAAGCTATATCTATAGTTGGCAGTCCAAAAAGTGGCTGTTAATGAAAAGTTTAAATTATAACTAATTCTTTGCAGCTACAAATGTATAGGATATTTGTTTTAACTCAGTCTTCTATTCGAGAGATATGAGTTGTCCGTCTCATACAATATTATTTCAGTTTATATGATTTATACTTTACAAACATTATTAGCTTGCTTCATGCCAAATATGTCTAGCAGCAATTTTGATTATGTCTATGAAAAGCATCTATCTCAATTTAATATTTTTTGTAAGATATACATATGAAAGGAGTATTAGAATGGATCCATTGTAACACTGGGGTCTAAAAAAAAAAAACCCAAAAGCCTAATTACTTGGTCTTGTTCCGAGTTGCATGTTTGACATCAAGTTATGTTAATAAGTCCATCATTAATCAAAAACATAATTTTTTACTTTTAGGCTTTTTTGACTTAAATATTTTATGGTTAACAGTGCCCTATTTTAGTTGTGTTTTTTCATATTCTGTTTTCAGATTCTCTATAAAAATTCAATATTTAACACTAGAATTACCAAAGCTTATGAAAAAACTCGTAAATCCGGCCCACCTTAAATCTGCTCGCACCTCTCCATCAGCGTCTTTTGTGTTGTAAATGTGTCTATAAGCCCAAGCAGAAAGCAGCCTACTATCCCATCGTCCCACCGTTGCAGAAAGTGCAAAATCGCTCTCCCAGCTCAAGCCTGGTTTATCAGGGAGTGAAGTAGTACCTTGAGCTGTATAGGCTAAAACAATATATTGTTATCTGGAACACATTGGACGTTTCTTGCGGGGAGGGCTTCTGTTCTCTTTGTCTGATGTAGAACCCTTGCCCTCATCCAAGTTCACCTCTGTTATAGCATGTCTTTATTTGAAAACAGCAGTGTTAGATCGGGGCGAGCTTGAACGCGACTGAGAGAATAAAACTGAATAAAAAAAAATGCTAAACTTTACAAGTACCATACATTTACACCGGCTGTTACAGACTCAAATCAAATGTATGTTTTTATTGTATAATAGTAACTCACTACTGAAAAAGTTTATTTTGAGACGCGGGGAGGCTCAAACCGGCGACCCTTTGAATAGGAATCAGCAGCTCTTACCGCTGTACAAAGAAAGAAGCCGCTCCAACGAGTCACACTAACCAGATTTCTTTTTCTTCAGTTATAGTCTTGAATAAAAGCGCACTTGTTCTGTTATATTTATACCTTTTGTGAAAGTGCTTATTTGATATATGGACCTCAGTCTTCACGCATTATACACCATGTCTACATTTTGTTGTTAGTACTAAAACATGGAAAAAGTTTGTCTTTTAGGTATGTGTTTAACATTTCTTGCATTTCCAGTCATCCTGCACTTACATAGATCTTTGCATACACGGAACACACGTGAAATGCATGTGTTCCAAATAACGATATATTTTTTTAGCATAGTACAGAAGTACTACTTCACTCCCTGATAAAACAGACTTGAGCTGGGAGAGCGATTTTGCACTTTCTGCAGCGGTGGGAGGATGGGACAGTAGGCTGCTTGCTGTTTAGGCTTATCGATCGACACATTTACAAGACAAAAGATGCTGAAGGAGAGGTGTGAGCAGATTTAAGGTGGACCGGATTTACAAGTTTTTTCATAAGCTTTGGTAATACAGCACACATTCATATGCCTACTTGAATCACTTTGTCAAAGTTAGTCATTAGACTGATCAAGTAATAGATAAAATAGTTGAAAGATGAATTGTTTATAAAATACTCATTTGTTGTAGCAGTAGTTTCCAGATCCAGGTTTTAAAAGTTCCCGCATTCAGTATACAGGGGACTTGGAGTTGGGAGGAAGCCATTGCTAATGGCTTGAAAGGTAAAGGGGCCAAGAGTGAATTAAGCAAGGGGTAAATGGAATGCCCCTATGTATTTATTTGATACTTTCCTTTTTTGTTTACCTGCTTTGTAAACCACCTAAGGATTATGTTTACCCGCAAAAAAAGTAGCAAAAAATGTTGAATTTTGTTTTAACAAGAAAAAAATTGTTATGTGTAAAAGAAACATGTACATATTAAAATGTCAACATAAATACAGAAGGTATGTCAAGCATCCACTGCTGAACTGATACAGATTTAGTACACATCCTTTGTATATGTTATGAATCGGTTATCAATGCACAGCCCAACATCCAAATTGAAGTGCATTATTCGGCTCACTTTTCTTATGATTTTTTTTGTGTTGCTTGCACATGAGAGGGTAGTATATCAGTGCCTAATCTGTATGTATGATGAGCCCATTGTGTTATTGTAGGCTGCCACAGCACAATACTTAGTGACATCCACTCTTCCCCTGAAAGGAACGTTGTTGCATCGCAGTGCATAGGGTGCTAATATCTTTCTTGCCCTTCTACTTGATCACAATATTTTGCCATTTTTGATAAAATGCTACTTGCACCATGGTTAAGCTTCACATGACAGAATTTACTACGCATTATAACAGTAGTTTGTTCATATAGTGCATCAGTTTAACTATCTGTGTCAATATCAGATGACCAATTCACATTGACATCACTATTGCTTGATTCAACTAATGGTTTAGTTTCACTGTGTTCTAACACTTGCTTTACAACATCGTGTTTACACAACATTGTGTTTACTTTGAAGGCTCTACCCTATTCATTAATACTGATCACTTACCTTAATATACATATTCATGATTTTTTTTACAGCAAAATGTTATTTCATCCACTAGATTGCAGTAGAAAGATGCATCAAGAATTCTTTAGGCTTTACTCACTTTGATCATTAAACATCACCCCAAGTCTGATTCAGTGTTAAACATAACATAAAATTATAAAACACTTGGGGTTAATGCCAAGGAGGTTAGTAAAACCCTTTTATGATGTTGTTCTGGTCATTATGTGGGTTTGGGGATGATGCATGAACACCTCATATTGTCCACAATATACAAACAGCCAAGATATAACCCTAATATCTATAATATTAATATTCTGCAACCTTTGCCTTAAATTTCCAAATTTGATAAAATTGTTACATTAATTTGATTAAATAAAAAACAGCAACACTTAAAATGAAAAATAAGACTATAAATTAAAAAAAAATAAAAAATAAAAAAATTGCAGACTGCATTGGTTGCTTTAACCAGCACCATATGAAAGGATGCATAACTGCACATTCTAGATTTCAGAAACCAACTGTAAATAATTGGATCTGATTACTAGACCGCCAATATTCATTTACAAGACTTCAACAAGAGTTCCAGATAAAGTCCTTAATGGTAGCTAAGCATACGTAATAATTTCTCCATAGATACTAATTAATGAAGTGGTTATGGCCTGGTTGCCTGTATGTGGTACAACACAAGGGAAAAGAACAAAGGCGTAACAACAGATATAAAATACATTCTTTCAGAAACTGGAAATAAATTTTCCTTTTGCTTTGTTCAAATATTGTACTGTATCTTTTCACATTGCGAATTTCTAGCTTAAATGAATAGTGTGCATTCAGAGAAGCTGTTTATTTGTTCATGTCAATTTAAAATATAGAAAGAAAAAAAAACTAACTTTCTACTTGCATATCATCTGCATTACTTAAATTTTCTCTCACCTTCCGATGACCAAAGTCATTCAAGATGGCAGCCAGCTTCTTGGTATTGCCGTGTTGTTTTTGCACAGGGATGGCAGGATTAGGGTCCCTCCAGTCAACAGACAACCGATGATGCCAGAAGCGTTCCCCATTCTGAAGATGAGGTACTTTAATGCTGGGGTCAAAGCAGTGAACCTCACATCCTGCTTTGGCAAGACTCATCTCAAAATGTTCATTGTCATTCCCTAGCCTATAAAATAAAAAATATATATTTTTTATATGTGAGTAAAATAAAGTTCTATTTATCTATCTGTCTGTCTATCTATAGGGTGGTCCAGATCTAATTATGTATCTATCTATCTAGATTCAATTTAAATATAACTGATAACTTCAGTTAACAAGTATGATGTTATTCAGTCAATATTATAGGGTTTTTAATGTGAAGTGTACACAGTAGAGTGAAATTCTAACTTGCAACTACTCATCAGTCTGCAAAACATCACCTCTCTCTGGAGTAATGATTAGTATAACAACTTTGCCTCGAAACTCCTGTCTTCCTTTCTATTTTTATGAAGTAATATACAACCCATTATAATATTAGTTCCTCTTTACATAACTGACAAAAATAATGCTGAACCTATAAATTTGAATATTTCCATCTAGCAGATATACAATAAACTCAACCCTATCTAATTGTTTCTGCATTTTTGCAACTGTTGTCCATACTTTTTTTTTTTCACTGAACTATTGCTAGATTTATGTGATATACCAGTACCGAAAAAGTACTGAAAAACTCCATCCATCCATTATCCAACCCACTACATCCTAACCACAGGGTCACGGGGATCTGCTGGAGCACACACTAGGGACAATTTAGAATCGCCAGTGCACCTAGCCAACATGTCTTTGGACTGTGGGAGGAAACCAACTCTTTTTAAAAAAAAAAAAAAAAAACTGGTATCAACATTTAGGTATTTTTAGTACTGGAAGTAAATGGTAGTTTTTAATGGACCTTCTTTGCCAGTACCTACAGTTTGATTCATCTTTCATTAATCCCCTCACCCACTCTACAATGTGCTCGGTGGGTTGATGTGCTGGAGATTCAACAGGGACAAAAGCTCTTCTTATATGGAGACAGAGTGGGGCAAGACAAGGAGGCAAGCAACTGTGTGGCACACCACCTTAATTGCTATGTGCCGTTTTTGGTATGTGTACTGTGATACAAAAGTTGGTATCGATACAAAAGTTGGTATCGATACAAAAATCTAAAATTTTAGTACGAATCCAACTCTATTGCAGCAATGTACATGCTGATCTTCTGAAGTGTATAGGATATATTTTAACCTTTTCAGCTGACAAATGTCAGGACATAGGCCTTAACCTTTGTTTGGTCAAGCTGAACAGAAGTGAAGTGTGTCCTGGCAAAGCTGAAAGGCAAACCACAATTTAGAGTGTTTTTGCATGGGTAGATTGTGCAGGTGTTAATTCCTGTGGGAAAGTAAACTTGAGCCGTGATAATGATTCTGTAACATTTTCTGTGTTTAGAAAAGACTGTAAAATGTCATGGAGCTCTGCTAACACATAAGCAGAAACAAGAAGACAGGGGAGCTAATGCTGTTTTTTATTATAGTAAGTGTGAAAGAAGACACTTTCAGTTTTCTATCAGCTGCAGAAATGGGCAATTCCAGAGAGCTTTTTTTCCTCTCAGCTGACAGATACTTCCAAAGAGATCCTCCTTTTCTTTTTCTCTCTCTCTTTCAGTTGCTACTGGGATTAAAAAATTTAAAATAAAAAGCTCTCTTAGGGAAGAAATATTTTTCATATTTTTCAATTGAGGATATAATCTGTAACTAATTAAATAGGTCACCTGAATTATCACTAGGATCTTGCTGTTGCTAATGGGACTGCATGAAGACATAAACCACCCAGGTTGTATGATTCTATGTATCACTTTATATTTGCCACTATTAGTTTTAAAGCAAATAGATACGATTAAGTTAAAGTTTAAAGCCAGTACCTCTGTCTCACTGCTACTAACAATACCGGGAGGTTAGATTGTTCAGTCCTTGTCTAACTGCTGACCCTAACAGCACAAGGGGACGCCCTTATGAAGCCCTTGATTAGAGGTAAACTGGATTGAAGTCACAGTTTATTAAAAAAAAAAAAAGCCTCACCAAAACAGCCTTATCTAAAGTTAAATACTTAAGGTACAATACAGACAGTGAGACCGGTAACAGAATACACATAATAATATATACTGTAGCTAGTTTTGACACTTCTTCCTATCCCCATTAAGAAAAGAACTAAGAGGTTTGTTGGAACTTACCGCGTTAGGTGCATATCATAATTGATAACACGCTAAAACACCAAGTGATCCATAAATGAACTGAAGATGGTATAGAACACAGCTACTTATTTTTTGACAAACAAAGGCTTTAATCTAATATTAGTCCAGCTTTAGGTCATCTGCATTTCCTCTCTCTTGAAAAGTATATTTTATTGAAAATGTTATCCTTAGCATTTAAATGTTAACATGACAAATCCTCTTCCTATTTTTCAGTTTTTATTAATCTTTATATATCTAATAGAACACTGATGATGCCATACACTTTGAAGCTTCGTCTCACATGGACAAAACTGCTGGACATGTTCCTCTAATTACTATGCTCCTAAACTTTAGAACTTGACTCCAGATACTACAGTACTAAATGGCTATAGATAAATGTGCAAATCAACCTTACATTACATTTGTTACTGTGCAAATTTATTTTATGTAGCTGAAATAAAATTCTTGAAAGCTTAAACAATTGAATATAGTCCATCAAAACTTATTCCCAGCTAGGGACTGTGAAATTCTAATGCTTGAGGGAAACCTATTGCTCCATGGTAAAATGAAGAGTAAAGAGGAAACAAACTGTCAGGGTTTAGTACAGTATATCTGAAAACCTGTTATAGTTTCTTTATCCTCTTTAGTATAATTAAATGATTAGCTTTGAAGAACCAGATGATTCAGTGTTCTAAAAAATCTTATGTTTGAACCAAGGAAAAATAATTATATACATAGCAATAAGTAACATATGGAAATGTTTCTGTTTTAAGTATGAAAGTCTAAACAGCAAAAGGGAGACATGAGCTCAAAAAACATTTGACAAAGTGTTTACTCTATCAGTGTAAGTTCCTTAAAGCTGGGGACTGAATGGTCAATCACTTGGATATGCAAGCCACATGTTTGGCATACACTAAAAGACGTAAAACATGTAAATGAAAGGTGGTCCAAGTCTATGACAGGTCATGTAAAATTACATGTTACGGGTTTGGCTCTTAAGTGAATACAAATGTCAGCTGTTTAAAACGTCCACCTTCAGTAACATGATGTTCAGTCATTTTTAAACAGCATAGTGCATCAACCACAGTTTATTGATGGCTTTCTCATGCAACACATTTCATGGCTGAAAGTGACAAAATGTGGTTAGCATTCTTTTCTGCAATGACACTTTAAATGATTTTTCTTATAGATGTCTTGAATTTAGATCTTTCTGTAAAAGTTGTCATGTCAGACAAGACATACAACAAGTTCTTTTATGCACTGAAGTCATCATACACGCCTCACCTACAAACTAAATAAATACTCCTGATACTCATGTGTTGGAGATTGAGATTAATAAACCATGATAATATGGCAACAACCTACACCTCTCTACTGCTCCATTTGCACGTCACTCAGTGACTCTTATTAGTTTGAACAATAATACAAGTACAGTACCCTGTTTATGAACAAACCACCCAATATTCCATCCATTCATTTTGTAAATTCAAACATTAGAATGATTTAGATTCATCCAATAGTTTCTGGCCACACTTTTACCAGCATGGCCTATTCCAGTAACAACACAATGGCACTTCATAACAGAGCATAATCATGCACAAACCCAAACAGGAACACATCATTTGCAGTGCTTCCCTCCCTAATTATCAACAGAGATTAAACAGTACCTTCTAACCTTCTGGAGAGAATACAAATGTATTTTTTAAATCTTCTAAATCACAACATTACTGTCAATAAAATCTGTGTCATAAATGTGAGGATTCATTTGGAAGAAAAGTCCACCTTTTCTTTTGGTAATCATTTTTCTTTTAAATATTGGTGTGCTATTAATTTATACTGTTTGTGATCTTTGTAAAAATGTGTCTGACAATTTATAACTGCTTTTGGCTACATTAGTCTGTTGAAAATGAATAATGATGCTTGTGTCAGGAGAGGGACATAAATCTTTAGTCTTTTTGTTTCTGGTAGTCGCAACGCTCCATTTCATTGGAGCTCTCTCTCTAAAAGCATGTGAAATACTCCAAGAGTTGCAGAGAGAAAGGGAGCAAAAGCCCCAAGCAGATACAGTAATCCCTCCTCGATCGCGGGGGTTGCGTTCCAGACCCCCCCGCAATAGGTGAAAATCCGCGAAGTAGAAACCATATGTTTGTATGGTTATTTTTATATATTTTAAGCCCTTATAAACTCTCCCGCACTGTTTATAAATATTCCCCGCAGAGTTATACAGCATAATCCCTTTGTATTCTCTTAGATATTAGGTAAGATTCATTGAAATTATGTGTATAAACACACTGTTTATATACAGTAAAACCTAAATATTATTTTAAAGATATTGAGTGTCTCCGATATCACATATGTTACAGCCATTACGATAGACAGGCCACCAACAATAAATACGTACAATGCAAGAAAATAGTATACAGTAAATGTGTGTACAGTGACACTAAACGTACGTACATGTACTAAGCACTGTAAGAAGAAAATTAATTGTGGTTACTCACCAACAATGACACGATGACTTGTCCGATAACAATGAGTTTAATTTTACTGCACAACAAAGGAGAGCGTTACAGCCCTTGTAAAGGAGCCACTTCAGGCGATTGTGTAGCACTGCCGTTGTTCTTCTTCTGGCAGTCTTCAATCCAAATCCCTAAAGCAGATTCCATCCAGACTACTGCCTTATTACATCCACTTACAACTCGTTTTGCACCCTGGTTAAAAGGACACTGCAGCCGTAGATCTTATATTCCTTTCCTATTTTTTAAATAAAAAGAATCGTAGCCTTCAACAAATCCAAATCGTTTACCTTTTCGGCAATCGTTAACATCTTCTTCTTGCGCTTGGGCACGGCCCCTGAAGCAGTAGCAGATTGTTTTGGAGCCATAATGAAGGGCTTCACTATGCACAAAGATAAACACTAAAGAGCACAACTCTTTACACAGCGAAACACGTTGATGCTGAATGAGCGAGATGAGACTTCCTGGTTAACACTGCATTCAGCACGCAGGAGCTCAACTGCGTGCTCTGATTGGTTAGCTTCTCAGTCAGGAGAACTAAACTGCGTGCTCTGATTGGTTAGCTTCTCAGCCATCCGCCAATAGCGTCCCTTGTATGAAATCAACTGGGCAAACCAACTGAGGAAGCATATACAGGAAGTAAAAAGACACATTGTCCGCAGAACCCGCGAAACAGCGAAAAATCCGCGTTATATATTTAGTTATGTTTTCATATAAAATCCGCAAAAGAGTGAAGCCGCGAAAGTCGAAGCGCGATATAGCGAGGGATTACTGTACATCAAAACGACTACAAGAAATGGACATTTTAAAAATCCTTATTTACCAAAATAGGTGTATGTATGAAGGTGCAACGAGTAGGCTTGGGGTCAGCCCTTTGCCCCTTAATCAAACTGCATTTTGCTCCTGCCAGTCTATTGATAGCAGTCATTTGATTAGAAGAGTGAGGTAAATAAAAAAAATAAAAAAAAAAGGATTTTGCTAAAGGTTTTCATTCTAGCATTGTTCATGCTACTTCTTGACAATCTCCCTTCCTGTTTCATACACCTTGTGAATGTAGTGGCATTTGATCTTTCTTCATGTTAGAATTATAACTTTATCCTATATGTTTAGGACATCTTTGCCTGATTTTTGTACCTATACTTGTGTTTTGATCTGTCTATTTTTTTTTTTCCATTTGCCTCCGAGATACAAATATAAATAAAATATGCCTAATATTTAACTGTTTACCATGACATCTGTCCTGCTTTTCTAGGTTGCCACCTTTATTATGGTTCATAGTGTCAGGCTTGCTTCATAAGGTGATGTATTGTGGGATATCTTTGTCTGATGTTTGACAAACTATAAATAGATATGAATGTGAAGGTACAATCAACTTCACTTTTTTTGCTTTTCGTTCGAACATGATGAAAGACTAAATAAATAATAAACAAAACAATACAATTTAATCTTAACATAAGAACAACAGAACATGGACATAGTGTATGAAGGTATACAGTACACAGATGTAGGGAAATAATTATACAAAACATAACTAAGTTACCTGGTTTCTCTCCCTTTTTCCAATGGTGAAGGTCCAAACTTATGAATTATACCTCCCCTTTATGTCTGAAGAATCACCCAAGGAGTTTTATTCACTAGGGACAGCTTTGAAATATTTTTGTAAGATTTATGTTCTTTTGGACAGTTACACAATTAAAACTTGATCTTTCGTAAGAATCCCAGTGTTGGCATGCTTTAGTGATGCCTATTTTCTACACAGTTTGTCTGCACTCGCTTCCCACCCCCACAAAATCTCTGTTAAAAAGTGTCAGACACTGTTGACGCTACAGCATGACTGCATGCCGGTAGCTGCAGTCAATCAACGTAAGGTGTCCTCATGAATTTATTTCTTAATAAATTTAATAGTAGAAACTTATAAAAGCTAAAGATTTTCCTGTGACATAGGTTATTAAATTTAAATTCAAGCAGCACAAATAAGCAGAAATAGATATGGTTATATATTCACTGGTTTTACCCTAGCTATGTAGTTACAAGCAATATTCATCTTGAAACTGAAAGTATAAATAGTTCTGCTCTTATTCTTATTTACTTCCTGTCATCTCACCAAGTACAGGCAATGTTTGTTCTTTGATTTCTTTGGGACCCATGGAGATATGTTACTGTCAAGCTTTTTTCCCTGGCTTATGTTTACTTTCCTTCTTATTGCTATTTTTGAATTATTATTTTTCACATTTATTTGTTGGTTTCTATGTAATATTGTTGTATTTAAATATTGTTAAATTGTTATGTATTGTGTATTTATGCTGTTTACATGTGTCCCATGTGTGTTTTGTTGGTAGAACCACAAGAGTTGGTGCCACCATTATGTTACTGCTGAGGTGTCTTTATAATTGAGGCAGTGGAGCAAGTTCCTCAGAGGGTTACTGTGGAGGACAGCACTTTTTAGTAAGCATTGTTTTCGAGTTTTATGGCTTTAGGATTATTGCTTTCTTTTCTTGAAATCTGGTGTATTGTTTTATTTTTTTTTCTCTGTACCACTTGCTACATTACATGTTTAGGGTACTAGTGCCACGATGGTTTCTATTACATGGTCTGCAAAGTTTAACTCCATTCTTCTTGGCATGTTAGGGCCACTGTAGAGCATACTGCGATTGGTTAGCATGTTTAAAAGGGATTACACAGTCAGGGAGGAGACGAGGGAGGGTGGCATTCTATACAAGCAGCATCTTAAATTAATCTAACCGGAGGTCAGCATGGAATACACAGAATCAACTAAGTGAAGTCATTATAGAGAATGGTGAAAGGATTGTGTACCTGTGGAAAACAGTTTGAAGCAATCTTGAATAACAGACCAAACTCATCTGCAGGCAAGACTTCATATAAATGATTAGTGAGCTGATTTGGGAGGATGAGAACTACTGTTCTTTGAACACAGATAAAATAGAAATGTAAATATTTGGAAGGAATGCTGCGGACCACAACATTATTTTGTCATTATTTAACATAGCTGGAGTCACCATTTGTTTTACTGAATCAGCCTGCAATTTAGGGGTTATGTTTGACACAAGCGTGTCATTTAAAGTGCGCACTGCACTGCAAAATTAACCATAACATGCTTTTTCCATCTTAAAGATGTTTGAGAATTGAGCCGTTTTCCAATATGCAGGACACTGAGAAATTAATTCATGCATTTACTTCTAGTAGGATTGACTACTGCAAAGTGGTTTTCACTAGCTGCTCAAATTATCCTTTATACAGCTTACATGTAATTCAAAATGCTACTGCAAGAATTGTTACAGAACAAAAAACTCCAGTTCTTAAGTCCACACACATGCTTCCAGTTAAGTTTAGGGCAGATTTCAAAATCTACCTTTTAACATATAAAGCCTTAAATTGCCAAGACCCTGCTTACTTATCTGAACTTATTACTTATAAATCAGAGTTCACATGAAGATCTCAAGATGCTGACCTGATTATGATTCTAAGGATTAATAAAATAACAGTGGAAAGTTGAGCTTTTAGGTACAGGGTCCTGAAGCTATAAAATGGTCTGCCTATTACTAACAGGTACCCCTGTAGTCTCAACTTTTAAATCCAGGATAAAGACTCACTACTTCAGTTTAGCATACCCTGATTAGAGCTGCTGATTAGTTGTACATACTGCATCTCTGTTGTTACTTATTACTACTAAAACATAAATTATAAACAGTTAGCAATCCTTCTCTTCCGTTTTTCATCTCAATATCCTCATGTGACATTTGATGTCACTGCACTACTGCCAAGTTGCTTGTCTGCCTATGGAAAAGTCACCTCAGATAATGGAGCACTGGAATCATAAATGTAATTGTCCTTTCATTGCATTAGAAGTTCCAGCACTGACTCAGCTATGGAATGGACTCTGTCTGGCTTGTCTGACTCCCTTTCTACAATCTAGCCATGGTTCTATAATTAATTGAAGAATAGATACTGTTGTGTTTTATTTATGTTAATTGGTGTCTACTTTGTTTTTGATATATTTGAACAAATCTGAATTCTCATACGTGATAGTTCTGTATTTAGCGACCAATATAATCAATTCTTGTATTTTGCCTTGTACTTTGTACTGTGTATTGTATTTCTGTGCTAGCAATGACCATCAAGCTCTGTGAAGAGGATTACTTATGTTCTGTGTTATGTATTGTATTCACCCTGTTTTTTTTTTGTTTTTTTTAACACCCATTGCATGCTCAACCTACCTGGAAGGGGGTCTCTCTTTCACGGTCTCTCTCTACAGTTTTTTTTTTCCCTACAAGGTTTTATTTTACCTGGAGTTTTTTGGAGTCAAGGCTGTGGGGCTGTTAAAAAACAAGGCCCGTAAAATATAATTTAGGCATCCATTGTGTGAGTTTGGGATGTATAAAAATAAATTGTAGTTGTTGAGCTCCCCTTTGTTTTTCAGTATACGAGTATATTTTTCTTTTATGGAACTTCTTGACCTAGACGTCATTGTTTACTTTCTTATTTGGGTTCAGTCAGCTTTAGTCTGCATATTTATCATTAGGACATTGTTACTGTCTGGTTCAGGGTATGTGTTACGTGTTGATGTATTGTGATTTGTGTCTGTGAAGTTTTGTGAAGTATAAGGAACTGTTGTGTCTTGTGATACATGTTATTTGAAGTCTTGGTTACAGTGCAGTGTTTTTGTGAGGCATTTTGTTGGCGTTTGGCTGTAAGTTAATTGTGTCAAGTGGTTTTGTGTACAAGCTAATTGAGATTTGATTGTATGTCACTTGTGGTATATTTTAATCAGCTTTAGAAATATATTTGCTTATGTATAAGAATTTGTATATAAATTTTTACTAATTCTTAATGCATTCGGATGGCACTGCCTTCAATCTATCAGTGTTTCTCAGTATTTATGGTCCTGCGGCCAAGTTTTGCCTTTTTTAATTCATTGACGCCTCACTAGCAGCAGTTGCAAGCTGCCCCCTTGGTGAAATGAACGTGATCAGGTGTCCTCTTTGGTGGAATGAAATTGCTTAGAAACGGAAACATTTATTAAAAAAAGTTCAGGAATAAAAATAGAATATAAACTGCAGAACTGGGACACAACTATACAAAGAGAAGATGAACATGGTTTAGAAAAAGAATTTAGAAAATTAATTTTGCAACTCTGCTAAGGTAAGAGTGCTACATTAGCATTTTTACAATGTTGTCATTTTTAAAATGTAAAGAAAAATGACACTTATTAACTGTATTGCTAGGTAACACTTCTATTTTGAAGACTTATGCTGTATTCTAATTTCAGCAAAAAACAATTTAACATGTCAGCGTACATTCTAAGGAAAAATGCCCAACGCGCACCACAGCAAGCAGCTGCCATGACTGACTGTGTATTAAATATACTGATAACTGACTTGAGACCACTCTCCATGTTGGAGGATGATGGATTTAAAGAAATGATTCACATGCACAATCCATGTTTCAGTCTTCCTTCAAGGACACATTTTAATACACTGATGGAGAAGAAATATCAGGAAACATTTCAACAAGTGAAGACTTGCACTAAAGCTACCAACAGCAAACTTGAAATTACCACCGATAAATGGACATGTGTGGTAACTAAAGCCTACGTTGGTGTAAAATGTCATTTTATTGGAGAAGAGTGGAATGTGAAGTCAGTCTGCCTTACCACCATGCAGTGGACATACAGCAGGTAACACAGTTGACTGGTTGGAGGAGGTTGTATGCAGATTTGAAATTCCTCCAGGCAAAAATATTGCTATTGTGCATGATAATGGTGCCAATATTGCGACTGCAGCAAACATCTTAGAAGAGAAGCCTGGATCGTTCTCTACATGCTGCACTGGCCACACTTTGCAGTTGGTAATTAATTCTGGGCTAAAACATCCAGACCTATTGGAGCTATTGCTATTGGAGCAGCAGCTGCCTTGTGGAGCATTAAAAAATAAAAAAGTGAGCAAGCCTCCACTGAGCTGAAAGAAAAATGGCTATATTTTGTTTGACTGCACTTGTTTTACAGTTTTATATGAACTGCTTTCTGAATTGCTATCATTTCTATACCACCACCTTTTTCTGCTATCATAATTTACTGTACTTATTGTAAGAATTACATCTGTTGAACTTTCAACCTTAATTCAAGAGGTCAGTTTGCTTTGTACTCCTATTTCTAACTCTGTGCCAACATTTTCTTGTTTGCACTGTGGCATCAGAGTTTGAAAAGTCATTAAAAGAGATTGTTTAATTCTCAAATGTTGGAATCAGAGCTGCTTGGTTTCCTTGGCATAACATTTGTACTTTTCCACTTTTTCTTTCCTTATCCTGTAGAATGTAAAGGCCACTCATCTGTATAGCAGTTCAGTAACTTTGTTGTCCTTCTCTTGACAAGCATACTGTTATTGTGAGGATTCTTTTGTCTGAATTGTTATAGATGACCCACCTGTTCTCTGTGACATTCAAAAATAAGATTATTGCTTACAAACATAAAAAGCATCAATTAATGTTGCAAAAACGTGTTGTATTTAATGTTAACATTTCCAGAGATATCAAAACACTGTGACAATACAGTAATCGCTCCTCGATCGATGAGGTGAAAATCCACGAAGTAGAAACCATATGTTTGTATGGTTATTTTTATGTATTTTAAGCCCTTAGAAACTCTCCCACACTGTTTATAAATATTCTCCGCACAGTTATACAGTAAACCCTTGTTTATCGCGGTTAATCCGCTCCTGACAGATAAATGAATTTCCCCGAAGTAGGATTCTTTATTTATAAATCTAATATTTTCGCAGTTAGAGCATTAAAAACCTGTTTATGACCTTCTAAATGCGTTTTTTAACATTATTAGAGCCTTCTAGACATGAAATAACACCCTTTAGTCAAAAGTTTAAACTGTGCTCCATGACAAGACAGATGGCAGTTCCGTCTCAAAATTAAAAAAATGCAAACATATCTTCCTCTTCAAAGGAGTGCCGTCAGGAGCAGAGAGAATGTCAGAGACAGAGAGTAAAGTAAACAATCAAAAATCAATAGGGCTGTTGGGCTTTTATGTATGTGAAGCTCCGCGATAAAGCAGCCGCAATGAAGGGATCAATGTGAAGGTAGTCTTTCAGCATTTTTTACAGGAGCGTCCGTATCTTCTGTGCAAACAGCTCCTCTGCTCACACCCCCTCGTCAGGAGCAGAGAATGTCAGAGAGTTAGAGAGACAGAGAAAGTAAACAATCAAAAATCAATACGTGCTGCTAGAGCTTTTAAGTTTGCGAAGCGCCGCACGGGAAGCATATCGTATATCATTGAGGAGTTTTATTCAATATGTAATTCGTGCTCTGATTGGGTAGCTTCTCGGCCACCCACCAATAGCGTCCCTTGTATGAAATCAACTGGGCAAACAAACTGAGGAAGCAGATACCATAAATTAAAAGACCCATTGTCCGCAGAAATCCGCGAACCAGTGAAAAATCCATGATATATATTTAGATATGCTTACATTTAAAATCCGCGATGGAGTGAAGCCGCGAAAGTCGAAGCGCGATATAGCGAGGGATCACTGTAGCCATCTGTGTGCTACAAGCCTTGTTAGGATCGACATTTGCCCTGTGCTGTCAAGAAAAAAATGTTAGCACAGATTACCAATGCCATGATCCTCAATTGCTTGTGATATATTGCCCACGCTGTTAGTCAATAACCCCTTCTTTATTTTACTGTCTGAATGCTCACAAACAGCCCAGGTCTCAAAGAATTTTTAACTGGGTTGAAGTGGGAGTTAGAAAGAGCTAAGAGAGCAACATTTCAACTATCCTGTCATACAATCTGTTAACTTGCAACACTGTGGTCAATGTGAAGCAGTTTGTGAAGAGATGTATAATATTAAATAAATTAAATCTGAATTAATCCAGAGACAAAGCATCAAAGGGCTGCACATTTTCTTTGGTCATATAAGTCGGGTCTTCAGTCATTTGAATTGCATGTGTTACTCTGAAAGCAGATTCTAATTTAGGATTGCTTCAAAGTACATATGTGCAGCTTTTCATTTGCGCTACTGAATGTGATGTGCAGAACTTTGTTCCAGGAGAGATCAAAATGTGTGAAAAATGTAATGATCTGCACCTTTTTAAATTTAAAGTATCTAAAAGTTGTAAGTGTATTCATTTGTTAGCATTGCTTTCAGTACTGTACAGTTTCAAAATACTGCAATGCATTTTTGCTCACAGCTTTATTCAGCATTTGGTTCTCCCACAAGATGACTTAATTTAGATTTTTTGGGCAAATTAAGGCCTGGACACAATATAAGCACATTCTGTCAAAATGCTGCCTTAAATTGAAATTTATGGCTTTTCAGTTATAAAAAAAATATTTTCTCGGGCAATTACTGCAAAGTGCAAAGCTGATTCATTTTAGTCCAGATAGATATTGCTGAAACGATGAACAGTTTATTAGAGTCTTATGGGGATGCACTTTTGGATAAATCTTACCAATTAAGAGCCTCCTATATTTAAAGAAAGATTATAAGATCAAGAGAAGCTACTGTAAGTTTAAAAAGCAACAGAGCCAATAGAATTGCCTTACAGCAATTAATGACATTAGAGGACAAAATTATTCATCCCAAGCATATAATGCACTCACTGATGATGCAGTAAACTCAAACTCAACAAAACAGTACCTAAAAAGATAATGATACATCAAATGTGAAGACAAATTGCCCTTTTAAAACACAGCAAAGATATATTATTTAGTATGATGTCAATTTTGTAATAACTACAACAAAAGGGTGAATCTTGTACTTGAAGGCACATGTGGAAAATAATTAATGTTAAGTGCATTTAGGACTGAAGCCAGAAAGAACTTCTTTTCTTCTGTATGCAAAGAGCTGCGTGAATCTGGAACAAACTATCAAGCCACATAGTTGAAGCAGAAACCTTGACAGCTGGATGAAATATTGGCATGGTTTAGGTATTAGTTACATAAACGAGCTTGATGGACTGAATTGTCTCCTCAATTGTCAAATCTTTTATGTTCTTATGTTCAAAACTTAGCACGATCTTTCCATGCTCAACATTGTTTGCTCTACTATTGCAAGGACCAGGTAACAATCCTGGTCCAAGCACCATCTGCATGGTGATTCAGTCTTCCCATTATTCTGTGAGGTATTTCTCTAGGTACATAGATTTATTCTCACATCCTAAAGACTTGTGTTTCTTTAACTAACTTGTGAAAGAGAATATAGGTGTCTATGAGTGTGCCTACAATGAACTGGCGAAGTTTACATGCTTGGGTTAAATTTTGTCTCCGATCCTGCCAGGATAGGGTCCTGCACCTGTGTATAGTAAAAACTGGGCACACAAAAATAAAAGTTGGATGAATATAGGGAAAAAAATCCCTTGTATGTGCACATTTAAACATTACAGTAGCCCAAATTATGAAATCAAAGTGAAACCTTACCAAACTCCATGTTACAATTCAGAAATACACTGTATAATGTATATATAAATGTAAATTGATCATTTTAATAAATATTAATATACAGTATATTGTATATAGAAAGAGAAAAAGATGGAGGGGATCATGTAAGATGGAAACATGAGCAAACACTAGCACTCTATGTCACCACACCAGTGCAAGAACTTCAGTTCCAGGAAAAGGTGACAGACTTTACGCATTTGGAGAGTAGGCTGGACGGTATTACTCCATGAGTATAAGAAGCTTGTCAGGGAAAACTGGCAATTGGGGAATTCCTCCTGCCCACTAGCTTGAAATAAGTCACTTCCTCAAAAAACATTCAATTAAGAGTTGCCTGTGTAGCAGGGAGATCTCATCCTTCAATAGTTACTGTAACTCAGGGATGCAGGGGTATCAGGGTGGCCAGAGAAATTGCTCTTGGATTTTGGCCACACTATTGTCCTAGCCTGGGGCTTAAGAAGTGCCCCATTCGAATAGCCAGCTGAGTGGATAAATTGGGACGTGAGAAGAGGTAAGTTCTTATCTAGTGGGCCAGAGAAGTCAGTGAGTAAGAGAGAATGACAGAACAGCATCAACGGCTGAAAAACATTTTTACATGCTTTGTCAACTTCAAAAAGGCTTTTGATTAGATTTTCATTTACCCTGTTGGGAGTGTAGCATTGGTAAGACCTATGGCCAGACCGATGTTCATAGTTTGTGTGGGTGAGAGGCGGCACTCCCGAGAAAGATGTCCCGGTTGATCACAGCGAAAGTACCTGCGCTAAGTACCTGCTATGGAGTTCCTACAATGGTGTCTTCCACCTGTGGCATCAGTGATCCTAGGAACCTGTGTTGGCTGGATCGAAGTTGGTGTCCTCCAGTCTGCGGGTCAAGTCTAATAACGAGTGGACATTGTTCCGAAGCATCTCATCACAAAGGTCCTTGTCTATCCCTGACAGGACTGTGTCAATAGTGAGCTTCTCCACAATGCACTCAAAAGTATCCCTGTGGAACCAGTTTTGGATCAGGTCCACAAGTCCTGGATCTGTCCTCGTATAGGACAGTCTGGGTCAATGTGCCACAGATGAAACTGGCCCCCCTTGGCCACCGGGCTCATAATCATGCAGAGGAGGATCTGTTGCTTCAGGAAGTCATAATCAGAGTCTTTCGGGAGGGAGGTTTTGCATAACCTGTAGGGCCTCTCCGGTTAAAAACAGGGCCACAATAGCTGCCCAGTCTCCCCTAGCCCAGCGCATGTGTTGCCATGCACTCTAAGCAGAATAAAAAACACTCTGGGTCATCAGAGGGAGTCATCTTCACCAGCACATCCCTGGGGCACGCAAAGACAGGAGTGCCTGCAGAAGGCTCATCCTGCTCCTCCTGTATCGGGGTTCCGCTGGTGCAAGATCCCACTCCTGGTACCATCTGACGTGTGAGTCGCTGCCTTGCACCCAAAATATGAGGCCAAGTGAAAGGACTTCAGAAAAAACAGGTTTATGCAGGAACAGGAACAGCAAGGTTATTTATTGCAACATGAGCTATCACACTACTACACACAAACAAAGCAAATGGGCAGTGTTGGGGCCAGGTCAGTGGCAAAGTTATAATGTTCCCTGCATCACCCATCGGATGAAAGAATGTTGCATGCGGAGACAGTGAGCTTGCAGTTGCATCTGTTGCACTGTGAGCCTGCGGTTGCCTCGGTGATGGATAAGCAGCCCTCAACGGTGGCATCAATCATGTTGGGGAGCACCTCACAAGCGTTGTAAACTTTCACTATGTGTATGTATATATATGGTATATACTTAAATTTCTAGAAGTTTCACACTACAGTGATCCCTCGCTATATCGCACTTCGACTTTCGCGGCTTCACTCCATCGCGGATTTTATATGTAAGCATATCTAAATATATATCACAGATTTTTTGCTGGTTCGCGGATTTCTGCAGACAATGGGTCTTTTAATTTATGGTACATGCTTCCTCAGTTGGTTTGCCCAGTTGATTTCATACAAGGGATGCTACTGGCGGATGGCTGAGAAGCTACCCAATCAGAGCACGTATTACGCATTAAATAAAACTCCTCAATGATATAGGATATGCTTCCCATGCGGTGCTTTGCATACTTAAAAGCCCGAACACCACCTATTGATTTTTAATTGTTTGCTTTTCTCCGTCTCTCTGACATTCTCTGCTCCTGATGGAGGGGGTGTGAGCAGAGGGGCTGTTCGCACACTGGCCTAGAGGATACGGACGCTCCTCTGAAAAATGCTGGAAGACTTCCTTCACATTGCTCCCTTACTTGCGGATGCTTTGTCAAGGTGCTTCACGTACTTAAAAGTCCAAACACCACCTACTGATTTTTGATTGTTTGCTTTTCTCTCTCTGTCTCTCTCTGATATTCTCTGCTCCTGACGCGCACTTCTTTGAAGAGGAAGATATGTTTGCATTCTTTTAATTGTGAGATGGGACTGCCATCTCTGTCTTGTCATGGAGCACAGTTTAAACTTTTGGGTCTACATCTATATCCAGTTTAAAAAGAGACAAATGTTTGTTTGCAGTGTTTTAAAGTCACTGCCTCTACAACTTCCTGTGTTTCTGTACAAATCTGTAACCCAAGCATGACAATATAAAAACAACAATATAAACGTAAGGTTTTTACTTTGCAGATTTTCACCTTCCCCGGGGAGGGGGGACACAACCCCCGTGATCGTGGAGGGATTACTGTATGTTCTGTCTCTCTCTGACAGAATGACAGCGAAGACTGTCAGCCCATTCAAAAACCTCCTGAACAATCATGTATATTGACAATGTTGACAGCATAGCTTTTCACATGGAAAGTCTTCAGAGTACTGTTTAATCCTTACACTCACCCTCTTCCTAGATTTGTCAGGAAATCAGCACTTTCAAGACATTGACTCTTCAGACTGTTTTCCAGCACACAGATCCTCCAATGGACATCAAGATTGTCAACAACATACTGGGGAAAACGCAATCCTTCCCCTATCTGCCTCTGTGACCGAGGAGATTGCAAACCAACTAGCCTCCTATGTATTCTGCCACCTACACATGCAAGTCTTCTGTGACCAAAATCTCTGCATTGCAATTAAGGTTGTGTCCTATCACACAGTATGTATACTAGCACTCCTTTATGGATGCAAGTCCTGGACTCCATGCCACAAGCAAATCCGCACACTAGACGTGATCCACATCTGCTGCCTCGAGAATAGCCAAGGCATCTCTTGGGACGACATGGTTCAGCACACTAAAATTATGTAATGCTGCTCATCAACCAATATTGAGGCCACACTGCTCAGCCATGTCTTCTGCTGGACAGGGCACATTATCCGCATGGATGAATCTCATCTTCACTGGATTGTTCTTTATGGTAAAATTTGTTGAAAGATCCCAAAGGCAAAGTGGCCCAAAGAAATGCTGGAAGGACTAAATGACTACTTTAAGCATTGTCTCAAGGGCTCCTCCATTCCACATAGGCAACTTGAGACACTTGCTGAGGACTAAACACTTTGGAGACATACTGTGATTGAAGAAGTCTGTCACTTTGAACAACAGACCTATCAACAAGAGGAGAAGAGTGTGGCAAGGCATCACCATTGAAATCAACCCACTGCACCCGGAGGGGCAATCAAATAAGATTTTCTAGATTGGCATAGGTTTGTTGTTTAATATTGAATTTACCAGAGAAACAGATACACGGGTATTGTACATGACAATGCAAGTGACGCAGCGGCTCTTTTTATAGTTCAAAGTGCCTTTTGGGGAATGTGATTCTTCTCTGTGATGTGAAGAACAGAACTGAATTTTATGTAGGTTAGGTGGTCAACAGAAGGAGATCAAAGGAGTGATAGGAAAAAAAACCCATGGAAGGATTAACCTGCAAAATGGGGAAATTTTGTTTAATGAACTGTGGGAGACAGAAGATGTTAGGATGGGATGGAAGGATCAGCAGAATGCTGGTTTCATTATTATCGTTCTGTTTACAGTGGATGTTATAAGGTCTTCTCCTGGCTTGACTGAGGACCCCCAACGCAAAATGTGACAGGTATCCTCTATCAATGAAGAAACTTCTCATTCTAGATACATCTCTACAGAAGTCAGCCTCTTTCCTGCAGAGGCTCAGTCTAAAAAGTGGAAAAATGTAATTATTAATCTGATGAAATTATTAACAGATTTCTTCTAAGTGACAACGATTAATAACAATAGAATATGTATATAATAGATGACAGAACAGACACACCCCAATCTAAATTTTATGCTAATTCTCACAAAATCATATTAGCATATATCTAGTTACAAAATGAGAGATGTATTATTCATAGCAGCCCCTTTTTATGCACAAATCCATTTGCTTTCATCTAGTTTTTTTTTCAGTGAAGCTGCAATATATTCAACATCCAACTCCTTTGCATTGATAAAATTACAAAGTTATGCTGCCTTTCTCCCACCCATCTCTCATGCATTTCTGTCCATCTTGTCTCTCTCTCATACTCTGATTCCTTCACATTAGCTACTTAGTAGATTTAAATTCATAAGATTTCCCTTTCTGTTCACATGCAGCAATGTGAACTACAGTAATCCCTCGCTATATCGCGCTTCGACTTTCGCGGCTTCACTCTATCGCGGATTTTATATGAAAGCATAACTAAATATATAATCTCCTGACTGAGAAGCTAACCAATCAGAGCACGCAGGAGCTATGCAGTGTTAACCAGGAAGTCTCATCTCGCTCATTCAGCATCAACGTGCTTCGCTGTGTAAAGAGTTGTGCTCTTTAATGTTTATCTTTGTGCATAGTCAAGCCCTTCATTATGGCTCCAAAACAATCTGCTACTGCTTCAGGTGCCGTGCCCAAGCGCAAGAAGAAGATGTTAACGATTGCCGAAAAGGTAAACGTTTTGGATTTGTTGAAGGCTACGATTCTTTTTATTTAAAAAGTAGGAAAGGAATATAAGATCTACGGCTGCAGCGTCCTTTTAACCAGGGTGCAAAACGAGTTGTAAGTGGATGTAATAAGGCAGTAGTCTGGATGGAATCTGCTTTAGGGATTTGGATTGAAGACTGCCAGAAGAAGAACAACGGCAGTGCTACACAATCGCATGAAGTGGCTCCTTTACAAGGGCTGTAACGCTCTCCTTTGTTGTGCAGTAAAATTAAACTCATTGTTATCGGACAAGTCATCGTGTCATTGTTGGTGAGTAACCA
>JANRMT010062791.1:58482619-58507865 GCA_026402145.1 Polypterus bichir lapradei | reverse complement strand
TCGCAGCGGAGACGTAGTGTGTTAAAGAAGCTATGAAAAAGAAAAGGGAACATTTTAAAAATAACGTAACATGACTGTCAATATACATTAATTGTTTTGTGAGTTTTACTGAGTGTTGTTGTCATCAAGGATTTGATTATCATTATTTCTTTCAATCAGGTTTGTATTTGTAGGATGTGTTGTGTTCAAGTTACATTCCGTGTTTGTCAATCGTTGTAAAGATAACAGGTTTCATTCATCGATTCGTTTCTTACTGCATCAATAAACAGCTTGTCTTCCTCTTTATCTGAGACGTGACACACTGCATGCACGGGTTTTTTTTTTACACTGTCTTCCTTTAGCAGCACATTGACTTTTTCCACTGTGTGCTTTGTTTCCGCAGTAGCTGCACGTATGAATATGCTTGTATCACACGCTTCATATTTTTTTTGCTGCCTTCTCAATTGTGTAATTCGGCTTTTGTTCAGCACTCTTTGGAACGGTTGCTTTTTGTCTGTGCACTGCGTCATTTCATGTGAGCCGCTCGGTGTACATGTATCGAAGGTTCCCAGCTGTGCTGGTGCCATCTCATGTGATGGCCACGGCTGTATTTAATGTTAGCTAAGACCCGGCACTTAAAAGTTTCTCTCGCAGTTTTGCCAAGTTTGTGCCAAACACCACCCTGACCATCTCATCTTCCTCTGCATAAGCACAGTCCTTCACCCGTGTATATTTAGCAGCAGTGTTTCTATTGGATTGCCGCTGACGGACGGCCTTATATAGGCAGGCACTAAGTTACGTGGGAGGCGTAACTCCGCCTCCCACAGGCATCGAGCAGAAGTCTATTATAGTATATGGACGAAAAAATAGGTTCCAGTTATGACCATTACGCGTAGAATTTCGAAATGAAACCTGCCCAACTTTTGTAGGTAAGCTGTAAGGAATGAGCCTGCCAAATTTCAGCCTTCTACCTACACGGGAAGTTGGAGAATTAGTGATGAGTCAGTGAGTCAGTCAGTGTGTGAGTGAGTCAGTGAGGGCTTTGCCTTTTATTAGTATAAATTACTTCTAGTACACAAGAGTGTCAAATGCTTAGTTAAAGTTCCTGGAAATTATGTGATATTCTTTTCTTTTCTTTGTAGGTTACTTATATAGCCTTTCAATACAATTTAAATTGATCTGGGGTTTGCATGGTGGCTTAGTGGTCAGCACACTGTTGCCTAGTTAATATAGCAAATTCGGGTTAAATTTCAAGCCTGGTCACTGTGTTTCTGGTTTATGCAGGTTCTTCCTGTGTGTGTTTGACGTTTTCTTCTCTGGACACGATGTTCAAAAAGGATTGTATGCACTTAAAAAAATCTTCACAACTAGCCTGGCAATTTTCAGTTACACACACACACTGGTATGTCATCTAAAATTGGCTGTTGGTGAATTCCTGTGGGATGAGTCTAAGGTTGTCAACCAATAACGGTATGTTAAATATGAAACATTTTAATCTCACCATTTGTATATACAGTATATGAATAGTTTTTTAAAATTCTGGCCACCAGATATATGCATCTTGATAATAAAATGCTATTTTCACAACAATTTATTGTATTTAATTTATTAATACTGTACGTAACTTAAAGATTCATATGCAAGTGAAACCTTTAACACCAGTAGTTTTTCTAATATTTGTAAAAATTCCATGTTCATTACCTATGAGTAAAAAATATCCTGTCATGATCTTGGCATCCTCCTTTTTTAAAAGAACTGAAATATTTTATCCTATTTTAGGGTTTCAACAACTAATCAACAAAAATCGCTAAATTCAGTTATTAAATTCTTTGTCAATGACTTTCATGCCGAAACGTTGGATCTGCGACGTCATATGCATTACATTGCAACATCACATTCAGCAGCAGTGCATTTCAACATGGTGGAGAAGGGAGACAAAAGATGTAAAACATCTAGAGTATGGGAACACTTTCTGTTAAAGCCTTCCAAAAATCGGTTGGTTGTAGAGTATGCAATGCAGAATTTGCCTGGCCCTGGAGTACGCATGTCATGCTTCATGCATGAGCACCTGAAAAGGAAACACGTGGAAGTCAGTCAAGATGTACCTTCAGCACGGTAAGCTAACGTCCCACTGTTTATTAGGGCGCTTTCACACTTAGCTTAGTAGTTCCGAGGCTACACCTACTTTCAGACCATGTGATTCTGTCGCACTCAGGTGCACACTCATCATATACAATTGTTATTAACAACAGAATAGGAATAATGGATAATTTGGAGGTTTGTAGCTTTTGTGCTAGCGTCATTACCTTGGTTTTATTATTACACTTTGCGAGTGTGAAAGTGGCCTTAATGATAAAGATATATTATTTGAAATCTGTCAGTTTCAAATACAGGCAGGGTATGAACAAGATCCGTTTCTAAGTCTGCTGTTAAAGTCGAATTTGTAGGTAACTGATGCATATGGATCTTATTCAGCGTCAGTTAGTCAAATGGTTGTAATAGTATATTTTTATATTTCTATGCATAAACACTCAACAAAGTGTTAACAACAATGTAATCTGACTTAAAATGCATTCAGCTGGCAAATCCTTCATTACACTTGGTGAAATGGGATTGATCAAGTGTCCTCTTTGGTTAAACAAACTTGCTTAGAAACAGACACATTCATCAAAAAAGTTCAGGAATAATAATAGAACATAAACTGCAGAACTGGGACACAACTATACAGAGAGAATATGAACATGGTTTAGAAAAGTAATTTTACAACTCTGCTAAGGAAAGAGTGTTACATTTTAAAAACGCTAATGTTATAATTTTTAAAATATAAAGAAAAATTACAACACTTATTAACTGTATTGCTAGAGGCAAAACTATTCTATTTTGAAGACTTGTACTCTATTCTAATTTGAGCAAAAAACAACTTAACATGTCAGACTATGTTCTGCGCATAAATGCCCCACACACACCACAGAAAGCAGCTGACCTGACTGACAATGTCCTAAACATGCTGACATGAGACCACTCTCCATAGTGGTGGACGATGGATTTAAAGAAGTGATTTGCAGCCTCAATCCAGGTTTCATTCTGACACGTTTTAATAAACTGATGGAGAGGAAATATCAGGAAACCTTTCAACAAATGAAGACTTGCATCAAAGCTACCAACACCAAACTTGCAATCACCACCAATATATGGACAAGTATGGCAACTGAATCCTACCTTGGTGTAACATGCCATTTTATTGGAGAAGACTGAAACATGAAGTCAGTCTGCCTTACCACCATGCTGCTGGTTAGAGGAGGTTGTATGGAGATTTGAAATTCTTCCCGGCAAAACTGTTGCAATTGTGCAAGATAATGGTGCCAATATTGTGGCTGCAGCAAACATCTTAGAAGAGAAGCTTGGATGGTTCTCTGTATGCGGCACTGTCCACACTTTGCAGTTGATAATTATTTCTGGACTAAAACATCCAGGCCTTTCAAAAGCTATTGGAGCAACATGCTGCCTTGTGGAGCATTTTGAAAACCTGTTTAAAAAAAGTGAGTATGCCTCCACCAAAGTTATAGCTAAACACCTACAGATGGGAGAACCAGAGCACACAATTGTACAGGATGTAAGCACAAGATGGAACAGTAATTTCTACATGATTACTTGACTGGTTCAGCAAAGGTGGCCCATAACTACAATACTGTCTGACCCTACTGTCCCACAGAGAAACAAGAAGTACCTTGACTTAAAAGCTGAACAATGGAGCCTACTTGAAGAGCTTTCCACACTGCCTTTCAAATGTGTTTCTAAGTGGGGAACATATCCTAAAATTTCATCAATATCCCCACTTCAAAAAAGGGCACATGAAGTGTGTTTGAGTCAAATTCAGTGCAAGCTTCCCAAGTCAATGCTATACAGGAGCTTCAGCAACGATGAAGAAAGGAGGTCACATTTTTAGACTCCGCACCAAACACTGTAGTCCTTGGTACTGCACTGGACCCAAGGTTTAGAAAACTGAAGATTCTGACGCCTGAGTAAGTGTTCCATGTGCAAGCTAAAGAACAAACACAGGCACTCAAAGTGAAAAGGGAGGTTGATCACCAACAGCATCAGCAAGACACAATCTGTGCTGCCAGTAATACAGCTGCTGGACCTACAACTGCTGTCACTGTCACTTTGACATTTTATTTGACTTTCCTTGGCTTGGGAAACAGCAGTGAAGAAGATAACAGAGTTGTGGAAGCTGAAGAAAATCTATCAACAGGTTTTAAGGAATGAGATCCTGACATATGTTGGAGAGAAACAAGCTGCCAAAGAAGAAAATCCATTACATTAATGGAAGACTAATGTGGCTAGATACTACATTCTGGACTGGCTTGCAAAGAGCTACCTATATCTCCCTGCTACCCAAACACCCTCGGAGTGTCTATTTTTGGTTACAGGCAACATAACTTCCAAAAAGAGAGCCAGGCTTACCCAAGAAAATGTGGACATGCTTACATTTTTGCACTGCATGTCAAAACTCTTGTAGAACCATTGTACATCCCTGGTGACATTGGTGATGCAATTTAAGAATTTTGATTTTAAAGCTACTAATGTAGCAGTTTCATCAACACTTTGCTTTTTAATCCACTGTTGGAGTATTAAGTGTATATAATCACGTAAAAGTCGGGTCTCAAATTTTTTTTAACATCTTCTTGTTTGTTCCAATCTCGCATTAGTTTCTCAGATGCATGAAATTTTGTTCCAGCAGCGCAGTAACCAATTTCTTTCACTACTGCAACAATGTTTAATTTAAAACTAGCTTCATATTTTCTCCTGATCAAACGCTCCATTGTAGATAAAGGATGCTCTTACGATAATGGTGTATGTGGGTGTGAGATACAAAAAAAAAAATCAGTGCAAACGTTGCTTCTGAATAGTTTTTATATTACCATGTGGTCACGTAGGCACAATACATAGAAAAAAAAAAAAAAAAAGAAGGCAGTGTGCTCCGTGGTTACTCTCTCAGGTGGGCATTAGCATATTATAATCTCTTGGACCAATAGCGCGAGTTTTCCGCATTCAACTTATATGACCAACTTTATAAAATAGCAGAAATTATACCGTAAAATCAAGTCCCAACTTATCCGTGGGAGAACTTATCCACGAATATATACGGTAAGTAACAATGTTTTGCAGTAAAACTTAACCAAATTAATTAAATTCACCGCAGTTTAAGGTGATTTTTCACACTCTGCATATTTTTTACTCTTTTATTATACATTATAGTTAGGAGAGTTATAATTAACTCTTGCTTATGTCATGGGAGAAATTATATAAAAATTTAAATAAAATTTTTGTGATAGAAGTAGAGGCCTTTAAAAATTCAGATTAATCAAAAAAAAAAAAAAAAAAAAAAAAAAAAAAAACACTATCTACAGAATAATCGATTATCAAAATAATAGTTAGGTGCAGCCGTACTTTTATTCATGGAGTGACACTGCATGTCAGGCCAGATTTACAGTCTAGTTTGTACTTCGCAAAAGAAACAGCTGAAGGGCATGTCTTTTGTTCAGTTGCAGTGCCACCATTAATGGGGTAATGTAGAAGTTATGCATTGTTTTATGCAAGTACCAATAAAATATGTTGCTTCTATACTCCTGCAGATGGCACAAAAAAAAAAAATTTAAAAAAAAAAAAATCAGTATTTGTCCTACTGTACATGCAGAGATAACATATATGGCAAAAGCCCATTCATTACCATATTGTAACAATTTTGTTTTGCACCATCTCTACTAATTTGAACACAGAATTCAATTTGATACCATTCACTTGGCTATTGCTTCAAATATTTTAAACATTTTAAATATTGTTGAAGGAAAAATAAACCAAAGAGCGAGCAATAAAGTGTCAGTGTGCTGAGGTACACAGCCAATTAATAAGTTCACTTAACTAAATAAAATATGGTATTAACGTATGAACCATGGGATATTACTTAAGACCTAGTATATAAATTGTTCTCTCTGTTTCTTATTACAATCTATAATGACTCTACTGGAAAATGGATTTTTTTTGTTCAGTGCATCCTTGGTTAGTTTTGTGACATTTCCTCAGCATCAGTATTTTTATGTATAAGCAGAATGATGAGTCAATTATAACGGTAATGCTTGAGTTACCTGTTTAATTGAACTTACCCACATGGGGGGGGTTGGGGGGGGGGGTAATCAGGGATTCACTTGCTCCCACTCCTTATCAAGCCATCAGTTTTGGGTGTAATTAAATATTTAGCAGTTAAATTAAATGGCTTTGATTTTAAATAGATATTCACTCAATGGAACTTGCCTCGTAATGCTACCATGCAGTAAATTAAATTTGTGTAAAAAATACGGTAAGTTCACTATACAAATCAAAAATTTTATTTTTGTTACAGAGACTTGCTGCACAGTGAAGAGCTAATATGGTTGACACAATTGGGTAAAAGGTTTGTTTTCATTTAAACAGGGTTTTTTTTAAATACTGTATTTTAAAATGTTCATAGCACTTGACAGTCAGAGGCTAAAGGCAGTTAGAAAGGGTCACTGGACTTGGCAGCATGGACTCTGTTAAGTCATACTGACTTGAATAGAGAACTTAAAGGTGGAAGTGGCAATATACAATAAATATGATTTATTGTCATATTTTTGGGGAGTTGATACTTGTTATTCAAATTAATCCAACAGTCACCAAAGCATATAAAACACCTAGTCAAAGGTGGGTCAGTATTTGTAAAGAATGTTTCATTGCAGTGCAAACTTCACAGTAGAGCACAAGCTCCATATAATAAATATTGAGACCACATATCAGATCTGAAGGAAACTTGCAAAGATAACCCCATGGCACTCCAAATGAGAAGAGTGTGGAAAGAGCTAGTAGAACCTTTCAAATTTCTTTCTTAGGGACACAGGCTGAGTCTTTTTACTGAAGATTAATGGTTAAATGTATGTTGGTCTGTTTTTTTTCTATTTCATACATTATGCAATATACTGTAAATATTTCCATGGGTCATTTGTCTTTTGCTGTGGCATTTAGATAAATACGCTTGATTCAGTATCACATTATACTTCAGCTCAAATATAAATATAAAATGTGGTTTCCATATTTTTGGGGTGTTTGTGCTTTTTCATTTTGCAACATTACCCACCATACTAAGCCTGGTAACCTGTTCAAGCAGTGGGCTAAGTAAGCACCCTTAAGTTACCATTTATGTTAACATTAAAACTTACTAAGACAAAACCAGCACTGCATCATCCCGAGCTTATAGCACACTGCAACTGCCCTTGAAGGTTTATGATATACCTCCAATCACACTTTTCATTAATTTTATCATAACTTTTGCAAAGTTTTGTTCATGTTTAACCATTTTGGCATCAATTGTTTTGTCTTCCATTCTAACAAAATTAACTTTACTCTGATGATTCTTCCTTTTCATCCCCAAAGAATCTCCACTTCACTCTAAATAAGAAATGACTGAAAAAGGTTATAGAAACCCCAGCAACAATTGTAGCAAAAGCCATTCTAATAGTTTAAAATCAATATGGTATATATATTTTTTGCCATAGTAAAGCAAATCTTCCACAACTAAGACAGACAAAATGGTCTACTTGTAAAAGTTTCCACAATGATTAAAATATCCAGTACAGGATTTAATTGGAATAACATCTCACTACTCTACAATTTTTAATAGTACAAATTGTTTACTTCACTGTAAAAATGGCCAAGGGAATGCCATTACACTAAATCTCAAGGTAGAAATTAACCAAAGTCTCAGCCATCAGCTATAGCATATCTCTGCAATCTCTAAAAAAGATTGCAGAAATCTAATTTTTGCTTCAGCAAAGTTTCACAGAACTGCACATGACTCATTTAATTCTTCAACAGTCTGAAAGATAGAAACCATGAATTGCCAAAAACAATTTTAAACACACCCTACTAAGGTCTTTAAGAATAAGAGGCTAGATTTAATACTTCTTTTAAACCTATGTCTCTTTGAGGCATTCTTCACAAATTTCCACAGCACACTAAGAGCACATAAATAATGGCCCAATTCAAGATGACCCTGAGGAGATTTTCCAAATCTAATTGGATGTTCGAATGCTGTAATAATAAGCTTGCAACACCTGTGGCTTCAGCTGAACTGAAATTGGGAACTGACTTTCAGTGATGACAAATATAAAATTTCATTTAATGGCACAAAACATACAGTATAATCAGTGAAATAAAGCAAGCAATCAAGTAACAAAAAAATAAGAAAAAAGTTAACATAATAAAAGAATATTCATTTTCTTGAAAGGACAGGAGAATCTATCATATCATTGCACAGAAACTCAGTTGTGAAAACTGATACACCACTGTACAGTGTAGTTAGTTACTAAAATTAACATTACATTCTAACTTCTAAGCCAAGGCAATTCTTCAAACACAGAATAAAGAATTCATGTCCTATTTAAGGGAAAATTCTTAAAAATAACATTTTGTTAGTGTAAATTCGAAACATCCATTATCAAATCCATTTAATTCAATTTACAGATGCAGAGGGGCAGGAGCAAGGATGCCTGCTAATTGCAAAGAACACGCTGACATACCCACAATTATTTAAACATAGCCAATTTCAAAATGAACCTAACATTCTTGCCTAATGATGAAAGTGGCAGATAATATAGCACCTTAATATATATGATTGCATCTATCCAGCATAACAGCTTTGTCTAAAGGTAGCTTCTTATACTCTTGAAGAACCAACATTCTATCATTGTGTTCCTATGGCAAGGGGCACAGAGTGTTCCCTTGTAGATGGACATTCTTTTCTGTTTCTGAACGCAGGAATAATATTAACCAAAAAAAAATGTTTAAGCAAACTGGAATAAAAACTCAAAGTGCAATATAAATCCTCTATTATGAAAGTCAGATGTGCTGTTGCAGTTGGTGAAAAAGAAAATACTGTCCACTGGCCTCTCAGCAGTCCACACAAGAAGCTTCTGTGTCTACAATTTACTTCTGACAGACTTTCCTAATTATACAATGAAAGTTCTTTATTGAACTACCTCAAGACAGTCATTGCTGTTTATTTAGTATGCTTTAGTGTATTATGTTCCCTTAGTGATGCTGGTGCAGCCTCAGCTTATTAAATAAATTACTACATATTAATATCTCATTAGAAATCACTCTCAGTCCTACTTCTCTTCTGTAATGTATTAAAGCACAATACAGAAACCCAAGAGGTAAGGTCATGATATTTTAAGAAAATAGTCTGTAGTATTTTATGCTTCAACAGCAGCTCATTTGTGTTTACTTGCACCTGAAATTACAAGGGTTAGTGTGGAATTTATAAGAAAAAAGACATGCATGCTAAATTAACTGTTGTTTTCTAAACTAGCCTCCAATGAATGAGTGAGAGACAGCTCCAAGGTATACTAGAACTCCCTGTATAGATGGTGTCTGCACATGGCTGTTGCTGCTGGTACAGGCTTCAGCACCTGTGATCCTACAGTTGATGTGATAAAGAATAGACGGAGGGATGTATGGATGAATATTGATGGAAGAAAACACAAAAAGGAGATGTAATTAATAATATGGAAAACCCCTACACAATGATCACCTAAAACATTAAAACCACCTGCCTAATATTGTGTAGGTCCCGCTCATGCCGCTAAAACTGCTCTGACTGATCTAAGCCTAAACTCCGCAAGACCTCTGAAGGATATCCTGTGGCGTATGGCATCAAGTTGCTGGCAGCAGATCCTTTTAAGTCCTGTAAGTTGCTGAGTGGGCCCTCCATGTATTGAACTTGTTTTTCCAGCACCTCCTACAGATGCTTCATCAGATGGTGAATTATGTTCATCAAACCATTCCTGAACAATTTTTGCATCATATCAGGGTGCACTATCCTGCTAAAAGGGACCAGGGAATCCTTCAAGGAATACTTTTACTATGAAGGTTTGTATTTGGTCTACAAAAATCTTTAAGTAGGTGGTACGTATCAAAGTAACATACACATGAATGCCATGATCCAAGATTTCCTTGCAAAACATTGCTCAGAGCATCACACTGCCTCCGCTGGCTTGCATTCTTTGTGTAGTGCATCCTGTTGCTATCTCTTATCCAGGTAAATGACACACACACACACACACACACACACACACACCCCACATATCTAAAAGAAAATGTGATCCATCAGATCAGGCCATCTTCTTTCATTACTCCATGGTCCAGTTGTGATGCTCACGTTCCCAACTGTAGGCACTTTCGGGAGTGGACAGGGGTCAGCATGGGCACCCGTCAGCAGCAACGCAGTCCATACACATCAAACTGAGATGCACTGCATGTTTTGACACTTTTCTGTCATGGTTAGCATTAAGTTTATCAGCAATTTGTGCTACAGTAGCTCTTCCTTGGGATTGGACCAGTCAGACTAGCCCTCCGTCCTTCCCACGCGCATCAGTAATGTTGTTGCTGGTTCACCAGTTCTTCTTTTTTGTACCTCTTTTAGTAGGTACAATACAATAGATACCAAGAACACCCCGCAAGACCTGACATTTTGTGGATGCCCTGACACAGTCGTTCAGCCATTACAATTTGGCCCTTGTAAAAACAACTCAGATCCTTATGTATGCCCATTTCTGCTACTTCCAACACATTACCTTGCAGAACTGACTGTTCACTTATTGCCGAATATATCCTGCCTGTTGTGGTGTGAAATTTTGCATACAAGTTGATAAATACTTTGTATGCCTTTATTTGTAACTTAGGCAAAGCAATGTAATATTAGTATTTCATCAGTGAGAAGCATTCATGTCTACCCCCTAAGACTAAGTCAGGATAGTGAATTTTATGACAGGGTTAGGGGAAGTGCCTAAAACAAGTTTGGCAAATGTTTCTCTGTTGGAGTCCCTCAGTCAACCCTCACAGGAAAGCCAGACTGCCTAGCTGGAAAGCTTTACCTTAACACATGGTTTTGGGGGCAGGTGTGAAGATATTCTCTGCCCCATTAGTCTGAAGTATAGGTGTTTGGAATTAGCTTGTATCATAAGCCTTTAAGTACCATGACACCCTATTGGCTCCAGGGGTTGGACAGAAAATCTATAAATTTGCTTACTTTACCTCTCTCCCTCATTCTTGCAAACATCAAGCATCTCTCTGTCACACCATGAACTGAAAAGGACAACACAATGAAGAGCACAGCTTGGCAGTCATATTGAGACAGGCATGCAGCCTGTTCAAAAGAAAGCCGACCAAAAATGAGGACTAACTAGAGAAATTTTAAGTAACTAACAAGTCTATGTGTCGCCTCAAACTACACATCAACATTTATTAGGTTGTATGGTTGCCAATATTCAAATGTACTTTGCATATTGTTATTATTTATGAATATTATCAGTAATACACTATTTAAAGTGTAACTTAACTCCTGCTTGTCTTTTACTACACCTAATTGCCTGAGGTTATAAATGTAGAAGGGAAGGTGGGGAGAGGTTATTTGGTACAATACCTTATAAACAGTGGTAAGTCTGTGAGATTTGAGGCATTCTGACAAAGCCTACATTTTCATAATACAAAAGAGGAAAGTAGAGTAATATACTCTACCGAGACAAAACACTGCCGCTTGACAGGTTCCCTCGTAACCAAATAATCAATGTTATTCACCTGTCAGTGGTTTTAATGTTGTGGCTGATTGGTTTATTTGCAAAAGAAAAATAATTTTAAAAAGTCAGACTCACTGACTCCTTCCAGAATATTGCTAAACTAAACAATAATGTTGAATTTAAACTGCGACTGTGACTCAAGATTAGACTGCACAATGATAAAAATGTGTGAGAACTTGTAATATACAGACAGATGTATTCATTCTGTAAGAAAAACCAGAAAATATGGCAGTAGTATTTTTATGCTAGTCTTATTTATGAGGAAGCTTAGATTTGTATTCAGAACAAACAGACTAAAGGTTAACGGAAAATGATTTGATATTGATAATATATTTCAAGTTGCAACAAACAAGTTACTTTAGTTTTGCTTTGATTTTTTGCTGCAGCAATACTGAGCCGAGACCAGCATTCAAGTGATATTGCCAAAGCATGCGTCTGCAGCGTGGTAGTATTTTTCAGCCTTTGAACACATAACACAATCATCTTCTATTTCCCTAAAAATAAACTATAAAAGGTCTGGGTATTGATTATACAGTTTCTTGTCTAAGCAATTCATTCCATGTATTTACGAACTTCCAAAATGGCACTACAGCTTTCCTTATATTAGAGTTTTATCTGCTTGGATTTTTGTATCTTTCTAGACTGGATTACATCAACACAGATATATGCATGCATGAAGTGGGAGTAACAGTCTTATTGTACACTGTGGAACAGTGTAGCAGCTGCAGCTTATTTCCTCACAGCCAAAAGCAAAAAATCTGCTCCCATTAATTGCTGATTATCATCACTATAGTCACCAAGATCCAAGGCAAACACTGCTAAGAAATCCTGCTGGAGGGTAAAGTATTTCCCTTTTACATAATACACTACTTCAATGAATACAAATACTTCAGTCATTGAGCACGGCAGCATTCAAATTACTTTAACACTGCATAAAATGCCTACAATACAGAATAACTCCACTCCAATAACTGTGGTAGCCAACGTACACTCACCAGCCACTTTATTAGGTACATCTTGTTAGTATCAGGTTGGACCACCTTTTGCTTTCAGAACAGCCATAATTCTTTGTGGCATAGATTCAACAAGGTGCTATAAACATCTTCAGGGATTTTGGTCCATAATGACATGATTGCATAACACAGGTGCTGCAGATACCATTGGTAATGTAACCGGATGAGCTGGACAATGAGAACACCAATGAATCAAGGGGAAAGGTGCAAAGTGCAGGGGTGCTTTTATTTAAAACAGTCAAAAGCAAAAAAAATGTTCAAAATAAGTGCAGTGCTTCTAAAAGTCAATAAAATAAATAATCCATTAAAAACAGTGAAAACGTGGAGGTTAAAATCCAATAAATAAATCCATTAAAACAAGGTTAAAACAATGGCTGGAAGCAGTCCTTATTTAAAAAAAAAAAAAAAAAAAAAAAAAAAATACCTGGTGCCGCCTTCAGCCGGCAGCTCCCCTGCTTCTCCCATCCAGGCCATGCACCAGGGGAGTCGCCCTACCTGCAGCTGACCTTCTCCTGTTGGTATGGAAGCCTTTCGATCCCTGGCTCCATTGGGCTCCGCCAGACTGAGACTTGGGTTCCCCCAGTGACCAAAGCGCTCACACTGGGGCTTCCACCTTCCAAGCCTCAGACTCCCACTGCCATACGTGGTGAGCTGTCCTCGAATGTGGTTACTCCTGCTCCTCTGCAAAACTCGGCAGGAGTGACCCAATCCGTTTGCCCTTGGGTGCTGACCAAACACCCTGCTAGAACTCACTTCTCCCAGCTGCCTATCCTCCTTACAGTGAGCCTGCTCTCGCTCGCTCACTCACTCACTCATGCACGCACGGGCTCCTTTGCTTCCAGCTTCCCCTTCTTCCTCTTCTAACCACCGTTCTTTCTTTCAAACTTTCTTTTTTTTTCCCTCCTTTCACACTCGCGCTTCTCCTATTTATAATGGGGACGTGGCATAGGTGTGGTGATTAGCAGCTCCCGGCATCAATTATGGATACTGACGATTACTCGCCTGTGCACTTAAGCAAGCAAACACCCGCACCACATCACGTCCGAAAACCGCTCCAGCCACACCACCACGCTCCCTTTCTTTAAGCCGCAAATGCAACGATTGTTTATTTTAAACTGGCCTGTTATTCTAAGCCGTGGACCCGCTATATCACAGTGCTCTATTGGATTGAGATCTGGTGACTGTGGAGGCCATTTGAGTAAAGTGAACTCATTGTTGTGTTCAAGAAACCAGTTTGAGATGATTTGAGATTTTATGGCACGGCACGTAATCCTGCTGGAAGTAGCCATCAGTAGATGGGTACACTGTGGTCATAAAGGAATGGACCTGGTTTAGCAACAATACTCAGGTAGGCTGTGGCAATTAAATAATGCTCAATTGGTACTAAGGGGCCCAAAGTGTGCCAAGAAAATATCCTCTACACCATTACACCACCAGCTTCAGCATTTGATATTAGGAAGGATGGATCCATAATTTCATCTTGTTGACACCAATTTCTCACCCTAACATCAGAATATCGCAGCAGAAATCGAGACTCATCAGACCATGCAACGTTATTCCAATCTTGTATTGTCCAATTTTGGTGAGTCTGTGGTGCGGGCAAAGAACATTAGAATTTAATCTTCTAAAACAGGAAGACATTTTATTTGAACATTAAAAAACACATTTTAGTATCTTATCTAGAATCTAAATCATGGGGAATACTATACCAATGCTTTAAAGTAAAATCCCTTTTATTGTTTATACAACTGGTGTTGTAGTGTATGTGAATGTTTCAAGATGGTAAATGTTTACTGTAGTTTTTAAGTTTATCTAACATCAAGTGTTGAAAGAAAAACAAAGATGTGACAGAAATGCTGCTCATTTCATTAAAGTAAAGAATAGAGTGGCTAAGAGAGAACCGTGCTTAACACGGCACTTTTATAGTTTTGTTTTTTCTATTTCAAGATGATCATAGAAAATCTTTATCATTCACAGCTTCAGGACTAAGCATAGGTTAATTAAAGACGACCTCCCTGAATAAGTCATACCATATATTGAAGGTGAGCAGCATCTCATGCACTGCCTTTTTAGAATTTTAGAAAAGGGACAAAAACACAATTAGTTTTCATAGTTTATAAAGATGGTGTACTTCCTTATTCAGTCTTATTCAGCAGTATATTAAGGAGAGCTAATAAAATTTCCATTTGAAACTCATGAATTTAAAAATAATTTTTTCTTCCATTTTGCAAGCACAATTAAAGAAAATCTAAACATTCAATAAATTCAAGGCTTGATGCATAGCTGTAATTCAGCATGTTGATACATATCACATAAAGGATGACGAATGGACATAATCTGAAAATAAGAGAGCACTACAGTTTTATCAGTCCGTTTATATAACACTGTTTTAGGCTGTGAGAATTCATATTTCTGCTGTGAACACAATAATCACTCCAACTTAAGTTTTGATGCAGTTCACGTGAGTATGAGGAACATGAAAGGACTGTTCAAAAACTTGATTTTAAGGTGTTGGTTGAAATAAACTAACATGATTGAAGGTGGCCTGTCCTCCCTTTGAACTTTCACTGTAAAGAAACATTAAAAAAAACAGAGCATGGAAGAATGTTTTTACATGATTTACTGGAATCATTCTTCTACATTATAAAAGGAGACCTCTTTTTTTTTTTTTTTTTTTTAAAAAAAAAAAAAGTTTCATTATCAGGGACATAATTTCACCCATATTTTCATACACATCATTTCATATATACACTAGCCCTTCACGGTCTATAGAATAACATGAGAACAATTAAATTCAAACCAGTTATACAAGCAGAATGAATGAATTTCATTTCTCACATTGCGCTAACAGTACAGATGGACAAGCACTGTAATCTTACGAGACTGTGCATTGTGCCACCACCATTACTGCCACTATGCTGCATTTACATATCGATGTCAAAAAAAAAAAAACTAACATTGGGCAGTATAGTGGAGCGTCCAGGACAAGACAGCGCATGCACTGATGTCTTCTAAAGGAAGTGTTCGCCCTTGAAACGTAAGAGGCTGAGTGCAAGACAGAATGTCATTGGGTCAGCCCTGTAATGGTAATGAATACACTTTTTGTGGAATGTTTTTTGGTCGCCCATGGAGGGATATCAGACCTGAAGCAGCAAAGCATAAGTGCTTCCAAGTCTGGGCAGTTAAATGTAATAAGTACATAAGTTTAATATGTCACTGTGCTCTGTACAAAAAATATTTTATAAATCCACTCACATGTACAGCTAACATAAGGCCAGATTTAGCACGCAGGGGCTCACCATTTAGAACTGCTAGGCAAGCATTAGAAGACAAGAAAGGGACAAAAACGGGCATTGTACTATTTCTGTGTGACAGAGTCAGCATGACATTGGATTTTCTTTTCCTTGTTTGAAATGGCATGATTTACCCAAGTGGGGGCCTGCACATTAAGAAAGGGTATAAAACCTTGGAAAATTGCCCGGCACACCTTTGAAACCAACGGACGGATGGGAGATAACGTCATCCGATCCTGAAAATCCTTCCAGCGCAGCAATGAAAATGGCAGACTCTACACGAGGTGTTGTCATGGCTTCCCGTCCGTTATGCTGTGTAAACCGTCATTAAAGAAAGTTATTTCATCTTATTTGATTTTTTACCGCCGTATCACTCTTCTTCTTTCGGCTGCTCCCGTTCGGGGTCGCCACAGCGGATCATCATCTTCCATATCTTTCTGTCCTCTGCATCTTGTTCTGTTACACCCATCACCTGCATGTCCTCTCTCACCACATCCATAAACCTTCTTTGGCCTTCCTCTTTTTCTCTTCCCTGGCAGCTATATCCTTAGCATCCTTCTCCCAGACCATCAACCTTATCATTTCAAAGTTCAAAGGTGGTTCTTTCCATGCCAACACCAATAATCTTTCGCGAGTTCATGACCTCACAGCTCAGGCTGCCAGAGCCAATGGGTCTGGACTGAGGTAGGGGTCTTGTTACACACATGTACATATGGAACAGCTTAAGGGCTCTGGTGATGGTAATTTCCTGCGGTTCCAGGGAATGGTACTGTGTGCTGATGCCTTTACTCTTCCTCCCTCTGCAGACAAGAACATTGACGTCTATGCCACCACTTACTGTATGTCACTTCTGGCAAGAAGAGGCAGTCCAGGTGGGTGGGCACCAGAAGGACTGATAACCAGAAGATCTGCAATCTTAGCTCATTTCACAATTTAGGTGTATTCGGCAATGAAGTTAACTGATATAGAATGTTTGAAAATTTCATTTTTTTTTTATTTACATCATCCAAGATGTCTGTTAAAAAAAATTAATGAACAAAAATATAACTATCAGTCATATTCAAAAATAATATGTATTTTCATTCAGTTATCCCTATGTTAGAAGATGCTTTTTAACAGCACTTCACAATGAAGTTAAAAATGGTGCACAAACAGGCTTGTTGTGGATCAACAGCAGATTCGACTTTAAGTGATGTGAAAATGGCATCTACTAATGTGTGTTAGTGGTGGAAGGTCTGTGACTGCTAACTGTTTTTCAGTCTTCTTAAACATAACATTTTTGAGCATATACCCAATAAAGTAGTACCCAATAATTAGCAAATGAAAATGAACTATTAAAACAAATCACTAATGCTAGCATATCACAATCAATATTATCCTACAAAAGGAGAAAAGCAACTGAAATAAATTCCTCATCTAGCTAAGTATTAGTTAAAATTATATGCATAAAAATTTGTAAAGAGATTTATTGCATTATGTGAATACGAAAGGTGACAATTATCTCAAAAGATTTTAATTCCAGTCTCCGGATACACAGAAGCAAAAGTGGATAATCAGATACAGATAAACTGTAACACATAGTCAGTCTATTGCACATTATATCGCTAAGTAACAGCATGGCGCAAAGAGTAATCCTGGTCCATCCTTACTATTAGCAGGCAGCACGGTCAAGCCCAGAGGGCTTGATCTCTCTCTCACAGATCAACTGCAGTTCCATCTCTAAACCAGTCCACCCTCATTTAAAGCAGCAGTAGATGGGTTCTACTGTGTAGGGTGTTTGCATATGTGTGCTCACCTAAGTGTTATGACTCCCTTGCATTGGGCATCTTAGTGACTGTCAGAAAAATAAAAGAGGAAAATATCCAGAATGGTCAAGCACCCACTTTGAAGGTAAGCTTGAAACAGTAAACTAGTTCACAGCTGAAATCACACAATGTTTGGGAGATTCTGAAATTTCAAAACTGTACAGTGCAATCTGTTTGAAATATCTCACTGAAAATTGAACTGTTTCAGCAAATTTTCTTGAAGAGCAAATGCACCACATTTTAACAAAAATGGTCTACTGGGGAGCAGAGTTGTTTTACTACAGACAGGCAAGGACAAACAACCAGACAGACAAACAGGCAGGCATGGCTACTGCAATAGGTGCATTGCTCATTATATGCAAATACACATTAAAACTGCTGGTCCAAATAAACAAAACCTTTACATTCAATTTACTTTATTCAATAAAGAATAATCCAACAAAGCAAAAACAATTTAAAAGTTTACATATATACAAAGGTTTTAAATTACCAAATATAAAAAAACATACTAATAAGCAAAGAAAGATGACCTGCTAATAACAAAAAACAGTCCAAAGTATCAGCAGAGAAGCCAAGACACAAAACAAAGAGTTAAATGTCAAAGGAACAAAATAAAAAGGCCAAAAGGCTAGCAAAGCTTACTACAGGAGGGTAGCACAAAAGGACTCCAAACAGCTCAGCTAAGCTATCTAATGCCACTGCAAGGAACTGTGGTAATCAGGAGGTTTCATTTGGGCTCTTCAAGTCACATCTGAAAGCCCTAATTAACCAGCCATGGTGAAAGGGACTAGGTTAAAATTGCAAACAAGACACTAAATGTAATCAGAGAACAAGCAAAGCATCAGCTTAAAAATACAAAATTTACAAAAAACAACAAAAAAAAAAAACAAAACAAAACAAAGACACAATGTTAGTGGTATGTAAATAGGTCTTACCAGTCTTACAGGACTGACACCCTGTCCAGAGTTAATTTCTGCTTTGTGCATGGACAGACGTACAAAGAATGTAAGGTAGTAATGGCCCTTTAAAATGCTACTGTAAGTGTGCAAGCCCTTTGTGGAGTTTAAAGGCCAGTCCTGTTAACGGAGTGGAGTGTGGAGATGAAGCAAGACAAATGTTCGCTTGACCAGAGAAAGAAAGACAGAGAACAGGCTTGAGAGAGATGGAGAAGGAGAGCTGAGGAGAAAGAGAGCACATTTTCTGTTTGTAAAGCGTCTAAGTAGATGACCCACCACACTGAACAGAAAGAGAATTATACCCCAAGTTGTGTTTTTGAATATTTGACCTCCCTACCTTCTTAGTAGGTGGGATGTGACAAGAGTGTACCCTTGTTTTCACTATAATAAACATTCAGAATTATTATTCAGGATTACTTCATCACAAGCTAGATGAACTGGTGTTAATTTGGCCCTAGTGTGCATGTGTGTGTGTGTTTTCACCCCGAGACAGACTGGCACCCTGTCAAGGAATTGTTTCTGTCTTGCATTCAATGCTTGCTGGGATAGGTCCCAGCTTCCCGCAACCATGCTCTTGATAAGCAAGATAAGAAAATGGATGGATAGATTACTTCATCTTCATTATTCTTGAATTTATACTTGATACCGCCGCCAGACCAATGATCTTGACAGAGCCAATAGTTCTTAAGATAGACTTTAATTACACACTAACAAACATCACTAATCTAACAATGTAGCATGTCAAGCTAATTTATTTACAGCTGAGCTAATTTTAGGTTACCACCACAAAATACAATAAATATGTAATCATTACATTGAGGATACTATTTTATATTCATTACACATTACTTATCATGCTTATTATTAAATCAAGGAAGCTATTTTATGTTAATTATTATTTTCTATGTTTTATTTAAACCTATAGAGACAGTTGCATACACAATGTTTTAAAACATCATTACTTCAAATTGTAAAGCAAAACATGTTAAACCAAGTGTCTGAATAATTTTACAAGACACTTTATACTTAAACCCTGAAACACATATGCCATTTATGCACTTACAAAAGGGAGTAGACACGGCACTGTTTCTTCTTTATCTGATGAGCCAGGGTATATTTGTCATCTAAGCAGACAGACCAAGGTTTTCCGTTGCCCCCAGATATGTTGGATATTTCTATTTCCTGCGTAGTTCCACAGTTGATCTATTTAAAGATAATACAACATAATATTATATAATTCAGATTATACATCTCCATTGAAATTGTGCCATTGTATTGATCTAAAACTAAAGAGAACGCATACCCATCACAGTGTGAGCAGATCTGTTTTTGGAGCTGCGAGGATTTCCTTGTTTGGTACTATTAACATCAAAGTTCCTGTAGATGGATCGCAGCTTTATTATGTTAGTGCATTTTTTATTCATTTGTTTTTGGTTTTGTTTTGTTTTTTTTTTTTTGCAACATCAGGTACAAGGTTGGAAACATCTCTAGACGAAATTATTAACAAGGCATACTTATATACACAAGTACAACCATTCACTCATACAGGGTTCATTCTGTTTGGAACTACAGTACTCAGAAAAATCCCACATAGGCAGAAAATACAATGTCCATACAGGCAGTGACTTGATAACTGACTTGAAACCTGGCTCATGGATTTGAAAGGCAACAGTGTTATTCCAATGTCTACATTCTTGTCACATTATCTCTCCATGTTTCTATATGCTGATCGGCCACAACATTAAAACCAATTGCCTAATCTGAATCAGAATCGCATTTATTGGCCAAATATGCCTGCATAAGTTACATAATAGACTTAAATGTAACAGTTAATCACACACTTGGGAGATCAAAAAAAGAAACAAGACAATGTAAATATATATGTATATGCATACTAAGTGTAGAGTGCAACTCAGTGCAACAAATACTGAAATAATACTTAAAAACAAGCATGTAAACAGTATAGCAAGACTATGGGAGGACTCAGGATTGGACTGCCCAGCCTAATTAAGGTGAATTACCCATCTGTGAGCTTGATGGGATGGGGGGAGGGGGGTGGTGGCTGTTCTTATACTGTATATGCTTGTTTTGGCATATATTAATCTATAAACGCCTGGCCAATGGATGAAGATCAAAAAGGTTGTGGCCTGAATACAATACAATTTATTTTTGTATAGCCCAAAATCAAACAAATGTCGCAATGGGCTTTAACAGGCCCTGCCTCTTAACAGCCCCCCAGCCTTGACTCTCTAAGAAGACAAGGAAAAACTCCCAAAAAAAATCCAGAGTAGGGGAAAAAAAAAAATGGAAGAAACCTTGGGAAAGGCAGTTCAAAGAGAGACCCCTTTCCAGGTAGGTTGGGCATGCAGTGGGTGTCAAAGAGAAGGGGGTCAATACAATACAATACAATACACAGAAGAAAACACAAGTAATCCTAAATAGCGTATAACAGGAAATTAAAAATATTACAAGTACAGAGCAGAATTTAACAGGAGATTATATCACACAATATGATTTGAATTTGTGGGGTTGGTGATGATTTTCTCTGTTTCATGGAATAGTATAGGTCTTGTAAATTGGGCAGACTGGCACAAATGATATTTTTGCCAGACCTGACTTTATGGCCACTTTTTGTCATGTTTAGTCAGTGATCTGAACCCCATTATTATGGATAAAAGTTATAAATAAAAGTTCCTTTATTTACAACAACATACCAAGAGACCTACTTAAGCAGGTTTCAGGCTGAACTGAGACAATATTAAATGAGAATTTATAATTATTTGTCCATTCGAATTAATCAATATGTAACTGTTTGTAAGGGACACTTATTTGTTGCATCAAAGAACTAACAAATGAACAAAATTGGGGATCAAGTGCCTCTAAAAGACAGTATTCATTCATTATTCCAACAATCTGCCCATCCCCTTTCAACTGTCTGTCTATCATTACTTTTTACATCTCTACTAGAAAAGTAGCCAAAAGGGTTGCAAAGCCAGGCTCAAAAAATGACAAAAAGTACAAAAACTGCAGTGTTTTGTTTGATGATACTCTAAAGCAGCAGAGCCTGAAACCCAGCATGTCAAATGGACTGTCCCACCTGTTAGCACATTATGTTGGTGTGAATGAAAATCCTCAACAGGTCAGTGAATTCTGCCTGGGGCTGAGACCTAGCAGAGCTTCCTTTAATTCCACATTTTTTCAAGGCTGACTTCTCACCCCTTTCTTTCAAGGGCAGCCTTTATTACTTTTTTATCTAGTGATTTTAACCAGCGCTGCTAAGCCACCCATGACATCTTTTATTTTAAACAACAAAAGGCAACAGTGCACTAGGATTAAGATTTGATCTTTTAATTGTTTAATTATAAAAATCATGAGCACCTGGTTTCTATCCACATGCCTCAATAATACATATATCAGCTTTAAATCAGCTTATAAAATTACTAATTTTCTGAACATTCTTCACCAAAGCTAATCATGATAGTCCTGTTTATTTATCTATTTATTTTTATTGTGGCAAAGACATGGAACAAGAGGTGCCAAAGTGGTACTGGGTAACAGGCTGCCTTACACAAAGCCACAAAGGAAACTTCCAAAGGAAATTGAGACAGAAACAGACATTCAGGAATGTCAAACATGCCAGTTTGAAATTAAAGGAGATACCAGGGGTGATATGTCCTGCATGTATTCTGGGTGGGAGAGGAAGATGTAAGGGCTCCAATACAAGAAAGAGAGAGAGAGGGGAAATGAACCGAGAGATGAAGTGATGCTAACAGGAGGCCAGTGCACTTCCTATCTAAATGTTCTAGGGCAGCACATGCTCCTTAAGTTTTTACTGTAATAATTGAAAGTAGAACAGAAAGGCTACTGTCAGGAGCCAGCCTATCACAGGCAACTAAAAGCTCAGAAATGCTAGAGGCCACTAGAAGAAGTTCAGTCCTAATGTCCCTGGAGCAAAAGTAGAATTCCTCCTAACTACAGGCATGATTCCATGTTTTGACTTTAAGTGACACCTAAATGCAGATATTTGTTGGCTCATGGTCTAAAGTCAGGTGAGGTTGAAAGGCCTGGGTCAACAAAGAATGACACAGAGAGAGAGAGAGAGTGTCTTGTTAATGGAGCAGTGGGCAAATTTTTTGGAGTATCAGAAAGCTCATTTTGAAAGGAAGTGATGAGAAGAGTCTTCATCTCATCACAAGTTTACTTTATAATAATAAAAAAGTATGTGACAATTAAAATTATGCATGCCAAATTGGCAATATTATGAAAAGAGTAGATGTAAACTTTTTAAACTTATTTAAACTTATAAACATTGTCACGGGTGGCTGGGGGTGGAGCTCAGCCGGGACGCCCGAGGGGACCGGAGGAGGGCTGGTGCCTCCTCCCGACCACGAGGGGGCGACCGCCCTGATTTTGTTGGTGGCCTCGGGTAGAGAGCTTGGAAGCCCAACCCAGGCGGCGCCCCGGTGCCTGAAGAACCCTGGAGCCCAGCACTTCCGCCACACCAGGAAGTGCTGGGGGGGGAGAAGAATGGGGACACCCGGAGGGCTTCCGGGTGCACAGCCGGCACTTCCGCCACACAGGGGCATGTCCAAGGAGGAGTATCCGGGAAGCAGCTGGAGCCCATCTGGGGGGGTATAAAAGGGGCCGCCTCCCTCCCATTTGAGAGTGGAAGTAGGGTGGAAGGACGGAGCTGGAGAGAGGACTGGAGGTGGCCAGAAGAAGAGGCACAAAGGACTGTGAGGCCTGGACTTTGGGGGATCGGTGCTGAAAGCACTGGATGTGCACAAGTAACTTTGTAAATATTGTAAATAGAATAAATGAGTGTGATGGGTGCTAAACTGTTGTCCGTCTGTCTGTGTCCGGGTCCAGTTCCACAACATTTAAGAATTAATTGACAGTAGAAAAGACTTTGGGCTTCATGACTTTGTGTACAGCATAGCACCATAGCAGTTATCTTCTATAAGCTAAAAAGCAAAGCAATATGAAAAATGCACAAATATAGGCTCAAAGGTACATGTTGTTTTAATAATTCCCAATTCCTTTTTTTTTACCCTAAAAGTTAAAGATTGCATTCATTAATGCCAAGCCTTTAGAACAGGATTTTTCAGTCTCCTGGAACTGTGAAGAAGGAACATTAGGCATTATGTCATATCAACCATTAACCTTCCTGACAGTTATGTTATATTATACAGTATATAATTTTGCATATATACACTGGGTAAGTTTACAAAGGCATGTTTAATGATTTACATAGACATATATTATGTTGTTTGTGTAAGTGTTACACCTATTATGTAAATGAATTACACACTATGAAAAAACTGTTGCAGACTTACAGGCAAGGACGTTTATACAATAACATACTTCTTACATTTATATGTTCATGTGAATAGTCCAAGTTAGAAACATAGACTGGCATATCCTCTGCAAACAGGGAAATCTTTTGCTCTAATTTTCCATAGTGAACCCTCTTAACTTTCAGGAGCAGGTTACACAGACCCATGAGAATCAATGGCAGTGGCCAAAAAAGAATGAAAGACATCTTCTAGTATTTGTATCACAAAGTAAAGTAAAACAGAACATTCTGAAACTTGCTTAATCTAGTTCAGCATAATGGGAACCTGGAGGATACCCACCACCACTATGAACTGTGGAAGAAAAAATAGACTTAGGGGTCACAGTCATTTAGGAAAAGGTGTTTTGATATGTTTTAAATATTAAATATAGTATTCATCTTACAGAAATATCATAAAGGGTTAATAAATGTCACAAACCTGTTCAGGCATATCAGGAAATCAGATAAAGGTCAAGAGAACAATAGAGATGAAATTGTAATACACAAAATCTACTGAAATATGACAAAGGGATCAAATGTCATGTATCTGTATAACAGTACTGGACAGTTGTTATATAACAGAAATTTCAAGGGTGGTGGATCAACCCAAAGGGTATAAAAAGAATAAGAATATAATAAAAGACTTTTATTTTATTTAAGTCATTTGGATATAAACCAACAAACCAACCAGAGTAAATGCATGCATTCATTGACACTGTAATGTAAATTCCTTATAGTGTGGGGACCAGAACTGCACACAGTACTTCAGATGCATTCTACCTAGTGCATTAAATAACCTATAACATTACATTATGAGTTATACGCGTACAGTCAACAGTTTTAACAATATAACCTAACATTTTATTGGCCTTTGTAATTGTTACTTCACATTGCTTAAGCAATGAGAGAATGTTTCATCAACATAAATCACTAAATCCATTCCAAAGATTACATTCTATAAAATGGTGTCTCCCACCTTGTATTTACAATAAAATGTTCCTTTTGCCTATGTGTAGCACTTTCCACTTTTTCAGATTAAACTTCATTTTCCAAGTGTTCCTCCTGTTCTGAAGACTGTCTAGGTCCCTTTGTGTTGTTTTTGAGTAGTCAATATATGCTATCCTTCTAATTTTAGTATCACTTACAAATTTCACAACTTTATTAGCTATATCGGTATCTATGTGATTAATATATACATACACACACACACACACACA
>JANRMT010062791.1:58405364-58432619 GCA_026402145.1 Polypterus bichir lapradei | reverse complement strand
AAGTTGCACTGGTGCATTTGTGTCTCCCATAAAAGTAGCTTCACTTGAAATCACTTTGTGATTTTGCACGGGTAAAAACGTCTGCTGAAGTGTCAGATTCTTCTTTAACTCTTCTGCTTTCTGTATCTTGTGCATTGCATTCAGGTCTTTCAGGTTATCTTGATGTTTTGTCTCATAGTGCCGTCTTAGATTAAATTCTGTAATTACACCCACATTTGCTCCAGAAATGAGACACACAGGTTTACTGGCAATGTCAGTAAACATATACTCAGCCTCCCATCGGTTTTTAAAGTCTCTATGTTCAGAATCACCTTTTCTCTTCGGCATCGTGTGGGCTAGCTTCGCAATAACTTGCAGCATCATAAGCTAGACTTGATTAAGTGAGTAAGAGGTAAGTGTTTGGCAAGGCAGCTGAAGCGCTGCATTATGGGATCTGTAGTTTATTGTGTTACCAGCGCTTCATATCCCCGGGCCATTAATAACAATAATACAGTATATAAAATGATCTCGCGGGCAGGATATAATTACACGCCGGGCCGGATGTGGCCTGCGGGCCTTGAGTTTGACACATATGGACTAAACAGAACTTGAAAAGATATATTTTTTCAAATGTGATTGCGCAATTCAGATAGAGTTGACGCGCACTACAGTACATCGAGCCCGCGTGCTATTGTGGTTTTGCCTGCGTGCCTCAATAAGTCATCCTCCCCTCGCTCTTACGTTTTTACCGTTCATCCAATGAATACACTGAGTATGGCTTTACCAAAACAATCATTGATGGCGAATAATGGATACATTATTCGAGTATGTAGATCGGGGTATATATATACATATATATATACACCCGCGTATCGCAGCGGAGAAGTAGTGTGTTAAAGAAGCTATGAAAAAGAAAAGGGAACATTTTAAAAATAACGTAACATGACTGTCAATATACAGTAATTGTTTTGTGAGTGTTACTGAGTGTTGCTGTCATCAAGGATCTGATTATCATTATTTCTTTCAATCAGGTTCGTATTTGTAGGATGTGTTGTGTTCAAGTTACATTCCGTGTTTGTCAATCGTTGTAAAGATAAGAGGTTTCATTTATCGATTTGTTTCTTACTGCATCAATAAACAGCTCATCTTCTTCTTTATCTGAGACCTGACACACTGCATGCACAGGTTTTTTTTTTTTTTTTACACTGTCTTCCTTTAGCGGGACATTGACTTTTTCCACCGTGTGCTTTGTTTCCGCAGTAGCTGCATTTATGAATATGCTCGTATGTATCAGACGCTTCATATTTTTTTGCTGCCTTTTCAATTGTGTAATTCGGTTTTTGTTCAGCGCTCTTTGGAACTGTTGCTTTTTGTCTGTGCACTGCATCAGTTCACGTGAGCCGCTCGGTGTACATGCATCGAAGTTTCCCAGCTGTGCTGCTGCCATGTCGTGCTATGTCCATGGCTGTATCTAATGTTACCGAAGTCCCGGCACTTAAAACTTTCTCTCGCAGTTTCGCTGAGTTTGTGCCAAACACCACCCTGACCATCTCATCTTCCTCTGCATAAGCACAGTCCTTCACCCGTGAATATTTAGTAGCAGTGTTTCTATTGGATTGCCGCTGACGGACGGCCTTATATGGGCAGGCACTAAATTACAAACGCCAGCGGCAGCCTGTCTATGAACTTAATTTAAAGTTTAGGTTTCCATCGTGCTTTGTTTCCGAAGTAGCAGAACTCATGAATATGGTTGTATATGTCACTCGCTCGCTTCTTATTGTTTCGCTGCCTTCTCAATTATATAATGCATGTTTTCTTCAGCGCTTTTTGGGCCTCTTCCTGGTTTTCTACGTACTGCGCGATTACGTGGGAGGCGTGATGATGTCACACGACACTCCACCCCCACGGGTTTCAAGCTCATCTCCATTACAGTAAATGGAGAAAAACAGCTTCCAGTTATGACCATTACACGTAGAATTTCGAAATGAAACCTGCCCAACTTTTGTAAGGAAGCTGTAAGGAATAAGCCTGCCAAATTTCAGCCTTCTACCTACACGGGAAGTTGGAGAATTAATGATGAGTCAGTCAGTCAGTGAGTCAGTGAGTGAGTGAGTGAGTGAGGGCTTTGCCGTTTATTAGTATAGATATTCTGCCTCCTTCAGAATGCAAGTTAATGGTATTATCAAGCATTCATCCCTGGTTCTACTGTTTTTCTGTTATTTATATATTTTATTGTACTTTTTATATTTTTTGTAATTTTTGTTTTTGGGGGGGTTCTTTATGGATTTATTAATTTCTCGATGGTTTGTTTTGTTTATTAATATTTTCTGTCATCTTTTTTGCATTTATTAACTTAGTCTGTTCCTTGTCATATATATGTATTGCAGCGCAGTATGTATTGCAGCATGCTCAACCTAAGGTGGGGAGGTTCTGTATAAAGAACTGTGAAGTCTCAGTTCTTCACTGGGGCCGATTAAGTGATCGTTTGTGATTTCCTGGCTGTTCAACTTTGCAGGTGTTTCTGGTTTTCAATTAATAAATTGTGAACTTGTTTTTTTTTTTTAATGGTAAATGTTTTGACATCATTCATTCTTGCTTTGTTTTTCAATTTTGTTTTGTCAATAAACTCTTTAATTCTATGTTAAGGAATATTGTTTTGTTATTTGGCACCACTGGTTTTTACGATTCTCTTCTCCCTTTTCAGATTTTTTATTGGTGCGTGGGCCACACACCTGCCTCTTGAATTTCTCAGCCAGGTCTAATTAATTTTTAGAAGCCTTATTGGAACCCTGGGGCCTTATTGTGAAGGTGAAATCTTTTTAAAATTTTGTGTAAAGCTGGTAAATCATAGCACTATGAAACTACAAGCCAAACTCTATGAGGGTCCTTTATTTGTAACAGTGTTTCTTGCTGATGGAGTGCAGTAAAACAAACTTAGTATACATTGTGCCCAACATGCTTGCCTGTTGTGTAAACTTTATATCATTCCACAACAACCTAACTCCTCCTTCCACAATGTAAAGCTATCATTTATCAAAAGTATGGAGATATTTGGATATTTTTACTCAAGAATAATCTGCTCATAAGAATGTCATATTGGATTCAATAAGTTAAATTTACACATAGCAAAGTATGTTAGTAAGTTCTAAAGTGGTCTAACACTAAAGATAAAGTACAAGCATGCTTAACACATTAAATACATACAGTAACACCTACTAAATGTACTAAGCATTGTCGGAGATGGCTGGGGTGGCAACCCGATCGGGACGCCCAGGAGGACCGGAGGAGGGTTTGTGCCTTCCCCAGACCATGTGGGGGCTACCGCCCTGGTACCTTTGGGGGCCACAGGTACAGAGCTTTGAAGCTCAACCCTGTAGGGGCCCGTGGTTACCGCCAGGGGGCGCCCCTATGCCTTTGGAGCCCTGGACCTCAGCACTTCCGCCACACCCAGAAGTGCCTGGGGGAAGACGAGCAGGGACACCCAGAGAGCTTCTGGGTATGCAGCCGGCAGATTGCCAGAACACACCTGGAGCACATCCGGGTGCTTATAAAAGGGGTCGCCTCCCTTTGTACAATGACTTGAGTCGGGTGGAAGAAGGACGACGTCTGCAGGGAGGCAAGGAGGCGCCCGGGTCGGCATCAGTGGCAGACACGCGCTGCTCTGCGGGGCTTTCCAGACATGGCAGCAGCAGCAGCTGGGGCTGCAGAGAGGGAGACGCGGCAACTCAGAAAGCCGGCTCGTCACCGCACCAGGGGAAGGAGAGCCAAGATGGGGAGGGACTTCCGGTCTGCGGCCGAGACAGGCATGGGATTGGATGGTGTGTCTTGCATGCCCGCCAATTACTGGATGGAGGCGGGACCAAGGAATGTCCGCAGGTGCTACGTGCCCTCCAGGCAGAGTTGCTGAAGCTGGAGAGGAAGGCGGTCGCGTCAGTGAAGCTGCTGCAAGAGTGGACAGAACGACGCGACGCTGGATTCTTTGACCGGAGAGGTACGGCGGGGACGGTGAGTAGAGCCGACCCCGTACAGCATAAGGGAGATCCCATCGAAAAGGCCCAGGATATGAGCTAACAGAATCGAGCAGGGGAGTCTCCAACAGTGGACGCGGCGGTGAGTGCTGTGCGCGCGGCGAGGCGAGGCGAGAGCGACCAAGAGGGCTGGCAAGACGGGGGCTGATGAGTGCCCTGGGTCCTAGCGCCCTACGCCCCGAGCCCGCAGCAGCCTCTCGTCGCTCTGTAGGGATGCAGATGGAACAGGATCTGGGCGTTTGCCATTCGCAGACCCAAACCATCACGGCATCCCAGGGGAAAACGAGGAACAGAGGGAGGAATTCCGGTTCCTCCAACAATGGAGGACATGAGGCAGGCCGCCCACATCCAGTGGATGATCGCCCTCTGCAGAGGCAGAGGGGAGCCCTGAAGTCGGCGGAGGCTACAGGGGTGCGGGCGGCTCCAACAAGAGGAGCATGGAACCCACAGAGGGGGTGCCGAAGAGGCAAGTCGCAGGGAGCCGGTTGGAGGGGGAGCATTGCCTGTGCGTGGCACAGAAGAACGCCCAATGGTGATTGTGTCCAGGCAGCAGCTCTGCCCCTGTTTTTCTGTATGTTGCAGGAACGGACCCTGGACATGCAGTAGGACCCGCTTCATTGGGGACCAGCCCTCGCGGGACGTGCCACTCCACCCAACGGGTCTTCACTGATGGAGGGGCAGTGTCGGAGATGGCTGGGGTGTCGACCTGGCCGGGACACCCAGGAGGACCAGAGGAGGGTTTGTGCCTTCCCCAGACCATGTGGGGGCGACCACCCTGGTACCTTTGGGGGCCACGGGTACAGAGCTTTGAAGCTCAACCCTGTAGGGGCCCGTAGTCACCGCCAGGGGGCGCCCCATGCCTTTGGAGCCGTGGACCTCAGCACTTCCACCCCACCCGGCAGTGCAGGGGGCGGGGGGCTACCGGGGGTGGGGGGATTTTAGACGAGCAGTGACACCCGGAGTGCTTCCGGGGATGCAGCCGGCACTTCCGCCACACTGGGGCGTGTCGGTGGGAGATTGCCAGAACACACCTGGAGCACATCCGGGGATTTATAAAAGGGGTCGCCTCCCTTCGTACAATGACTTGAGTCAGGTGGAAGGAGGACGACGTCTGGGAAGAGGCAAGGAGGTGGCCTGAAGGAAAGGAAGGCATTGAACTGTGAGGCCTGGTTGTGTGGCACTGTAAATAATGAAGAATAAACGTGTGCTTGGGTGATACTGACGTGTCCACCTGTCTGTGTCCAGGCCGGCTACCCCAGCATAAACATTTGAATCAGCAACTGCAGTAAAGAAAACAGAATAAAGCATGCAAAAATGCTCACAGATGGGATGTGAAAGTCTCATAAAACATTTTGACATTCTGTGTCTTATACCCCACATTTTAAAAAGAAATTAAAAAAGTATGATTATTCCATAATAAATAACCTCCTTGCTGGTTTAGATTAGCATTTAAAATAGCAGTTTAAACTTAGTTTGGGGTGTTTGTGCAATCTCTAGCCCCACAAAAATTCTTATGCCTACCTTGGTTTTCATGAGCTCTTTGCTTGTTTATATGTTTATTTTTTTATGACTGTGCTTTATAATTGGTTTTCCATGCCTGGTTATTTACTACAAGATCAACTGGGACATAATTGACTAAAAAAGGGCCAGCCCAGGACAGAAATACAAAGTGAGCTTGTTCAGGCTCTGGTTCTTCCAGGACATTTTAGAAGGAAAAGGGTCATCAATGTTATGCCTCATGTATTAGCAAATGTAGCAATATCTTGTTCAGCTTATACTGTTTAGATACCACATATTGTATATATTCAGGTATTTGTCAGGTAATGTAATTTTAGGTATAATGAAGCATGCAATTGTTTCATTTTTACTGAAACACTTCCTGATCTTTTGATAGAATTTTGCTGTAGCAAAGTAGTCCTGGTATGAATGACAATTTTACCTGTAATCAGATGGCATAAGAACTTTTTATAGTTCTATCTTTGCTGGGTTACAGAGACTCAAAACAATATTTCACAGTAATGGAAAATAGGTCATTAGTCATTCTTCACTGTTTGCAAACAGATCAGAGTAATCATGAAACACTCCTTTTCTGAAATTCACACTTACAATATCCTGTAACAAAGCAAGATCTTCCAGTGCCATTATCAGATGTGAGATGAAATATTAAATATGCTCAATAAATGCTTAAGTTAAATCATTACTTAAGTTAAATCAACTTTTAACAACAATAACTATCAAACTAATTTTAAGGCAACTGAATTGTTTAAAACTGATGAAGGGTTGCCATATACTTGTAGATAATCTTTTTTGTTTGGGAATGTTAAATAATCAAATCCAAGTACTGCCTATGTGATGGTTTGCACATGCAACATTTTCCTCTCAAATCTCAAAGACATCAACATTATTTTAATTGGCGACTTTAAACTACCATGTGTGCAAGAGTGTTAGTATATGGCCATGTAGGTGCCCAGGTGAACAATTCTTTGTTAGCTGTGATGGTTCAGGGACCATTTGTATTATATACAGTGTACCACAAGGATTTATTCTGTTATTTTCAATCTGCATTCTCCCATTATGCCAGATTACATCAAAACACAAGGTAAGCTACCACGTACTTATCTATAGCACCTGGATGACCCTGACACTTTGGGCCCTCTGATCCAATGTCTGTCTTCTATTTCTAAATGGATGAACAGTAATTTCCTCAAAAAAATAAGAAAAAAACTGCAACCTTAGTCATTGGTAAAAATGGAACGAGGGTATTAGAAGCAAACTTGATCCCTTAGCATTAAAACTCAAGGCGAAAAGTAGTGAATTCAAGTGTAATCATGGATTCTGACCTAAACTTTAAATCTCACATTAACCATACTACTACGACTGCAATTTTCCATTTAATGAATTTGTAAAAAGACCACTTGTAACATTGCAAGATGCTGAGAAATGAATTCACACTACATTTCAAGTTGTAACCTTAGATCTTCTAATAGGGGTCGTCTTATTATTCCAAGAGGTAAGCATAAATGAAGTTGTGAAGTTCCCCTTTGCTGTTATTCACCAAAAATCTTGAATACTTTATCTATAGAGATATGCCAGGCTAACACTGAGGATCATCTAAAAAAAAAAAAAAAAAAATCATAAAAACTCACTGTTTTAATTTAGCTTTTTTGTGGCTACATTTTACTTCTACTTTTAATAAAGTAGATATGTGCATAATTATTGTATTATTTAATGAATTTTCAATCATTAATAACTGCTACTTTCTCTTTCTTTTGTTTTTTTTTGTAATGGCATTCTGCAGAACTACCACCTGACTGAGGCACCATGCAGCCTCCTATATGTTTGAATGAAAGTGGATATCCCAACTTTTCCACAAGACCCACCGCATTGAATCCTCTAAGACTACAGAAAACAATATGGAACTACTTAAGTTTTATGTTAAGTATAATTCCCAGTGGGGGCTGGGTAGCCTTTTTGACCTTGGAACACCTGAAGATTTAGATTTTTCCTCCAGCTTAGCTGGAGTTTGTCTTTTTTTGTCCTCCCCAGCCATCTGACCTTATCATCAGACTCATTTTTAGAGACTTGAAATGATTCTACATATAACGATTCTACTCTTAATTCTACATTAATTACACATCTGTTTTATGTAGGTGTGTATTATTTAATGTTTTTATGTTCATTAAACATTATTATTCATATCTAATTTTAATTTGGTTTTCTCTGCCTGCAACTATTTCTTTGACACCCTGTAAAGCACTTTGAGCTATCCTGTGTATAAAAATGTGCCACAGAAATAAATGTTGTTGTTGGCACACTACCTAGGGTTGGTTCTCACATTGTTCCCAGTACTTCTGGGATAGGCTCCAGCTCAAAATAACCCTGAACTGTATAGGAGGGCTTTTTTAATATATACTAAATTTAATGAGTTATATGTGCAGAGTATGTCAAAAATTATTTTGCAACAATAAAGTATGAACTGAGACCACAACAATAAATAAACTCCCACATTCCAATTCAAGTTTGTTTTGAGAGCATAACAGTTATAGCATTGTTGCATAATTTAAACCATTATTAATGCAAGAAAAGATTAATCTTCATCCTCCAGCTTGTATGGTCAGATGATTGCTTACATAAAATACAACAGCAAGATAAAAAGTTTTAGCATCAGCGTAATGCCCAATATTGCTGCTAAAGTGCTAGAAGCTATTTTAAGTTCACAGCTATAAGAAAGATATACAACTAATTCTAAGCAAAAAAATAATTTCCAGAACATATGGTCTAACAATGTATGCACTTGATGACATCACCCTCTGGTTGGATCTTTCCCCCAGAGCATTTTAGACAGCTATAGACTGAAACCAGTTTTTACAGAATGAGAGTGCATTCTAAATGGGACAGATGCCTATAGCTTTTGGTGCCATTTCGGTATATATTAATAAAATTAATTGAAAATTAAAAGCATGATTGACCACCATGGAGCAAAGAATGAAAATTTCTTTTTTAAAATGAATGGGCAGGAAAAGGTATTTTTAAAAATTTATAAAAAAAAAAATATACTTAACATTAGAACATAATTTTATGTGGTAATTATATGCTATGATTGTGAAGAAATATATTTAGTTTGAAAAGTAAACTTACCACTTAAGTGAAATTGACATAGTGGGGTGTGTAACATAGGAAATTGTTTCAGAATTTTCTCTGATTCACGATACAATATGGTGAGCACATTAAACAATGTTTATCATGTGCAGCAGTTACTTATTTGAGAGTGCACTTGCTGGTTTAACCATTACAAGTACTGATGGTATTGCTAATAACTGGGCTGCTTCCTCCTCTTACATTGGCAGGCTGGTGTTACAAAAACTAAGGCGGCGAACAACTTACTGTTTTGTGCAAAAGGAAATTAAGTGAATTCTTAAAACATTGGTTTCACAGTCAAAAGTTTTGTACTCTGACAATTTTCTCTATCACTAGAAAAGTGATACGGTCACAGCTTTTAAACTGTAAATGTCCAGGGGCTCATGAGTGCTTTTTGGTATTATTTTAAATATTATAATTTCTTTTCTTGGTGTTTTCTGTAAAGGGACATGACAGACACATGTTAACTGATGACAGATACACTCTGTTGTGTAAATAGATCTAATCATGGTTTAATAGTTTATCCCAGACCAGTATTCAAATTTCTTATTTTATTCTTTTTCAAAATTTAACTAAGAGCAAACGGCAGAATCAGCCACATGTCATAATCCACTTTATAGCCCCCTTAGTGTCTGCCAAACTGCTGCTTCCAACACAGAGAGAGAGAGAGAGAGAGAGAAGGTAAGAGTTAAAAAGCGTATGGCATTCTATCAGCAAACAGGAGAACACATGCTGCACATCTGAAACCCAACTTCCCAGCATTAAAGAATCAATTTGTTAGACAAGAATAAAATATGGAACAACTAGTGAGGCCCTCCTGTCATGCTAACACAAATTGGTCCACATGACCTTCCAGAGCTCAGCAGAATATGCAACAATACACTGCAAATGAAAAAACTGACAATTCTGAGCTGATGTAATTTGACAAAAGGTTCATAATTCTATGTAAATGTCACCACATTTCTGATTCTTTAAACAAAATGTATATCATATTTCCTGGATTTTAATAGATCCTAGTTAGCTTAATTGAGGACTGTAAAATTGTCACTGTAAGTGCATGTGTAAGCTGGCCCTGCAAAGGAGTTGAACTCCATCCATGGTTTATTCTTGCCTTGCACTTGATGCTGCCATCTTAGATTGTGAATTATATTAAGTGGGTGAGCGAATGCTACATATAGTTATAATAATTTGCCAAAATGTGGCTATATGCAGGTTTTAAATCAGGGTATACATAAAAGTTAATTAATCATATGTATGTGTATGTGTGGATTTTGCTATGGATCTGCCGTGTTTCCCTGAAAACAATAAGGAACTTATATACATTTTTACTCCAAAAGATGCACTGGGGCTTATTTTCAGGAGATGTCTTATATTAATTCATGTACAATAATATACATTTATCCAAATACAGTTATGTCATCATCTTCTGGAATATCATCATAACTCTCCTCATTCACACCTTGAATTCCAGCCTGAATTTCTTGCTACTCCAGCCACTTTTAGGATCCTACAGGAATCGGATCAATGTGTGTGCTTTGATGTGGTGAAGCAAAATGCAGACATACAAATGCATTCGTGGTGCTTTTATATTCAAGCATTGCATATTCCCAATCGTAAGGTCTTGCATACCATCTTCTGAGCAGTCTTTTTTTACCTTCACAATAGCATCAGAATGCATGGTGGCGTATTTGAACCACAGAGAAAAAAATTAACACATTGAAAAGGGCTATTTTGTGATTAAATTGGAAATTTCAGCTTTAAACTCGTAGTTTACTTTATCATTAAAGCAGACCATCGTAAACATCATCTTAAAACCGACCCAGTTGTTAAACACTATGTGCTTCTGGGGTTTCCTCCTGAGCTGACAGCAGCAATCGCCACACAAAACACATTACATTTCTGATATTCCAGAATCCTTAAGATTTATGCTTGATATCACTTTCACGATGAAATGTATTAAAGTTATGTATGTTACATTTTACAGATAAATCGTTAACTTTGTTTAAATAATGAATACACATGTGGGGGTGGCACGGTGGCAGAGCGGTAGCACTACTGTCTCGCAGGGAGTCACATCCTTATGGAGTTTGGATGTTTTCCTGGTGGGTTTCCACTGTGTGCTCCATTTTCCATCCAAAGACATGAAGGTTTGGGGATTTGGTGAAGCTACAATGACGTTAGTGTATTGTGTGTGCTTGTGTTCACCTTGCAATGAGCTGATGCCTCGTCCAGGGATTTTGTTTCTTTCTCGCGCCCGATGCTTACTGGAGTGGGCGCATCCCCAGACTGATGGATATAACCATTAAACATCCTTTTCAGAGATATTGCGGCAAGAGGTCCTCAGAGTTTAATGGATGTTTCGAGCACACGCATCGCATGAAGTATAAACCTGGTCTTAGGTGTCTTACTTTTCAGCTGATGATCTTGACTAGGGCTTATTTTTGGGGTAGGGCTTATATTACAGAGCAGCCTAAAAATCATGCTAGGGCTTATTTTCGGAGTAGGTCTTATTTTCGGGGAAACACAGTATGTATTCAACCATTGACCAACATGATCATGGTACTTGGAAAAATTATTTGCCTCCTCAGGCATTCAGATACAATACAATATTATAGTGGAATCCGAGTGAACACAATACAATTTTTAAATCATTCTTTATTCAAGGAACCAGACTGCATAACACCCCTATCACCCATGTAGAATGGTAATTACCCAGATAGTTTCAATACTTTGTTGCGGCACCTTCAGCAGAAAGTATCGCAACTAAATGCTCCTTATACCTGGACCTCATTCTTTCACTACTGAGGAATTTTACCCACTCTTCTTGGCAGAACTGCCTTATGTCAGACATATTACTAGATTTACAAATGTAAGTTGACAATTCCAGGTCCTGCCACATCATCTCTAATGGGTTCAAGTAAGAATTTTGACTAGGCCACTCCAAAACTTTTTTTTTTTTTTTTTTTTTTTTTTATTCTGAGTTACTCAGTTATACACTTGATTTTGTGTTTTGGGTTATTATCCTGCTGCATAACTCCGTTATACTACAGCTGTAGGCCACATACAGATGACTGCACGTTCCTCCTAAAATATTCTGGTAAAGTACAGAATTCATGGTTACTTCAGTAATGGCAAATGTTCCAGGTCCAGGGGTTGCAAAGCTTCCCCAAAAGAACACAATACTATCCTGCCCATGTTTTACTGTACATATGATTTTATTATGGTTGAGCTTCATTAAGTTTATGCCAGACACAGTGGGACCTGTGTTATCAAATGAGTTCTAATTTTTACTGTTCTATTCACCACTGTGGTTTGGTGTGGAGTCGTCCCAGATCCTTAGAAATGTTTTTAATCCTTTCCTGACTGGCAAGTTTCAGTAACGTTTCTGGAAAATGTGGCGACTACTCTCTTGGTAACATTCAGTATATGGTTAGATTTACATTCAACTGAAATAGCTGCTATCAGGTCTGACTGTGTTTAGTCAGTTAACTCTGATTATCAAGCAACTATGGTCAAATGTTTGAGCAAACAACTACGAGGGTAATTCTCTTTTCACACAGGTAATGCAGATGTTGGATAAATTTTATTAGTTAACTCTTTGAGGGCTGAATTTTTTTCCACACAATGCACTGGTTTCACACATAAAATCAACATAAAACGTCTGTTGCTACGTGCTGTGGCTTCTGTTGAGGCCTGTTCGGCATCTCTGGCAGCAGTGGCTGCACAGGGGTGGCTCGATGGTCAGCAGGAATGCATGGCAGGCTGGCTACCTCTCTGTCTTCGCACAGCAGGTGGGTGATGGTGGCAGTCATAGTGTAACGCAATATGGTTTGTACCTCATCATCATAAGTTGTGGTCCTCCTAGGCGAATGCAGCTGTAGGTGCATCAGCGACACAAACATGTTCAGCACCACGATCAACTGGGGACCGATAGGCTGCCCGTACCTCACTTCATTTTCGATATCCATCTCCAGATCACTTGCATCAAACTCAGAGTCCGATTCAAAGATAATACGTAAAACGTCCATGGAGTATTTTACTTTTGCACATTTGCTTTAGTCTCGCCAGATGTCGATGCCATTTTTGAAGCGGTTTACTCTTTACTACTCATTCATGCGCAGTGAATCGAGGTCAAATCAACAAAGCTACATAACTTTCCTTAACGCAGAGAGAGTCGAACTAAAACTTAATGGGCGAGTTTTGTCACAGTTTACAGCCGATTACCGTCCTCTACTCCTGAATTTTGACAAAAGTCAACATCAGCCCTGAAAGAGTTAAATAGATGAAGTAGCAATTCAGAAGTTGCATTGTACAGTGTTCACACTGGTTCCCTTTCATTTTGACATTGTGATAAATTTACAAAAAAAATTCAGAAAGAGGCGCACTGTAGTTAACTACAGATTCTTCCTAATACTTTTTTCTTTTAGGGGTTTTAATTTAATCTTGTAGCGAAGGATTTGCAGTATGAATTGAAACTTTGCAGTATGAATTGAAACTTTAGATCATTTAAGTAAGTGGCCATCAGCCACATTTTTCCCCTTTTTGATGAGCAAGAATATTTAATGAAGCCCCTTGATATGATAGATTTTGGACAGTGCTCAAAAAGCTTGACAGTTAATGAAAATACTAAAGAACAGCCTAAAAAGTTAAAGCCTTGATCTAAACTATTTCATTGTCACTGCTAAATTTTTCCAGTAATCCTCTGTCAACAGCAGGGAGCTCAAAATACAAAAGATATGCAAATACGAAACCGTGGCGACTGTTCAACATTTCTGCTAGAATGCACAGCTTCTTGGTTCATTAAACACTGTTTTATAGAAGGAAGAACTGAGCTGATCATATTTCAAAGCAGGGACATTTACAAATATTACTTTCCAAGATGTCCAACTAGTATTCATTTGCATCAAACAACATTTTTTCCCAAAGTGACTTGTATAAAAACTGACATTTCCATGTTGTTTTTAAAGAAGGCTTGGTTATTTAAGAAAGCACCTTTCAGTCTAAAAAAAAATCTTTGAAACAAATTACTTCTTAGTTTATAAAATCATATCAGTACATTTTATGAAGCATCACATCTTTCTCCAGAAGAGAATCTTTTCCATGAATATTTAATCTAAGCAGTATTACACCAGGCATAAATATGCTGAGTGAGCAAATTAAACATAAACTCTTCATTCCAGCTACTACATTTAATTATAAAAAAATTGAAAAAAAATTATAAAATACTCTGGTAAAGGTGCGACTAAAATGACCAGAATATTAATTCATACATTATTTTCTATTCCATCAATATGAATATTTGTTTTTTCTTTTCTTTTCTATAAAAGGAAAGTTTGCATGTTTCCCTTTGCCCAGATGGGTTTCCTCAAGAGGTACTGTTTTACAAAGAAATGCAAGTTAGGGGAAACGGTGTTGCTAAACTGATCCTAGAGAGTGTGTGTGAGAGTGTGTGTGTGTGTGTGTGTGTGAGAGTGTGTGTGTGTGTGTGTGTGTGTGTGTGTGAGAGTGTGTGTGTGTATGTATGTATGTATGTATGTGAGTATGTGCATATTCGTCCTGTGATGGACTGAAGCCCTACCCCATGATTGTTCTTGCTTTGTGCCTAATGACTGCTGGGATAGGTTACAGCTGCCCTGCAACCCTGCCCTGTATAAACAGGTTAGGAAAATGTATGAATGCAAAATATCGGGGGAGCAGACTAAAATAATGCATTTCAGGAGGTGAAATCATAATTACAATGTTTCACTTATTTTTTTTTTAACAGACTCCTCCACAAGCTCCAGTAAAAAGCTTTAGGTATTTTGGAGATAACTACCTTTTACAGTATGCTTTCTTTGAATATAAAATACAAACACTATCTTTTGTTAAGAACAAAAAGAATTTTTATAAACAAGTATAGCATTAAGCCTGAAGCACTATATTCGTCCACATTGGCTTTCTACATATTTTTCACATCATTAAGGCACTTATTACAATCTCCTATAAATGCATGAACAATTAGAGTGTGTGGTAGACTATTAAAATCTTGAAAAACATTTGAGGTCTTCATTTTTAATTGCTGTACATTTATTATTAGTTTGAAAACCATGATCAACATTTTTCAATAATATTCTCGAAAACCTGCTTATTCCAATATAAAAGTCACAGGGGCCAGAGCCAAATCTGGCAGTACTGGGTATAAAAGACTGGAAACAGCTCCGGACAGGATGCCAGTCCATCACAGGACAGTCACTCATCCACTCAATTATAGTCCCATTTACAGAAAAAAACAGGAATCATTATTACTATTATTACCTTTTTATATAGCACCTTTTCTGTGCTCATAGTGCTTGACAATTTTCAAGGAAATACAGTAGTAATATTATAACACAGACTACAAAGTTGTATCAAATATTTATGGGAGGTACTATTTTATGAAAATTAATTATAAAATGAAAATGCAAACTCACTTTTGCCATTTTCAAAGTCTATACGCAAAAATGTTGTAAAATTTTAAATTAAAATGACACATCACCATTTGTAATTTCATTTTCAGAGTCCATGTGCAAGAATGCTGCAAAAATTAAAAATACAATGAAATTAGCAATTTCATTTTCAAAGTCTAAGCACAAGAATGCTGCAAAAATAAAAAGTAAAATGAAAAAACACCATTTACAATTTCATTTTCAGCTTGAACAGCAATGGTGCTGCAAAAATGAAAAGTAAATCATTTCCACTTTGTATTTTAATTTTCAAGTTCTTAATATGCAAATAGCAGGGATCAAAGGGTGGGGCTCTTCACCTTGATTTCCCACAATTCTTTGCCCTTCATAGCTGTAGAACCACTTTGATTGATAGAATACTTTTCACCTTGACTGTGTTTAATTCACGTCATTTTGATCTTTTCACCACCATACTGCAAGCTTCACAGGAAAACAGACTATGCATAATTGTAGTTCTGAAGTAATATACTATTTAATTACAATATTTAACATGCCACAAATTAGCCTTTATTAGATCTTAAAATGTACTGCCTGCAATTTGTATTTATATAGTATTATATATATTGTAGCGTCAGTGACAAGCTCTGCAACGGCTGGATTTAAAACTTAAAAGAAGTTTTAAAAAAAATTTAAATAATTTAAAACAGGCTAATACAGTAGAGCAGTTTAAAACACTGCTGAAAACACATTACTTTAACATGGCCTTTCTATAACTTCAATTTAACTTAATTTAACTTAATCATGATACTCTATATGTTCAATTTCCTCATAATAACTATTCTGGGTGGCTCTAAAATCCTTACTGACCCCTACTCTCTTTTCTGTTTCTTTTTCCGGTTTCTTTGTGGTGGTGGCCTGCGCCACCTCCACCTACTCAAAGCTTCATGATGCTCCAACAATGATGGATGGATTAAAAGGCAGAATTCTACGTGACCATCATCATCAAGCCTTTCCGTGAGAACCCTAAATCCAAAGAGGACTGTTTCATTTATGTTAGGTAGAATGCCCAGAGGGGACTGGGCGGTCTCATGGTCTGGAATCCCTACAGATTTTATTTTTTTTTCTCCAGCTGTCTGGAGTTTTTTTTTTTTTTTCCTGTCCCCCCTGGCCATTGGGCCTTACTCTTATTCGATGTTAATTAATGTTGATTTATTTTGTTTTCTTATTGAGTCTTATTTTTCTATTCTTTATTATGTAAAGCACTTTGAGCTACTGTTTGTATGAAAATGTGCTATATAAATAAATGTTGTTGTTTTTGGATTTGCTGATCTTTACATGGATTTTTGAGGTGGCCTGCTATCCTTAAATGAATTGCATGTTTTTTACTGCACTAGATGGAAAAGGCAGTGCGACTATGCAGAGTTGCCATTTTTTTAGGTGATTCTGCTATTGATGACACAATGCCAGCTCAATCTTTTAGTGACTCATCTTTGGCTGAATCAACTTGTCCAGCTGTATTGCACAGCCCTCCCTTTAAAGTTGCTGTCCTTAGTGGCCACTTCCAACTCCTTTCAATGGCGCACAAACTCGTTGAGATGGCTGGGTGGTCTTCTCTCTCACTTCGGTTGTGCAGCCGGTATTGAGGGAACATCACCAGGGTTTGGGAGTGCTGTGTTGTCAGATGGCACAGCAGGGATGTTGCGTGCTGCACTGGCAGGTAACACAACCGGGACATTAAGTGCTGTTAAATGCTGGTCAGCTGTAGGCAAGCAGGCAAACCTGCTAGTGTAGAGATGGAGATGTTGCAGTCTCTTTGCTGTTTTCCTTTATTGGCACTGCAACCCGTGTTCTATAGCTGGATCTTAGCTTTCAGGCTCTCCCTTCAACGCTTCACAACACCTCAACAACCTGCCTTGCGCTTTTGCCTGCACATTTTTACCATCAGCACTGCTTCTCATGGCTCATTTGGGGTCAATGGCAACTTGATCTGCCACACTTTTCACCAGTTCCATGAGCATGATGTTCTGTCAGTGTCTGTGCACCCAGGCTAACGGACCTTAGCAGATAAAGAAGTGGTGGTGGGGCACAAAAGTCAGTACCTCAGCGGTCTCCTTCACTGTACTGCTGCTGCTAACGGCACCCCAGATTATAGATCTGAACCTCAAGAATCTCCAGCACCTCCTCTGAAGAGCCATTACACTTGGTGCCAACATTGCAATATAATACTACAAAAATACAAAGCATCCCGTTTCCATTTCGGTCTAAATAAAAGTAAATTATGACAAAATAAAGGCCAGTTTCTGTCATGTTAAATATTGTAATTAAATAACACATTAATTACTTCAGAACTACATTTATGTGTGGTCTTCAGATTTTGTGAGACAGCTCGGGGGTACAGGGGTCAAAAGTTCAAAATCACGTGAATTAAACACATTTGAAGTGAGAAGTATTCTATCAATCAAAGCGGCTCTACAGCTACAAAGGATACAAATTGTGGAAAATTGATGTGCAAAGCCCCATCCATTTACCCATGCTATTTGGACAAAGAAAATTCAATGAGTACCAGGTGGCGCCAGTGCTTATTTGCGTTTTACTTTTCATTTTTGCAGCTTCATTGTGTTTCAGGCTGAAAATGGAATTGAAATGATCTTATTTGATTTTATTTTTAATGTCTGCAGCATTCTTGTACACAGAGCTTGAAAATAAAATGAAATAAGACCATTTACAATTTCATTTTCAATTTTTGCTGCATTCTTGCACATAGACTTTGAAAATGATTTTGCAAAAGGGAGATTGCATTTTAATTTTATAATTTAAATTTTTGTTTTCTTTTTTGCAGGAAATACCTCCCATAAATATAAGACACAAAATGATAAATACATGCAAGCCAAAATTATGAATTAGACTAAGAAATCATAAATAGGAAAAAAAGAAGAAAGCTGTGAACAAATTACATTATATGTGCATGATTGTATATGGGAACATACATGTAGATGTGGCAATCACCCATTACAAAAGGAACAATAAACAGGATAAGCTTGTGTTTCATTATCAGTTTAGAGGCAAACACACCGGAAGAACATCAGTTATTCAATGTGAATTGATTTGATGGTTTCATTTGAGGTCTAACAATTGCAACAAGACCATTGCACTGAACTGTGCAAACAGACTAGAAGGTGTCATCTCATTACCAGATGTAAAATCCTCAAGTTTTTTTCCTGTTTTTACATGACATATTAAGTTTGCCGTCCTCAATGAATCAGATAATTCTCGTGCTTTACTGATAATTAATTAACCTAACCCACACATTTTTGGAATTGTGCAAAGAAAATCCAATGCACATCGGCACAAAGAGAGAACATGCAAATTTTCAATGGACAATGACATTTAACAAAATTCGACTACAGGATGCTAGGAGTCCATTATATGGATTACTAGCAAAATACCCGTACTTCGCAGCGGAGAAGTAGTGTGTTAAAGAAGTTATGAAAAAGAAAAGGAAACATTTTAAAAATAACGTAATATCCCTGACCATCTCATCTTCGTTGTCAACCATTGTAAAGAGAACAGGTTTCATTCATCGAAGTGATCACTACCCAAATCGGTACTCGTGAATCTAAGATGTTTAACAGGCATTCCCGGTATTAAGTTGTGGATCTGCCTGCGAATATTTAGTGGCAGCGTGTCTATGAACGTAATTTAAACTTAAGCTTTACACCTTGCTTTCCTATTGATATGTCTACAAAGGCTTGTTCAGCTTCAGAGGGTTGTTCCTTTCTTACTGCATCAATAAACAGCTCATCTTCCTCTTTATCTGAGACATCACACACACTGCATGCACGGGTTTACCTTTCCCAGTCCTGCAAACTTTAGCGAAGTGGTGCAATTTACCACATTTTTTACACCATCTTCCTTTAGCTGGATATTGACTTTTTCCACCATGTGGTTTGTTTCCGTAGTAGGTGAACTTATGAATATGCGTGTATGCATCAGTCACTTCATATTCTATTGCTGCCGTCTCAATTGTGTAATGCGTTTTTTGTTCAGCGCTCTTTGGAGCTGTTGCTTGTTGTCTGCGTACTGCGTTCATAGTCAGTTCACGTGAGCCGCTTGGAGTACATGCATCGAAGGTTCTCAGCTGTGCTTGTGCTATCTTGTGATGTCCACGGCTTTAATGTTAGCTAAGACCCGGCACTTAAAAGTTTCTCTCGCACTTTCGCGGAGTTTGTGCCAAACACTAGTCTATCCCTTATATGGGCAGGCACTCAATTACACGGGAGGCGTGATGATGCAGGACGCAACTCCGCCTCACACGGCGACCGAGCTGCAGGCTATGGCCGTATATATGTACGTAAGTAGGTTCCAGTTACGCGTAGAATTTCGAAATGAAACCTGCTTAACTTTTGTAAGTAAGCTGTAAGGAATGAGCCTGCCAAATTTCAGCCTTCTACCTACACGGGAAGTTGAAGAATTAGTGCTGAGTGAGTGAGTGAGTGAGTGAGTGAGTCAGCCAGTTAGTCAGTGAGGACTTTGCCTTTTATTAGTATAGATTATATTATTATATGGATACATTTTGGCTACTTTCATGATTTTTTTTTTTTTTTTTTTTAACATCCATTTTACTTCGCTTCGGTTAATTAATCTCAAACTACACAGATCCAGGCAGAACAATGGTGCAGTTTTAATACTGCTGCCTCACAGTAATGAGACTGGGATTTCAGCTCTGGGTGCTCCCTGTTTATACATTTTGTATGTTAATACATACAAAAAAACCAACATGCCTGAAAAGGCATACACCTCATGAGAGATACTAGTTAAGCATGGAAGCAGCTGAGAATATTAAACTAAGTTTGAGTGTAAAAAGACTGAAAGCAGCAGGAGATTGTCAAAGGAAATTTCACCCAGTGAAGCTTCTTATTGTTCTTTATACCGACAAAAAGTACTGCTAGAGAATACTGAATGGTGAAATTTGCTGAGGACACAAAGTCTTGTGTTGTAGTAGACAGTTCAAATAGAGCAACTGTTATATGTAAGTCAGCAATCTGAGATTTAATAATTATTAAGTGGGAAAAAAAGCAAAACAGCCTAATAAGGGCTTTTCTGTATGAAAAGAGGCTCCCATGAATATAGACATTATCAACATGGGACGGGGCAGTCTTGAAATCTTCAAGAAGAGAGACAAAGAGAGAAACTCACTGGGAGTAGGAGAGGTGTTTGTGCACAAAGGATGAAGTAGACAGTATACCCTGCACAAGTTTTAAATCCCCTCAAGATGCAATACAGAAAGGCATCAATACTAGTGACACAATGATGTAGTCTGTGCAAGGAAAATACAATATTTCATGTGATACTAGGGGCAAGTTATATAGCAATCACTGGGAATGCCTTATCTTCTGTTGAGAGAGAGAGAGAGAGAGAGAGAGAGAGACATAGGATGCTGGACTGGCCAGAAAAGAAGTCACTCTAAGTAAGAGATGGGAGCCCAAGAAACAAGTTGAAGATGATGATGCCATTTTGTCCACTGATGGATTGGCCCCAGTACCAACAAACCACTAATAGAAAGTGGATAGTGCCCTCTCCTTCAACAGGAGAAGGGATATCTTTCCTTTTCCTTTTAGGCAGTGGGCAACTAGGAGTCTTCAAGGGAGGATTGTTACTTTAATTGAGACTGAAGGTTCAGAGATGCAGTGATGCTAGAAGTTGCTAAAGGGAGATATATCCTAGTATCTCTGCAAATAACGGGAAGCAACTACTGCAAGGGGTTGAAGATACCTTATGTTCAAATTCTATTTGAATCTAGAGTCAGGAGGAGAGCATGAATTAAAGCTCATCTGAAGGGAAGAGGAGGCCAGGATGTAAATGGAAAAGAAATCGTGAGAGAGAGAGAGAGAGAGAGAGAGAGAGAGAGGTAAAAAAGCAGTATGCTTGCATGTGTTTGGTTGTAGAGAAAGCAGTCCTTAGTAAAAATCAAAGGGCAATGCACAGGATATAGATCAATGTCAGCTCAAAGTTACAATGTATTATATTAGAAATGCATTGTTCTAGAAAGTTTTTCAAACATATTACAGTTTGATGTAAAACAGTAACTTTCATGCAAGCACTTCTCTCCCCATACCAAGAATATCTATTTGAAGTCTGATCTGTCTCTGCAAATCTGGGCAATACTTGACAAAGGACTTGTGCTTTTATGTTGATTGGTCAATCAGGAAAGGTCAGCATTTTTTCTTCTTTCTCTGCTTTTCAAATAATACAGCTGGGAACAACATTAATGTTGAGACATTTTCAACATTTTGTCCTATGTTCAGATTCCCTACTAATTATTGCGGCCTCAAATCATGAATCTTTCACGTTAAACCTACTATTTTTTGTTTAGTTTAGATTAGTTTCAGGGGTGGCACAGTAGCACTAGGCTATTGTACTGTGTTAGCCATTTTGGATGTAATAAAAAGTTAAGCAAAATGACAGGGGTGGCCCAGTAATTGTGCTGTATTTTGTCAAATATTTGTTTAATGAACAGAGAAAGTTCGAGTCCATTCCAAAAAGTAGAATTAGTGATTTATCTGCATCATTAGCCTCACAGATCATGTAATTAGAGTTTTATCTATTCCAAACACACAGGTTTAGCAAAATCCAGGTGTTTCTGGAAAGGGATTAGCACAGCTTCCAATGATCCTGCCTTAAATTAGCTGGACTTCACACTAATCCTCCTTTCTGGGATAAATCAGTACAGTGACTTCTTTGGTGGTTTCAAGCTGTTTTTGATACACCTGTTAGTTCACTTAAAACTGCAGTGTCATAATCTAACTTGTATATATGACAACATTAACTATAGCATTTCAAATTAGGCTTAGCAGGGAAGTTAAATATTAACTAGCTTCTAATGTACAAGAATACACTCTTGAGAGAATAATTAATCAGACACTGAAATATATACACGACTTCCAGGTAGGACAAATTTATGCTTAAATTCAACGCTCTATAAAATGGTCTTAATATAGACAAGAGTTTTATGAGCAGATATGTGGACTAACAGACTGATTGACCAGCTGACTACATCAGAGGACCTATCTTACAGACAATGCATTTCCAAAAAAACCTTACAGGACTTTCTCTAGTGATGGTTATCTTATCTCTACATTTTATTAGATCATTGTTCTCTTCTTTCAGGGTTAATTCATCTCAGGTGTATTCATTTTGCTAACATTTGAACAAAAGGGTTGATAAGATGAAAGAAAAAAATCACTTTGCTGTCCCAATATAAGCAAGAGTATTTTTCAGATTTTTTGTTACACCTTGCCTGATGAAAAGGCCTTAGCTGCCTCGAAAGCTTGCATTTGTAATTTATTTAGTCAACCAATAAAAGGTGTCATTTCACCCTACTTTCTCCTGAAACCCTGGTGGCTGTTTAAAACGCATGGACTGGAGAAACTGGAGGTGGGTGTATTTTGCTGCATAGGATTTCACCACTATTCACTATACACCTTTTAATGGGCTTCCTCAGACATGTATTCTCATTTTAGAATCATGTCTGGCCCACAAGACTAGTAAGGGTTAGCAGTTGTGTTCCCATATGCTGCATGAAATTTTAGGGCAAGTAATGTAAAATTGTTCAGTTTCACTTGATGTATTAATAAACTCTGGTGCAGTGGAAATGTTTATTCGTTTCAAAATTATTGCGACAAGCAAATTTAAGTAAATTATACACCGACAATAACATTAAGGTATTATTCACAAGGAATAATTACATTTTTAATTTTTGCATTCACTACTCTAAAACTCATTTTGGGTTACCCCTAAATAAGGAAAAGTATTCCTAAAATAACCTGGAAAAAATGTAGCATTAACGGCAACAATTTATTACTAAAAAAAAGATTTCCAAACTACGACCCTACAATGTATTTTTAACCAGGAAACACCCAAGGAGTATATTGATTATCATTATATTTTTAGTAAAAAGTCCCTATTATTATGCTGGTGACCTTTGTTTGGGGCACCATTACCCAAAAATTAGGTATATGCTCTTTCAGGATTTGTGTATAGGTTGAGCACAGGTATATGCTCTTTCAGGGTTTGAGACTAAAGCCATGGAATCTGAAAATCAAATACCTAATTCTAAAATATTAGCAATTTAAAATGAAACACAGTGGGAGATGAATGGAAGACAGAATATCCCACCATGTCAGGGCACCATGAACAGTTACATGGTTAGGTTAACGACCCAATTGTTTTTCACGGTCTTGTACAACAGATATTGTGAGACATATTGGGAATGTCCCCCATAACACACTCAAAAAGCTTATATTGTCACTAGACAATTCAATTAACTAGATGCTTATTGTGAGCAACAACCAATAATTCCTACTAAATGTTTTATTGCTACTATTGAGACTGAAGATGTTACTAATATTTCAGAAAGGGCAAAAAAGCTCATGAGGGACCGCTTATTCCAGACAATGTGTTTACTGAAGATGTTTGTTCTAGAAAGCATTATAGTTCAGGTCCTCATGTGGGATCATGATTTATTAGTTTATACTCCATTCATCCTTGGAACTCTTCACATCCATGAGAACATCTCACAGCATTTTTGATGATTATCAGTTAAATGTTAAATCTGTAATCAATGTGCAGCAAATCTATCAATGGTAGGACACCAGGTTTATTATAACCCATCATTATGCCATGTCATCCCTGAAAGGAAAGAGCAATGAATTTTATAACTCACTAGCAAAATACCCGCGCTTCGCAGCGGCGAAGTACTGCCTTAAAATTTTTATTAAAGATGAAAATTAAACCTTTTTAAACTAAGGGAAAATATACCAATAATCATTTGTTAAGGATCTCTTTGTATACCACATTGTCAGTCGGCTCTCCGGTTGTAATATGACCAAGCTGTGCCCTGAGCTTACTCTTGAGCATGCAACGTACAGTTGGCCATGTGAAAAGTAATCTTGTCTCAAATCTCACAGCTTGGATTGCTGCCATCACAATCGGTTTGAGTTTCATGGTTTGTTTCAAATACGACAGTATTTGCTGGACTTGTTTTGAAGTGACATTCAGCATCTGTCAAGCGTTGTAAGCATACAACCGGCTTCATCGATAAACTTCGCATCCAGCTTTTGAGAGTTTAAACATTCATAAACATCAAAGTGTCCACTACTGAAATCGTCACCTGGAATCTAAGATGTTTAAGAGGCGTTGGCGGTTGTCGAAAGGTGTAAAATATTTGGCCATTTCAGTACACTTGAAAGCGACAACCGAACAATTCAGCCATCAACTCACATGCAGAACCATAGGTGAAGGGCTTAAGCATTTCACTCTTATAGTGCTCCTGTGTAGTATAATTATCTCCTGTACCGTCATCAGTCCACACCTTGAACCTGTCCCAGTCATTCAATACATAAGACACAATGTTCCTCTGGATATCAAGAGTGAGCCTGATATGGCCGTGCAATATGTAACACAAAGAATGGAAAAGGCAGGCGCCATCTCCGGGCATGGAAACCACTCAGTAAGTGACAGTTCTTTGATCGATGGTGATCACCTCAATAGACATGTTAATGGGGGTACGGTTGGAAAGATAAAGGAAATGGGTACCTGAACAATGTAAAGTAAGTCTAAAATACCTACACAATAACTATAATCGCAATAAACGAACAATAAAACAGCGGAGAAGCCGTGGATTAAATAAAAAGGCTGTAGTTATCAGCAGGGAGACGTGAATCCCGTGGCGAAGCAAGGAAGGGAATGTAGAGACCGGAGCGACGGACAGCCTTATACAGGCAGGTAGCCAACAACGTGGAAGGCGTTGGGATGGGGGACCCAACGGCGCCTCACACGGTGACCGAGCTGCAGGCTATGGACGTATATATGTACGCAAGTAGGATTCACTTAGCGTTATGACCGTTGCGTATAGAATTTCGAAATGAAACCTGCTAAAAACTTTTGTAAGTAAACTGTAAGGAATAAGCCTGCCAAATTTCAGCCTTCTACCTACTCGGGAAGTTGGAGAATTAGTGATGAGTGAGTCAGTCACTCAGTGAGGGCTTTGCCATTTATTAATATACAGGGTAGGCCATTTATATGGATACACCTTAATAAAATAGGAATGGTTGGTGATATTAACTTCCTGTTTGTGGCACATTAGTATATGTGAGGGGGAAACTTTTCAAGATGGGTGGTGACCATGGTGGCCATTTTGAAGTTGGCCATTTTGGATCCAACTTTTGTTTTTTCAATAGGAAGAGGGTCATGTGACACATCAAACTTATTGGGAATTTCACAAGAAAAACAATGGTGTGCTTGGTTTTAACATAACTTTATTCTTTCATGAGTTATTTACAAGTTTCTGACCACTTATAAAATGTGTTCAATGTGCTGCCCATTGTGTTGGATTGTCAATGCAACCCTCTTCTCCCACTCTTCACACACTGATAGCAACACCGCAGGAGAAATGCTAGCACAGGCTTCCAGTATCCGTAGTTTCAGCTGCTGCACATCTCGTATCTTCACAGCATAGACAATTGCCTTCAGATGACCCCAAAGATAAAAGTCTAAGGGGGTCAGATCGGGAGACCTTGGGGGCCATTCAACTGGCCCACGACGACCAATCCACTTTCCAGGAAACTGTTCATCTAGGAATACTCTGACCTGACACCCAAAATGTGGTGGTGCACCATCTTGCTGGAAAAACTCAGGGAACGTGCCAGCTTCAGTGCATAAAGAGGGAAACACATCATCATGTAGCAATTTTGCATATCCAGTGGCCTTGAGGTTTCCATTGATGAAGAATGGCCCCACTGTCTTTGTACCCCATATACCACACCATACCATCAATTTTTTTGTTCCAACAGTCTTGGAGGGATCTATCCAATGTGGGTTACCGTCAGACCAATAGCGGTGGTTTTGTTTGTTAACACAAACACAATGGGCAGCACATTGAACACATTTTATAAGTGGTCAGAAACTTGTAAATAACTCATGAAAGAATAAAGTTACGTTAAAACCAAGCACACCATTGCTTTTCTTGTGAAATCTATACTAATAAAAGGCAAAGCCCTCACTCACTCACTCACTCATCACTAATTCTCCAACTTCCCATGTGGGTAGAAAGCTGAAATTTGGCAGGCTCATTCCTTACAGCTTACTTACAAAAGTTAAGCAGGTTTCATTTCGAAATTCTACGCATAATGGTCATAACTAGAAGCTATTTTTCTCCATTTACTGTAATGGAGTTCAGCTTGAGGGGCGGAGTTTCGTATGACATCATCACGCCTCTCACGTAATCACGCATTACGTAGAAAGCCAGGAAGAGCTACAAAACGCGCTTTAGAAAACATGCATTATATAATTAAGAAGGCAGCGAAACAATTAGAAGCGAGCGAGTGACATACAAAAACCATATTCAGCGGCTCACGTGAACTGACGCAGTGTGCAGACAAAAAGCAACAGTTCCAAAGAGTGCTGAACAAAAACCGAATTACACTGCTACGCTCAAATAGATAAACCACACGCCGTGGCGCAATAGTAAAACATTTGCCTGTAGCGCCCACGTCCGAGGTTCGATTCCCGAGAGGGGATGCACTAAGTATGTACGTGCGCTTCTCGATTTATTTTAACCTCGCATCCCCTTAGTTTGAGACGTATGAAAACGCATGCAGTTAACGCAGAAAGACAGATCACCTGTTGAAGCTTCATGAATAATGGATACTTTATTCGCGATCAATGATTGTTTTGGTAAAGCCATACTCAGTGTATTCAATTAATGAACGGTAAAAAAGTAAGAGCGAGGGGACGGTAACTTACTGAAGCACACAAGCAAAACCACAATAGCACGCGGGCTCGATGTTCCAAAAAATATTTCTTTTCAAGTTCTATTTAGTCCATATGAGTCAAACTCAAGGCCCACAGGCCACATCCAGCCTGGCGTGTAATTAGATCCGGCCCGCGAGATCATTTTATATACTGTATTATTGTTATTAATGGCCCGGGGATATGAAGCGCTGGTAACACAATAAACTACAGATCCCATAATCCAGCACTTCAGCTGCCTTGCCGAACACTTACCACATTAATCAAGTCTAGCTTATGATGCTACAAGTTATTGCCAAGCTAGCCCACACGATGCCACTGCAGAGGACACAAAACTATTTTTCTTTAATTACTGGTAATACCGGTGAGTCACATTACCA
>JANRMT010062791.1:58353934-58380364 GCA_026402145.1 Polypterus bichir lapradei | reverse complement strand
AAATTTTTCCTTTTCTTTTTCATACCTTCTTTAACACACTACTTCTCTGCTGCGAAGCGCGGGTATTCTGCTAGTTCCCAATAAGTTTGATGTGTCACATGACCCTCTTCCTATTGAAAAAATAAAAGTTGGATCCAAAATGGCCAACTTCAAAATGGCCACCATGGTCACCACCCATCTTGAAAAGTTTTCCCCCTCACATATACTAATGTGCCACAAACAGTAAGTTAATATCACCAACCATTCCCATTTTATTAAGGTGTATCCATATAAACGGCCCACCCTGTAGATTTACCCTCTTCAAAAGGTTTCACTACAATGTTGGTACTGGCAGGTATGATTTTGAAGGGGTACATTTTATTCATCTAAAGAAACTAACTATTAAAGAGCTAACAAATGTATTTATTAACAATCTTTCCAACAGACATCTATACATATTATCCGCAGATTCAAAAAAAAAAATTGTGCTAAGCTTGGTGACATGGTTCATCTAATTTCTGGCTATCACAGTGAAAGTAATGGACAGACTGAGAGAATCATCCAGGAAGTGGAAAATATTTTTCTTTGCAATGTTAACTTCTTCCAGTCAAATTATAAAAAGATATCCTACCATTTGCTGAGTTCTTTATAAATATTTGCAAATCATCCTCCTCCCGATTTTACAGTTTGAGTGTCAGAGATAAAAGAAAGGTTCTGAAACCCACAAGATGCTCTGATTTATGCTAGAAAGGGCAAAGTGGGAATCCTTATACCTAGGGCATGATTTAAGCAAGGGCATTCGAAAATAAAGCCAAACTATTCATAAAGGGACTAGCTGGTGAGGATTTTTGTTTTGTAAATAATAAAACTTATACATTCATGTGCCTGTGAGATGCTTTAGCTGATCGTGATTGGGCTCGTTGTCACAGTTCATTGCATAAAATATCAATTAATGCTGCAAGTTGGATTTAAATGGTAAAACTTAGACATGGTTTAATTTAGGACTAAGGTCATGGCACTTGACAGTCATATAATATTTAAAGGGAGTCGTACTCTAATCAAGTGGGTCTGTTGCTCAGGCATGCTTTCAAAGTGCTGGCCCTGTTCCCTGGTTTATGAAGCCTACCACATGGGTGTGCATCTGCTGCATTTTGCTTAATGGGTTGAATAAACATTTTTTTTTCAGTACTCTAATAAGCTTATAATGTGATAAAATACAAAAGTGCCTTATAAGAAAATGCCTTGGAGCAATGACAAATACAGACACATCCTTACTTTGATATTCTATAACCTATGAAATGCAACTTGGACAGACCTCAGTAATTGAAATGATGGCTAGCTGAGTGAGGACAATACATCATTTATAGTGAATTAGGCAGTAAAATGTCAAAGCCCATCTTGAGATACTGATGCTTTGCCAACAGGGAAATGGGAAAAATATCAACTTCTATACAATTTTCTCTGAATATTTGATAGGAATATGTTTCAATTAAAAGCATAATAGTTCAAAACTCTAAACTATTCATCTGTTTCTCATGCAAGACTTCCATTTATTAAAATTAAGACAAGCGCATGCATATATTCATTTTTTAGGTGAAACACAAAAATGATGATGCAGAAGACATAAGAAAAATATAAAAACAATAGTATAAAAAATTATTCTGTACATTATGCCAAAGGAATATCACCATCACGGTTTGTGTGTTCTCCGAGTTTTGTACTGTATACTACTAATTAGACAAGACATTGAACTGTAGATTTTTTTTTTTTTCAGTCAAAGCAAATTGACTGTCATCTTTTTCATTCTTTGACATTTTCACCAGTACTTAAAGCTACAAAAATTTTAAAATGGAGCCATTAAAGAAAACTATATAAAATTGATGATCATTTAATTTATTACATTAAGATGTTATATGCTACTTTTCCTTAAAAATGTTATACACAAAATTCACTAGTTGTTACTTGTTTCTAAGTTCTCTTCTGCATAAAGAGTCTAGCTATTAATAAATTTGTATGTCCCAAGAAATTATTTATTCATCTTTTGAAAGATCAATGCAAAATGTACTCTCTTTTCAAAGACAAAATAAAATTAATTTTTTCAGTTTTTTTTTTCCTGTCTGCAAGGAAATCCTAACCAGGATAGGCTTCTTCATTTTTGCAGGCATGGATGTTGAGATGTAAGCTTTAATTTAAAAAAATGTAACAGTGATATGATCATTTGTGTTGTTGATAGTGTTCTGATTGACTTTTTATTCCCTTATTAGCCATTTTAACTTTTTGGTTTCATGTTGCCAACATTACAAATAGAATAGAATGGAATTAGCATACTTGTATTTTAATCACACAGGCTTATTGGTATGTTATTTTCAGGTATTTTATAATTAAACATGTAATTCTTCTATTTTGCTTTTTTGTCACTGTTACAATATGGAGTGTAAAAAATGACATGGCAAAGTTAATTATACTTTAGTCATGTTAGGGTGAAACCCATTGTAAAAAAAAATAAAATAAATAATAATAATAATAATAGTAATAATAATGCACATAAGTGTGGAAAGTGTTTTACAGGCTCTGGTCAGTCAAAACATCGAGGGGAAAAAGGGTGACAGTCAATTTTTTTGATATTGTTTCCTTTAGAATGGAAGAGAATGTCACAGCCAAATCGGGACATCACTTGCACCATGCCTTTAGAAGAAATGCCCCAACCAGCTCTGCCAGTATTTAAGAAGCTCCCCCATCAGAAGTTGGCATTCATTTGAGAAACAGGATCTAAACAGGATGGATCCTCCTGTGCAGAGGCCATTTTTTCATTGGCCAAGTAGCCCTGAGTTTACGACTGGCCAGACGGCCATGCTGGATTGTTTTTCCGTTTACTTTTTCTTGCTTTTTCCCCCATAACTAAACCCTATGACTATCCTGGTCTGTGCTTTTACATAATAAATAGTGACATTATACACTGTTACATAAATAAAATGTTTATTGATGTAAGCTGAAAGCAAGCTAGCATGATAAATCTGGAGGCTTCATCTTTCTATGTTGTATTAAGAGGAGAACAAATGATCACCCTGGTAAGTTAAAACAATTTTGTTTTTACTTTAATGTAATGAAATGTTATCTTTATTTTGAGTAATACCATGTGGACAAAACCGACTACAATAAAAGACACTGCAGAATGTAATGTATTTAATTACAAGCAGCTAGCAGCAAAAGAAAAAGAAATAACAATTAAAAGTACTTAAGTACAAGACACTTGCACACAACTGAAATAAATCTCAGTACTGCAAAGTACCTTGCGATATTCACAATGGAAAATTTGTCACAGATACAGAGATAGAGAGAATGAGAGAGAGAGAGAGAGATAGAGATACTTTATTAATGCCAAGGGGAAAAATTCACATACTCCAGCAGCAGCATACTGATAAAAAACAATATTAAATTAAAGAGTGGTAAAAATGCAGGTAAAACAGACAATAACTTTTTATAATGTTAATGTTTACCTCCCCGGGGTGGAACTGAAGAGTTACATAGTGTGGGGGAGGAGTGATCTCCTTAGCTTGTCAGTGGAGTAGGACAGTGACAGCAGTCTGTCGCTGAAGCTGCTCCTCTGTCTGGAGATGATACTGTTTAGTGGATGCAGTGGATTCTCTATGATTGACAGGATTAAATTAAATTAACGTTTCTTGTATAACTACTGTATTTTAAAACAGCATCTAGGAGTAGATCAATTTCTTTTTAATTATTCTTTTTAATTTGTGCTCATATCAGTATCATATCTGATTATTGTCAGAGCATAAAAAAGAACCCTCAATTTAAGTAGCCTGTTAATGAGCTGATCTATGACTAAACTATCAGGGTCACATTCACTTTAATTGATTACGCTGAAATTGTAGCGAAGGTGACCAGGTAGAGGGAAAAGTCACAGCCAACAATATCATAGGCATTTTCTTTTGCTGAGGTTTAAAAATGGCTCCATAAAACAGGACCCTGCACTCTAGTAAGAATTTTAATATCACAGCTCACCTTGTTTTTATTTCATCTGAATAAAAAAAAAAAACAACAAAAACACAACCTGACAAAATGTGAAAACGCTAAAGTCCTGCACATTTGAAAAACTTTTCTAAGCTGCAGAATTCAAAAGTGTTTTTGTGTACCTATTTGTTTCTGATTTTTATGCCTGAATAGATATACATCCTGAATTAAATTAAAAATGTTGTTGTATGTATAACAAAATTATTTCATCACTTGCTACAATTTGTTCCAGTACATAAATACAATTTTGCTGCTGCCTTGTGGATCCAAGGTCCTGTGTTTGAATTGCTAGCAGTCTGTGTGGAATTTGCTCATTTTCACCATTATTGTATACAGCATGTCTTTGTTTTCCCTCCAACATCCCCAAAAACCTACACATTAAAGTTGATTAGCAATTAAGTGAGTCTAACTGTGTGCATGAACTCTCTGACAGACTGGGGCCTTCAACAAGTATATTTCCTGCTTTGGGTGTCCATTACCTTGAACTGGATTAACTAGGTTTTAGAATGGTATATAAGATTACATATGTTTTACACAAAAGCTCAAAAATACAAAACAAAAATATTAGTCAAAACATACAGCACTTTGAAGTAACAGCATACTATTAGATGCATTTTGATTTAAAGGACTAACTGCACTTGGGGGGGACGGGGGGAGTAGCAACTAAACACTTAAGGAATCTATGAAATGTAGCATTTCATGAAACAATACACTACCAACAGAATATGTAGTATAAGGAACGTTCGATTTATATAAATGCTTCACTGCAAATGGTACCCTAGTAAGTAACAAATAACATTTTCTTCTTCTGTAGCTATTCCCATTTTTATATAGGATTTCTATTTTTTTTTTTTTTTTCTTTTTTTTTAAACTAGACTTCAATACAGGTTTCAGCATAATGTTTTATGGCTGGATGCTTTTACCTACGCCAACCCTCACAATTTAACAAACAAAAGGATACAAGTTGTGCCTCCTTATGAAAATGAATCATAACAAACATACAATCAGGTATTTTAAATACCCAGTGCTAATGGATGTGGATGAGGAGCCTGTCAAAGAAGAAGTGTAAGCCATCAACTGAGTCGTGTTTTAAGTGGACCTCCAAATTGCTCACTTCTGACCATTTAACAACTACCTTTTTGAAGAAATGCTGACAAATAGCCTCTTTTAATTTTTCAGACTCTGCTCTGTTGTTCAATCTGTAACTGAAAAACTGAAGAAAAAAAGTTCAAACTACAGAAGTTACTTTTACTTTGAAATAATAACCATGTTTAGTGTTACTCTTTTTATTATTCTTACAAACAGTCACTAACAGAATTGTGTCATTTTTTTTTTTTTCAAAAACAATGTAAACTGTGACTAAGGAACAAAACTTTGTAATCATCACTCAGAATTCTGTTATGCAATAAAGAATGCTCTAATCTATCATTCAAATTTGCCATTGATTAAAAAAAGTCACATTTAAAATGAATAAGAGGAATGTCACAGAGGTAGGTGCCTGATACGAACCAGGTGACCGGAATTACACCTGACCTCTCATATGGTCTTTCAAGCTGATCCCAACCAAGCTAGAGTATATGGATCACTAGGTAACCAGGTATTCTTCAGGAAATACCACTAAACTTCTTGGCTCCAGGAGTGGGTTATAGCTGTTCCAGGCGAGTATCGCTTATATTTGAAACCACTGTAAGAGTTGAATTGTATGAATTGTTCTTTGAGTGGCTGTTGCTGTTAAATGATTTAGCCATGGCTTACACTATCAGAAGCATGCATCTGCAAACATTCTTCATCAATCAACGAATAGGTGCAGCAGCTGTAGCTGCTTTACATATTGTTCTAGATCATGGTAGTGAATCAGAAACTAAATATTTACGCATCAAATTACATCCTTATCCTCACCAATTGACAAGAGTTCTGCATAGTGACCAAAAAATTTTAAATCCCGAGTATAACCGGCTGTAATAGGAGTACTTCACATTGTGTTTGGGCTCACTCTCAGGAATAAGGACCTCATCTGTACAGAAAGACATTGGTGTGAAATAAAAACTACAAGGAAAACTATAAATAAAAAAAAATGAACAGCTAAAACTATACAAAAACTATTAAATTACCAGGAAAGACTAACTATAACTGAGAAAATGTTTTTAGTTTTCATCACAACAGGACTTAAGCTTGGGTTAACCTGGGCTACAGCGATTACAAGATTAATCAAAATATATGGAGAGGTTTGTTCTTTGTTTTTAAAAGAAATATTCCGCCTGCTAGACATGCTAATTGAGTCCTCTTTAACCACTTTTAGTATTATTCCTGAGATTGCACATCCACCTCTATTTACACGTGCATCACCTCAAGTTGCACATACAGTGTCATCACTGAGCTTACATGTCTGCAGTAAACAGCATTTAGTGATGGAGGGTGACTGTTGACACATTTTTGCCAACAGGGAAAACTAGCTTTCCTTATGCTTCTTGTACATCAAGGTGATACAGATATACAAAAGGATGAAGAAGAAATATACTGGTCAGCAAAACCATTACCATATGCACAGAAAAATCACAAGTGAGAAACATTTCTTTTAACTTCTCAGATGCCTGCATCTTGTTGACAACAATTTACTCATTTCAAAAAGGACAAATAGTTATTTAAATTAATACAATGTTTTGAGACATTGATGAGAGAGATTCATTTCAGTCTACATATCTGATAAGAGTTTTCTTGTTGAGTAATCATTTGTTATACATTTTGCAATAAAGTGACACACGCCTTATACAATTGTGAGTTGGCAGTATCTCTACTGGCCTGAAAAAAGTGTTTAGACTCTGCAAAAAAAAAAAAACAAAAAAAAAAAAACTAAGCCTTTTATTTATTTTTATTTTTCTTAATTTTTACAGCTGAAAATATTTGACATTGTGAAAATATATATGTTGCTCATCATCTCAGATTCTTTATTTATATCATTTTGTGGTTGTCCATACACTGGACATGGCCTGATTGTTGTTCTTGTGCATTAGTCTACCCCTAAGCCTTGACATCAACATACTAGTTTTTCTGTGGTGTGTAGCTATGATGTCAACATTATTAATAGAAAATGACAAAGCTTATCTGGGAGTTGGATGAACAGAACGCTGAAGGCAACAATTATACGTGCATAGTTGTGCAACAAGGTATGTTGTTTTCTGTAGACATACATTAAGGGTAAAAACCTCAAAAACCTTTAAAATCTACCTACAGAGTTATCACAATTTTTCCTACAACCTATTTCAGGGTAAAGAAAAAGACATGTTGAACAATGCCAACAATCAGAGTGCACGCGCAAGTCCAAGTCAACATAATGCAAGACTAGAACCATTAGCATGTTTGCAAAGGGCAGTAGCTTGGGGAACAAACTCAGTCAAATACAAAAATGCAAAGAACCCAAAGTTAATCTGTTCACTGAAACTGGCATATATACAAGGTATGGTTCAGAAAAGTTTGCTACTTGTCTCATCCTCAAATTTAACAGGCTATGTGCTGCATAAATAAATTCCTAGCTAGGAATGTAAAAACAAATTGTATAATGGAGAAAGAAGTATTCATCTCCTTTGCATCTTTGCAGTATTAAGCAACTTCAGATATTTATTGTTTGCTTTATTCCAGTTAAATTTTGATGTATAATGTGCATGCAAAAGTACAATTGTTTCCCCATAAACAGTTAAAAAAAAAAAAAAAATACAAGCATCTCAAAAAAGATGTGTATATTCAGTATCTGGTTTTGTTTCTGCTTGTTTTAGTCGGACATACCAATAGGCTTCCAGTAACATTAAACAAATGTACTTCAAAACCCATTAAATCTACAGTTCTTTCTGATTAGGACGCAAAACTAAATTCCATAGTAAAACTAAACTTCATAGTAACCATATATTGTTACTGAAACTAAATAGACAGCGCAGAAACTGCAAAATACACAAACATAATATAGAAATATTTTTGTGAAAAAAAAAATTTTAAACCAAAATTTCAGCATGAAGACTACCAACAACTAAAACAAATTTCTAATTTTAGAAATAATATATTATAGAAATTAAAGCTAGTGTAAAAAGGCATACTATAATAACTTTAGTTCTATGAATCAGAAGGAGACACTTCAGGTGCTTTGGGCATATAGATAGTAAGCTATAATATTTTCCCCTCAGGGGCGTACCCAGCCTTGGTCAAGTGAGAGAAGATCAAGGGTTAGAACTAGGACACTGAAAAAATTCTCTCTATTCTACCCTGACAGATCTAGGAATTCTCCAGAAAAAGCTTGGTTTAGTTCATCCCACTCCAAATACAAGTACACAAAATCTTCACTATATACTGTACAAACAACTGCAAAAGTACCAACAGGATATGCACTGAAATGTCTGTGGAAATAAAATACAAGACGACTTTGTTTTAAAATGTGAGTGAGGAAAAGCATGACAAGTGTTTTAATTAAGTTTGTAAAATTTTAAATAAAAAAAAAAAATAGACAAATAGAAATGACTAGTGAATTATAAACATAAAATGCTTAAAGTTTTGTCATTTTTTATATGTTTTTCATGATTATTCTTTATTAGTTACTTTTTGAATAGTATTGGTGGTGGTGTATTTTTCATTATTAGTACATTATTGTTACGGTTTCTATTAATGTTCAGTATATCTGTGCCATCCTAAACTAGATAATTAGGTTATAAAAGGAAAGTAAAAATGAACATTATTAATTAATAATTGTATAACACATTGTTCTCATCAGCATAGCAGACGTGGTTGACAGGGAGGGTTTCACACCCCAAAGTCAGAATACAACTATGACCACCAATTGGATTCAAAAAGTCTTATTTTCTGAAATACTTTCCTAAAACATAGTCTTTTCTTGACAATCAAGTTATTCCTCCTCTTCCTTAGCCTCCTCCTCCACTCCAGGTGAGCTGTGTCCCTTTTCCACCCCCAACTTGTATTCACATGATTAAGGAGGGCAGGAGTCTTTTAAAGCTGAAACCAGGAGTATGCCATAAGCACAACCCAGCACTCCCTGCAGTAGCTCTAGGAGTTGCCAACAGGGCCATCTGCTCAAAGTGCAATTTAATGCAGCACTACAGGAATCTAGCCTGGAGTGAAGCTAGATATATGCTGCCACCCAGCATGCTGGAGAAACATATTGCCATTATATGCAGTCCTCCATTGCTCATCCATTACACTGGTTTCACGATCAAGAAAGCACCACCAGCTAAAACAGGGTAGCTACAACTCCATCCATACCCTCCCTTTACATTACATTATTAAAGAAAAACAACATTTTCTAACCAGCATAACCTAATTCAAGTTCACATGGGCAGAGCCTACACAGAGCAGTGGACAAGGAGCAAGTCCATCACAAGACTTATTTATGTAAACACCCATACTAATGCAGGACCAGTTTACAACTGTCAATTCATCTAACATGCACATATGTCAGATGTGGGTGCAAACTAGAGTACCCAGAGAAACAAAAACCATGCACACACAGAGAAAATGTGTAGACTTCACATAGACAACAACCAGTCGCAAGATTCAAACCCCTGAAATTGCACCCATTGTTAAAAACAATGCTACCCTATTGGAAAACAGAATACTAATAATGACATTAGACAATCAATTATTGATGTGCAATTAAAATTAGAAACTGTTATCATAATTATTTATTCCCCTTTTTTTTATATGCACAATGGCTATTAACAATTATGATTATTAATAATAATGATTATATTAATGTACAGATGTTATTGATTTACCTAAAATCAAGGAAAGCTCTTACAGTACTATGTATATTATCTAGTAACAGAGAATGCTACATCTTACTAAAATATACCAGATAGCTTTCTGAAGCACACATAAATTAAAGAATAACAAAGAGTTAATATTAAGATCTAGCATTCCACTACTCCAGTGCTAGGGAAAGCTTGCTAACAGTGCCAAGATGTTCCAAACATCCCCTTCCAGCAACTTTTCAAGGCGGCTCAAAACACTGCTGCTGAACACCTGGCTCTAATTATTTTGATAAGGCACATGAAGTCAATGTCTCATTCTGTCACTGCTCTGCACGAATAGCCTAATACAAATAACCCCCAGTGAGGCACATAGATGCCTTTGAGCATGTGCTGTGCACTTAGCTAGTATTATAAATCACTCTGCTAGTTTGCTACACTGTAATGCTTAAAAATGTGTGCTTTATCAGATTATTGAATGTTTCTATAGTCTGAAAGAAAACTCTTTCGGGGATTGCCGCTCAACATCAAAGTCCTCAGCATCTTTAACTACTACTAATACTTTAGCATGCAAAATAATACCCACCAAATGTTTTTTTTTTTACGTAGTACTGAACTGCTCCATGCAAAAACATTTTTAGAAAATACAATAACTAATAGGTGGACATAAGCAGAAGGTAATAGGCCATAATAAAACAATGTTACTTATTAATTCTGCTGCTTGTATCATTCAAAGAACAGTCACCTCTTGGATTTTCTCCTGCATTTCCATTTTAAAATCCCCGCTCTTAATATAGAATCCTCTCCTGACAAGCGCGGTCAAAGAAAACACCGCTTCATTCACAGTCTGAAAGACACAGCAACATATACAGCAGCAAACTCTGGCTGTCTTTACTGCTGTCCTAGGCTGACTTTGTTTCCACAGAGTCTAGGGTGCTATTATTGCAGTTTGTGACTAGGTTATCAATATAATACCAGATGCTCTTTGTTATACAAATCATCAAATGGCACTGCAAGTACCCTTTATACCATTACCTACAATTCCAATAAAAGGACGTCTGGTTATCTGCTTTGCCATATCCTCTAGCCTGTCATATATTAATCAATTTTTAAATTAACTCATCTTTACATTGTTTAGCACCTTACAGAGAAAGCACAGTTGCAAAGCACTTTACAAGCAAACAAGAATGCAATGAACATAAATTAAAGCAAGGCAGACTGTTGTGAAAATTGAAAATATTTGCAAAATAATCCTGCACAGAACATGAAATGGTATAGCATTAGCATACAGGTATATATCTACAGAAACTGTATTAACAGGGATTTGAGCCACTTCAAGCTGGTAGGACAGCTTCAAAGTGCCTTTCGGATAAGACTCACCAAGTGCCTGGAAATGCACTAGAGAGATTTACATCATTGTTCCATAAGAAATTAATTAATTTGGCTTTTTGATAATTGTGATAATTTGATATTGGTAATAATTTAACATGTATTACAGTCACTATTATGCTAGAACTGGCCTTTGACACTCCAATTCCATTTAATGTTACTCTTTTATGGGTCTGCATATGGTGAGAGATGGGTAATATTTCTGATGACCGTTTATGAATGAGTTAATTCCTGTTAGCAAACTGGGATGGAAACGTTTACCTGTTGTGTTCAAAGTGTGGTGCACAGACACCTGTGATCCACAATCACGTACCAAGTGATCTGTATGGTGACATTCCTCCTAACAGAGCAAAGTAACTTTTGAATTGCTAGGATACATCCACTTTTTCATATGTATTTATTTATAATAGCCATGTTGCTGCCTGATATTATCACCACACAATGAATTATGAGGAACAGGTCTAAAACTACCAGTCTGCAACACACCATTCAACTTTCTTGTCAACAGTAACTGCAATGCTTCATTAACTTTGTTATGTGTGGGCACATGAAGATTTACAATGAGCTAACAGAGTTAATGAACAAGAACAAGTGAGAAGTTTTTAATGAATGAAAAGAAAACAGTTTGCACACCTCCTGTGCTACTTTTTACACTCTGACACTTGCACTTACTCCTGAGACCGTTTTGCTTTTCCTGTAATTCTTTTACTAAGCTGCATAATGCTATGTTCCTGGTAGTAGATGCACATGCTGTATCAAACTACTGCAGTGTTCCTCAAATTTGGTCTTGGTATGGAGCAGTGGCTGCATATATTTGTTCCAATTCAGTCCCTTAATTCAAAGCTGTTTATTACTGCTGAAACAATTCTTACTCAGGTTACTTGCTTGTTAAGATTCACAATCTTTAATTGCTTAATTTTATCTTACACAGCTGCATTCTCTGTTTCAATTACTTTTAGTATTCTTAAACAGCTACCAATTAACAACGAGATGCAAATGACAAGAACCAGCCATTCACCATCTGACTGAGTGGTTCTCAAGTTCAGTCCTGTGGATCAACTGAGGCCATAGGTATTCATCCTAACTAAACTCGGCTTTTAACTGGACTCTTTCCTTAATTAAGTGAGCTATTATGTTCTAGTTTCTGTTTTTGTGTTAATTAAAAGTTTTTATTATATGCTAGAATAGCCAAACACCTGTTTATTAAAATGGACACAATGGTAAGTTAGATTGTTTGGGTCATGTCATGCATTTAGAAACGTTTTTCTTTGTGCACTTACATCACTCTTTAAGCTCCTTGTTGCCTTTATTCATTGGACACCAGAAAATATTACACCTAGGAAAAGATGCTGGATGGTGAACATTTTGTCAATTTATATATAAAGAGAAGTTACTCGGGAATATGTTTTTTAATCTTTTTTCATCTCCATTACCATAATTTTACTGGTGTTTCAGTTATTTAAGCCATTATTTACTAATGCGTATCAGTATCATTTGTCCTGATATCTCCTCTGCTCATTGTTAAATGTCATTAGATTACACGTAAGGGAACAAAGTCAACAAGAAAAAAAAAAAAGAGAAATGATAAACATTTAAACCTATGGCAAAAATACAAAGATTCCTAAATTTCTGTAAATCTCACACCACTGTGCATTTCTGAGTGCACAATAAAAAAGGAAAAAAAAAAAAAAGACCAGCTAATTAAATAATGAGATCATTAGGTGTAAAATAAGTTACTGATTGTAAACCTGGTTGTAGCAAATCCCTTTACTCTTTATTTGTGCACAGGACTGAATTAAAGAAAAACTGATCTCACTCAGTCCCATTTATAACAATGTGCTCATGGTGAAGAATATGATTTAATTACATTTTTTGGTGGAAATGACAGGTGCTTATCTGTTCTTTACAAATCATTTTAATAATTCTTATGGATAAGAGAAGCCTATGATGTAAGAATTATTTGAAGTGGCTTAATGAAAGCACTGACAAACCATAAAATGAAATAAATTCCATTACTAGCAATAATTTACTTCTAATCAAGAAATTTTATTGCAATATACAGCTGCTGCAGCCCTCCAGTAAAGAACTTAAGAACAACTCCTGTACTACATTAAAAACTTTTACTTCAGCACTGTTTTTTTCTGTCTTTGCTCCTTTTCAGTTGTGGTGATCGCTACCTCCCCTTCTCTCATTTAAAACTTCTTTAAATTTGGTGCCTCTCCAGTACAAACTTTATTGGTCGTTATGCAGGTTTCTCTTTTAAATTAACTTTAATGTCCATCTAAAGAGCATGACTGTGGCCATTACAATTTTTTACTACCATACGGCCAATGATATGCACTGCATCACTGCTGGAATATGGGTCTTTGAAATGCAAATCATGAAATAACATTTTTAGTATTTTTCACAAAAATACTTTTATTACAATAAATGTGGTAACTGTAATTGGAATTACCAAAGTGTCTGTTGACAGTGGGAGGGCCAATGTATCTTTGAGTTTGGTAAATCTGTCATCAGTCTGAAACATTTTAAGTAACAATGAATTATTTCATATGAAGCATGTTTTCCTTTAATTGGATCAACTGTTTATGTTTGCCATTTTTTAAATAAATAATATACAGCAAAATAGACAGTGTCATTTTGCTAGGCAATTAGTGGCACACAAGGTCTGTTAAGACAGCAGATTTAACAGGGATGCAGAAAGCCATTGGCACCCCCACCTGTATTCCAAAATAAAACTATAAGCTACAGTTCAGCCAAACACTTTGGGCAGCGCTGTACTTCATTTGATAACAAAGGTGCAAACTGGAGTTGAGCTGACACCTTTGCAGAGACTCCTTCAGACAAAAAGATGCCCAAATGGACATTCATTTTAAGCTTGTGACCACAATGAACTTGCCTGTATGTGATGGACAAAATAAAGTGCATATAAGCTGGAACTGGTTCTGTAATTGGAAGTGACCCTGATCCAATCACTGAAGGTTACACCTTCCTTCAAACCTAGCTATATTCATCTCTTCATTCTCTTTTGGGAAGCCAAAAAGCAGATAATGCATTCTCTTTTGTGAAACTAAAAACCGACAACCTGTTCTGTATGTGAGCTGAAAGCTCAGGGTCAGAAACCTTCCATTCTCTGCAAAGACTTCACAGAAACCGTCACTTTCTTTGACGTGGAAGCTTTGGCTCTAGATACCCTGATCTTGTTCTTAGATCAGCTCTGCCAAGCCAAGCTCTGTGCCAGTGACTTAGCACTTCCCGAGAAGGCTGGAAAACATTACTTCAAGAAGGGAACTTCAGCACCTATACTCTTGTGCCAGAAAGAATAATGCTTTCTACTATGAAGGTGCAGAGGGCATAGCAAAGAGCCTAACAGCAAGCTAAGAAAGGCAGCATAACAGCACACCACGGACAAAGGACCCTACATTAAAGAGAGTGCATTTCAACACAAGAAAATTCCTCCGCTTGAACCCAGAGAAACAACCCACACAACATCAGATATCATCCTTAAAGACTTGGTGTTGTAAAACTGTTCATCTGTGCTAAGACAGATAGTACTCTAAATAGCTAGTAATCAGCCAGCTTCTTCTGTGTTATAGGTTTGTCTGTCTTGCATCCTGTTCATCATATAAGTATAGGTATATATATATATATGCAGTTGCCATATTTCTATAGTCCTTGTGTTTGTTCAATTGTATTATTCAGTTTCTTAAACAGAGTGTGCTTCAGTTGCCTAGATAGAAATCTAGCAGCCAGAAACCCCCTCCTAAAAAAGTAAGAAAAATAAAGCCTAATTAAATAAATAAAATAAATTCTTTGCATTTATATAGCGCTTTTCTCACTACTCAAAGCACTCAGCAATTGCAGGTTAAGGGCCTGCTCAAGGGCCCAAGAAAGCAGAGTCCCTTTTGGCATTTACAGGATTCGAACTGGCAACCTTCCGATTGCCAGTGCAGATCCCAAGCCCATTACTTAACTATTTAATTAATTACTGGTATTGCCAAAGGCAAAATTTATAATTAACTTAGTGGACAATTCATTTTCCTACAATAAATAAGGAAATGTTACACTGCTTAACTTATAATTTTTCTGCTATTAATGAGACTTTAATACATTTCGCAAATGCCCCTGTTTATAAAATGCTCCTTTAATAAGGAGTGGGAAATTCTGGCTTTCAACAGAAGTTCTTTAAAAAAGTACATAAATAAATATACACACACACTATGGTCTGAACACACACCAGAATGACTTAAAAAAGGGAGAAAACTTCTTACAGTTACAGTAAGGAACTATAAAGGCGTACTGCCGTTGCTATAAAGGAGCCCCTAAAGTGTTTCTTGACACACTTGTACTGAATGATTTGCTGGCTGAAAGTACTCAGTGTTAGGATGTCCAAGACATTCGCTCTCTCTTTTGCTGCTACTACCTCATAGGATGTACTCTGGACTCCCAGAACTGAGCTTGCATTTTTAATTTGCTTGTTTATTTGGTGTGATAGTTTTTGACTTGGTAACAGTCACTTTAAGAACATTTCCTTGGTTTTACTGATGCTAAGATGCAGTCCATTCTCTTTGCACACAGAAACCAAGTTCTTCACCTGACTCCTATACTCTGTGGGCTCTGTGTTCACAAGAGATAAATTAGATCTTTAACTTTATGTAAAAGAGATCTGTAACTAGCATATACATTTAAAATAATTTAATAGGTTTATAAGTTTACGTACTTATTTTCATTTTATGAAACAAAAAATTAAAAATGCCACTTAAAGCTCTTAACAATTCTACATTTACAATCTAAATAAAAGAGAAAAAAAATATTGCACCACAAGAGGTTAATTCCTTGCTGCAGGAGTTTGTCACTGTAGATGAAAAAAGATCAGTCAAGGCTGAGATTTCAGCTTGTGGGGTTGAACGTATTTTTATGTTTCAGAAACAGTGTGATAGGAAGTTTTAATTCATTCAGTATCTGGACTGTATGAAAAGGGCTTCAATGCCCAGCAGCCTTGGAATCACTGTACCACTAGGCAGCTGTGGCTGTTCATTTTGGGGCTGCTGGGAAAAATAAGATGAGACATTAGATTTAAAAAGTAAGCTGAAGGAGCCGGTAGGATCATGACCGTTTTGCTTCTGATACTATATTGCTTTCACAGTTGCAGCAAACCCATTTTGTTTGGATGAGAGAGAGAGAGAGAGAGAGAGAGAGAGAGAGATACTTTATTAATCCCAAGGGGAAATTCACATACTCCAGCAGCAGCATACTGATAAAAAACAAATTACTACAAACCTAGAGGATTACAGTTTATCTGGATTTGTGTTCTGTGCCTGGCTTGTTCATGTAGTTTGGTTTGGTTTGGAAGCATTGTCTGAGGGTTGAGTAATTGACATCAACTCATCAACTACCTTCGGCAAATACATCCACAAAATACTCAGATCCTGCAAAATCATTTAAATAGTGATATTTCAGGATTTTCTTTAAAATTACATGTGATTTTGTTTACCTTCCTCAGCAATATGTGTAAATTATGAACATGCTTGAGAAACGTTGAGCTTACGAGAAATAAATTAAAGATTTGTAATTATTTTCATTTTTGACTTCACTAAATAGAAGTGCCCTCTTCTACGCGGTGGTGTGCTGAGGAGGCAGCATAAAGAAGGACGTCTCACGCCTGGACAAACTTGTTAAGAAGGCAGGCTCTATTGTAGGAATAAAGCTGGACAGTTTAACATCTGTGGCAGAGCAACGGGCGCTAAGCAAACTCCTGTCAATCATGAATAATCCACTGCATCAACTTAACAGTGTCATCTCCAGGCAGAGGAGTAGCTTCAGTGACAGACTTTTGTCACTGTCTTGCTCCACTGACAGACTGAGGAGATCGTTCCTCCCCCACACTATGCGACTCTTCAATTCCACCCGGGGGAGTAAATGCTAACATTATTCAAAGTTATTGTCCATTTTTACATGCATTTTTATTACTCTTTAATTTCATTTTGTGACACTGTAGTAGTCACATAGTGAAGGTATGGCTATATTCCTAAACCTCTTATTTAGCAAAATTATTCAGACACATTTGTTGCATTGCACCATTCATGACAGAAGGAACAGACCTTACTGCAATATTAGTTTTTAAAGCAGTCTGTACAATTATCAAAACAACAGCAGTCAAAAATTAAAGATAATCAAAGCAACAGAAGATTAAAACAAATAAAAGGGTCAATAAATAGCCTAAGCAAAATAGCATGCATAAAAATAATTGAAATGGCAAATTTAAATAGTAATAATAAAACTATAATAAAATGATCAAAGTATAATATTTTCAGGCCTGTACTGGATAGCGAATATGTACTTCTTGCAGCTGCCAGCTGTGTGAAGTTCAAACTCCAATGGCTGAGAGATGTCAGCAGAGTGTCATGAAATTGCTCATGCAGAGGAACCTGCCTCTGTATCCAAGACATCAGCCAGCTATGATGAAAAGGACTTTTTTGCATTCAGCAGAAAAGTTATGGACTATTTGAGGTTACAAGGTTATGAGGTTGACACTCTGAATCAGTTCTCAAATATCAAAAACATATACATGAAGTACAACACTCTGACCCCATCTAGCGCAACTATGGAGTGGCATTTCAGGTTAGGAGGTTTAGTATTCACTCTCAGAAGGAACAGATTAAGGTATGAGAAGCTTGTGTTAATGACATACAGTCATTGTTCCACTTCTGAACTTTGGGACCTTTTTTTAATATGTCAGACAGAGGAAAGAAAACTGAAGGCTGGACATGATATCTGCCTAAATATGAAGCAATGTTTAATGTTTTGTAAATGCTTAGTAAAACCATTAAAAATCCTTTCTATTGTGAGAATACTTCAGTTAAAAAGTTAGTAATTTCATTTATAATAAATGTTTGTGCCTATGCAGTTTGATTGTTGACTCTTTCTCTACAAGGTTAATTGTTCTAATAAAGTGGATTCATTTTTAAAAGAAGCTAGTTGTACAACCTCGTTAGGGGGGATGGGGGTCGAAAGTAATACTGTAAAGTAATCTAACGAGTAATGTAACTAATTACTTTTAGTACGTAATAATAAGAAAAATAATATGACTCTTTAAAAGAGTAATAAGTAAAAAGTAACTTATTCTTCCTGAGTAACTTACCCAACAGTGTGTCCCATAGCTGATCATGCCCTTTTAATTAGTTGTTAATTCAGTGGGCATCTCTTAAAGTGATGTTAACATCCCAATACACTACAGCACAGAAAATCATACTGGCCATCAAAGAGTTGTAGAAGATTTGAACGATGTCACTACTCACATTAAAGGAACACATTCTCAAAAGATTCTACAATCAGGTGTTTAAGGCCAATACCAATCACAAATTTCATGTTACTGGTTCAGAATTCTACCAACTCCAATTTTTGCTTTGTACCCTCCCTCACCATAACATATCTATGGGGGAGGAGCAAAAGCTTTAGATTTTGATCTCTGGTTTTCAATGGATCTCAATGTTTTAGGGTACCCTGATACCGAAAACATTGATATCTCGATGATGGGTGTGTATCTGTCTGTGTGTAAATGGCTGGACAGAAAAATACCAAACTCGAAACCTAGGCCTGTTATGAAATGACAATGTACTGATTAGTTTTTGAGCCAAATCATGCAAGAGGCAATCTAATGTGACTCTCATACTACTATAATTCTGCAATAAATTATTAATTCTTCACATCAATTAATAATCGTAATGACCTATTTTATGATTAGAAAGATCAGCATCAGAGTGGTAAATAATTACTAAAAGGTTATGTAATAGTTCGGGTAACATGGTGCCTAGGGTGCAAAGCCTACTGATGCTCATGCCAAATTATTTTGCCCCAAACCCCCATCCATTTAAAGCACTTTATACACTAAACTTCTGCCTATCCAGATGCATAGAAGCCTAATGTCTTATATTAAAGTGTTAAGTTTGTTATTTTTACAATTAAACTATAGATCACAGGCATTAACTGTTTATTTTCACCATTTCTCTAATAAAAAAAATTATACACAATCAATTAAATTTGGAATTTGCAAATAAACACTGTTCAAATGTAAATATACATGCACTTATAGGTTTTAATCATATTTAATCATTACTTGCACTACATCTTTTATTTTTTCTGTTAAAATATGCATTTACTATATTTGTCAGTGTACCAGCTAGACATTTGGAATTCTTGTGGTGCAATTATAAATATGGATTACCATTTTAAATTATGCAGTACTTTTCTTACCAAAACATTTATTACATGACATGCACAAACAAATAATAAACACAGTAAAAACCTTTAAAAAAGCTATAAATCTAATTAAATTTTCATAAGATGTTTATCAAGAAAGCACAAGGCTAACATACTTAAGCTTACAAGTAAGACTAATTTTGCTGTTTAATAAGCAGCAATTTCTAATTCCTGTTTACCTTTTGTTTTTCCAATTAAAAATGTAAACTGCTATACTTAACACAAGCTTGCAAGCAAAACTAAGACAGTGTCTTTATTTAAATTAAAAGACAAAATAAAAGGGTCTGAATTCATCAAAGTAGCTTTTCTCACCATTTGTCTATTTGCACAGGAGGGCTTCTCTTTTTCTCTGCTTTTTAGCTCATTTACTTTTAACTTAAAGGCTAATGTTCTAATCTTTCACTCTCTGGTAAATCAAGTCTTAACGTGCTGCTGTTTGTTTATACTACAGGAAGTTCACTGCAAAAAAAAAAAAAAAAAAAGGCCTACTACAGGCTCACATTCAAAAATCCAGCCATCGATAATCCAGTTCCTTCAGACTTCCAGCATGGATTTCAGAGCACATTTCCAAATTTACCACTGTTTTCTGGAAGCGCCATTTATGTTTTGATGGCACTGTAGTTGATAATCAGTTGTTGGGTCTTGCTTGCACCTGCTAAAAGGCATTCCTGCTCATTCCTTGTCATTTTATCATTTATTTCCTTCAGTATAGCCCCATTATGGATTCAGCAAAGAAAAGAGGTGGTGTAAATGTAAACATTGTGCGTTGTCGATCGCAGAGAAAGTGGAATAATAGTGACGTGTCTGTGCGAACAATTTGCTTTTCGTTTAGTGTTTAATTTTCTTTCTTTAAAAGGACTGTACAGGTAGTCATGTTCTGTTAAATATATACAGCATATACAACCATCCAAAATCCGGCACTCCTCAGGTCCGGAGGTTGCCGGATTTTTGAATATCAACCTGTACTACTACAACTAATTTACCATAAAGATTAAAAGAGCAGGAGCTGAAAAGATTGGTTCTAGTTATCTGACAATTTACTGATCAATGAAAAACATTTTTGAGGTCACAACACATTACAACTGCAACATCAGAATGAGTCATCATGACCCTATTCACTTTAAAAAAAAATATGATTATCCAACTACATCTGGATAGAGCTGTAGGGATTGGGAATACCTGGAAAACCCATTCAGAGTAAGTGCTAATGCAAGTAAAACGATATACAGTTGTGCTTGAAAGTTTCTAAACCCTTTAGAATTTTCTATATTTCTGCATAAATATGACCTAAAACATCATCAGATTTTCACTCAAGTCCTAAAAGTAGATAAAGAGAAACCAGTTAAACAAATGAGACAAAAATATTATACTTGGTCATTTATTGAGAAAAATGATCAAATATTACATATTTATGAGTGCCAGAAGTATGTGAACCTTTACTTTCAGTATCTAGTGTGACCCCCCATTGCAGGAATAACTGCAACTAAACGTTACTGGTAACTTGACTATTCCTGCACACCGGCTTGGAGAAATTTTAGCCCATTCCTCCGTACAGAACAGCTTCAACTCTGGGATATTGGTAGGTTTCCTCAGATTAACTTCTCGCTTAAGGTCCTTCCACAACATTTTGATTGGACTTGGCCATTCCAAAACTAACTTTATTCAAGTAGAATGACTTGTGTGCTTAGGGTCGTTGTCTTGCTGCATGACCTACCTTCTCTTGAGATTCAGTTCATGGACAGATGTCCTGACATTTTCCTTTAGAATTCTCTGATATACTGTACAGTGCATCCGGAAAGTATACACAGCACATCACTTTTTCCACATTTTGTTATGTTACAGCCTTATTCCAAAATGGATTAAATTCATTTTTTCCTCAGAATTCTACACACAACACCCCATAATGACATGAAAAGTTTACTTGAGATTTTTGCAAATTTATTAAAAATAAAAAAATTGAGAAAGCACATGTACATAGGTATTCACTACCTTTGCCATGAAGCTCAAAATTGAGCTCAGATGCATCCTGTTTCCCCTGATCATCCTTGAGATGTTTCTGCAGCTTAATTGGAGTCCACCTGTGGTAAATTCAGTTGATTGGACATGATTTGGAAAGGCACACACCTGTCTATATAAGGTCCCATAGTTGACAGCTCATGTCAGAGCACAAACCAAGCATGAAGTCAAAGGAATTGTCTGTAGACCTCCGAGACAGGATTGTATTGAGGCACAAATCTGGGGAAGGTTACAGAAAAATTTCTGCTGCTTTGAAGGTCCCAATGAGCACAGTGGCCTCCATCATTCAGAAGAGGAAGAAGTTCGAAACCACCAGGACTCTTCCTAGAGCTGGCTGGCCATCTAAACTGAGCGATCGGGGGAGAAGGGCCTTAGTCAGGGAGGTGACCAAGAACCCGTTGGTCACTGTCAGAGCTCCAGAGGTCCTCTGTGGAGAGAGGAGAACCTTCCAGAAGGACAACCATCTCTGCAGCAATCCACCAATCAGGCCTGTATGGTAGAGTGGCCAAACGGAAGCCACTACTTAGTAAAAGGCACATGGCAGCCCGCCTGGAGATTGTCAAAAAGGCACCTGAAGGACTCTGGGACCATGAGAAACAAAATTCTCTAATCTGATGAGACAAAGATTGAACTCTTTGGTGTGAATGCCAGACGTCACATTTGGAGGAAACCAGGCACCGCTCATCACCAGGCCAATAACATCCCTACAGTGAAGCATGGTGATGGCAGCATCATGCTGTGGGGATGTTTTTCAGCGGCAGGAACTGGGAGACTAGTCAGGATAAAGGGAAAGATGACTGCAGCAATGTACAGCCATATCCTGGATGAAAACCTGCTCCAGAGCGCTCCTGACCTCAGACTGGGGCGACAGTTCATCTTTCAGCAGGACAACGACCCTAAGAACACAGCCAAGATATCAAAGGAGTGGCTTCAGGACAACTCTGTGAATGTCCTTGAGTGGCCCAGCCAGAGCCCAGACTTGAATCCAATTCAACATCTCTGGAGAGATCTTAAAATGGCTGTGCACCAACGCTTCCCATCCAACTTGATGGAGCTTGAGAGGTGCTGCAAAGAGGAATGGGCGAAACTCGCCAAGGATAGGTGTGTCAAGCTTGTGGCATCATATTCAAAAAGACTTGAGGCTGTAATTGCTCCAAAGGTGCATCGACAAAGTATTGAGCAAAGGCTGTGAATACTTATGTACATGTGATTTCTCAGTTTTTTTATTTTTAATAAATTTGCAAAAACCTCAAGTAAACTTTTTTCAAGATGTCATTATGGGGTGCTGTGTGTAGAATTCTGAGGAAAAAAATGAATTTAGTCCATTTTGGAATAAGGCTGTAACATAACAAAATGTGGAAAAAGTGATGCGTTGTGAATACTTTCCGGATGCACTTTAATTTAGAATTCATTGTTCCATCAATGAAGGCAAGCCGTCCTGGCCCAAATGCAGCAAAACAGGCCCAAACCATGATACTACCACCACCGTTTTTCACAGATGGGATAAGGTTCTTATGCTGGAATGCAGTGTTTTCCTTTCTCCAAACATAACGCTTTTCATTTAAACCAAAAAGTTCTATTTTGGTCTCATCCGTCCACTAAACATTCTTCCAATAGCCTTATGGTTTGTCCATGTGATTTTTAGCAAACTGCCGACAGGCATCAACGTTTTTTTTGGAGAGCAGTGGCTTTCTCCTTGCAACCCTTCCATGCACACCATTGTTGTTCAGTGTTCTCCAGATGGTGGACTCATGAACATGAACATTAGCCAATGTGAGAGAGGCCTTCAGTTGCTTAGAAGTTACCTTGGGTTCCTTTGTGACCTCGCCGACTATTACACGCCTTGCTCTTGGAGTGATCTTTGTTGGTCAACCACTCCTGGGGAGTTTAACAATGGTCTTGAATTTCCTCCATTTGTACACAATCTGTCTGACTGTGGATTGGTGAAGTCCAAACTCTTTAGAGATGGTTTTGTAACCTTTTCCAGCCCTGATGAGCATCAACAACTCTTTTTCTGAGGTCCTCAGAAATTTCCTTTATTCGTGCCATGATACACTTCCACAAACATGTTGTGAAGAGCAGACTTTGATAGATCCCTGTTCTTTAAATAACACAGGGTGCCCACTCACACCTGATTGTCATCCCATTGATTGAAAACACCTGACTCTAATTTCACCTTCAAACTAACTGCTAATCCTAGAGGTTCACATACTTTTGCCACTCAAATATGTAATATTCGATCATTTTCCTCAATAAATAAATAAATTACCAAGTATAATATTTTTGTCTCATTTGTTTAACTGGTTTCTCTTTATCTACTTTTAGGACTTGAGTGAAAATCTGATGATGTTTTAGGTCATATTTATGCAGAAATATAGATAATTCTAAAGGGTTCACAAACTTTGAAGCACAGTGAAATATTACTGAAAATAAAGAGTCTTACTTTTAAGATATAAAGCATTAAATGGCCAAAGTCTGGCTTACTTGTCTGAACTTATCATGACTTACAAACCTGAACGCACATTAAGATCTCAAGATGCCGATCTGCTTATGATTCGAAGAATTAATAAAATAACACTGGGAGGTCGAGCTTTTGGTTACAGGGCCCCTAAACTGTGGAATGGTCTGCCTGCTACTATAAGAGATGCCCCTTCGGTCTCAGCTTTTAAATCCCAGCTGAAGACTCACTACTTCAGTTTAGCATATCCTGACTAGAGCTGCTGGTTAACTGTACAGACTGCATCTGTGTTGTTGGTCACTAGCACTAAAACATAAGTAACATGACAGTCATAATTGGATACTAACCCTCACCTTTTCGGATTCTCTTCTCCGTACTCAAATGTGGCACTCTGTGCCACGCCCCACCTGCAAAGTTGTTTTGCTTGTGTAAGGTAAAGTCATCCCTGATGGAGGATCGCAGGAATCATGGGAAAGAGGGGTCCTTTCATCGGATTAGCGCTATTTCAGCTGTGGAATGGCCAAATAGGGGAGGCAGCTTGATGACCGAGGTCTCCAGGACTCTAAACTAATCCAAATCATATTATGTGATATCATCTACTGTTAAATTCTACTCCGTACTTCTAAAATTTTTATTCTTATACTGTACTGAGGATTTGTTCTGTTCTGTGTATTGTATTGACCCCCTTCTTTTTGACACCCACTGCACGCCCAACCTACCTGGAAAGGGGTCTCTCTTTGAACTGCCTTTCCCAAGGTTTCTTCCATTTTTCCCTACAAGGGTTTTTTTGGGAGTTTTTTTCTTGTCTTCTTCGAGAGTTAAGGCTGGGGGGCCGTCAAGAGGCACGGCCTGTTAAAGCCCATTGCGGCACTTCTTGTGTGATTTTGGGCTATACAAAAATAAACTGTATTGTATTAATGTGCAAGTTACCTTTATAGTCTTATGAGGAGTAGGTTGATGAATGGGTAAAAATATTGATTTTCTGATTAGTCATTATTTTTTGTTTAAACTATTCGATATTGATTCTTAAAGTCTCAACATCAATCTTGTGAATCTCTAACCTGCTCAGTCCTGCTCAATTACTATATGCAGATTTTTGCTCGTCTTCATTTTTGCTGTCCGATCCAGAAGATATCACTAATGCACCTGTTAAAGCTTTCAATGGAAAAAGCATTTTACTACTTCGAATAAAATGGTGTGTCCTCCTTAACTGAAATTTACACTTAAATTAGATGTGTGGACTTACTGTGGATTTAAACAGTGCATAAGTAAAGAACAACTGGATAAAAGCAGAGCCATATGCAGCTGTGAAACTCAGAAGTGTAACACAACAAATCTGAGAAATCATTTATCCCAACATCACCCAGAAACGTTATCCCAGTCGACATCCAAAAGACTAAAGGCTAAACAATCTGCACTGGAGATGGCATTTAGCGCCATGTTTCCATTTAATTTGCATCATAACAAAAAAAATAATCTATAGCAGTTTTTAATCAATAAAGATATGACACCCTACACCACTGTTGAAAACGAGGGCTTTCAAAAAATGATACAGGTTTTGGAACTATGGTATGCTATATCAACCAGAAAGCAAGTGAATGAAGCTATAGTACCTAGGCTTTATGAAGATCTTAAGCCAAGCATCACCACAAGTCACTACATTTAAAAACAACTGGGCACCTGTGGGGGATTTGTTGTAGACAAGAGCTCTGAATGACAGTCACACCAGGAGAAACCTCACTACCAAGATGGCTGGCTGTTGTTTCAAAAACCTTTCTACCACTTTCAATGCACTGTTACATCGTGGGACCACATCAATCCCGATTTTGTGTGTTGGCAAGTCCAATAAACATGGCTTTTCTTTAAGAACATGGCTAGCTGCTACTGTGGAAAAGGTTTGCAATGCACCACACCCAGCGAAGCAGGCGTGCAATTGTTGGAATTTGCAGAGTAACCTGCAATACCAAAGTCATCATGTGCTCAAAGAAGCCAACGTGAAGAAGCTTCATAAGCTGTACTGCACATATCATATTAGCGCCACTGTCAATCACAATGGTTGGTTCTTTGTCTTTTGTGTTCCATTCATTCAATGCCATTGTCAACATGCATCAGATCTAGATCCTTATTTTAAATGCCATGATTTTGTCTGAGGAGGAACTGTGATGACTTTTTTTTTTGAGACAGATTAATGTAACTGGTATATGTGAGCAACTGAAGATGTGTAACCTGTAGAATTATAAAAAGACACAATTCTTCCCTCTTTATCCTTAACTAGCAGAATACCCGCGCTTCGCAGCGGAAAAGTAGTGTGTTAAAGAAGTCATGAAAAAGAAAAGGAAATATTTTAAAAATAACGTAACATGATTGTTAATGTAATTGTTTTGTCATTGATATGTGTTGTTCTCTCTCTCTCTATTATATATATACATATATACATATATATACACATACATATATATATATACACATACATACATACATACATACATACATACATATATATATATATATATATATATATACACACATACATATACACACATACATATATATATA
>JANRMT010062791.1:58310743-58338934 GCA_026402145.1 Polypterus bichir lapradei | reverse complement strand
TACATACTCAGTACATCCCCTCTCGGGAATCGAACCTTGGATGTAGGCGATAGAAGCGAAGCCTCTACAATTGCGCCACGGTGTGTGGCTTATCTATTTGAGAGTATGTAGATCGGGGTATATATATATACTAGCAAAATAGCCGCGCTTCGCAGCGGCGAAGTAGTGCCTTAAAATTTTTATTAAGAAGAAAATTTAACCTTTTTAAACTGAGGGAAAATATGCCAATAATTATTTGTTAAGGATCTCTTTGTATACCATGTTGTCATTTCGGCCCTCCGGTTGTAACATGACGAAGCTGTGCGCTGAGCTTACTCTTGAGCATACAACGTACAGTTGGCCATGTGAACAGTAATCTTGTCTCAAATCTCACAGCTTGGATTACTGCTGTCATAATCGGTTTGAGTTTCATGGTTTGTTTCAATTACGACAGTATTTGCAGGATTTGTTGTGTTGAAGTGACATTCGGCATCTGTCAAGCATTGTAAGCACACAACCGGTTTCATCAATAAAATCACATCCAGCTTTTGAGAGTTTAAACACTCATAAACATCAAAGTGTCCACTACTGAAATCGTCACCTGTGAATCTAAGATGTTTAAGAGGCATTGGCGGTTGTCCAAAGGTGTAAACTATTTGGCCATTTCGGTACACTTGAAAGCGACAACCGAACAATTCAGCGGCAGCCATCAACTCACACGCAGAACCATAGGTGAAGGGCTTAAGCATTTCACTCTTCTAGTGCTCCCGTGTAGTATAATTATCTCCTGTACCGTCATCAGTCCACACCTTGAACCTGTCCCAGTCATTCAATACATAAGACACAATGTTCCTCCGGATATCAAGAGTGAGCCTGATATGGCTGTGCAATATGTAACAAAGAGAATGGAAAAGGTAGGTGCCAACTCCGGGCATGAAAAACACTCGGTAAGTGACAGTTTTTTTGATCGGTAGTGATCACCTTGATAGACATAGTAATGGGGGTTGGAATGATAAATGAAATGGGTACCTGAGCAATGTAAAGTAAGTCTAAAATACCTACACAATAACTATAATTGTAATAAACAAACAATAAAACAGCGGAGAAGCCGTGGATTAAACAAAAAGGCTGTAGTTATCAGTAGGGAGACGTGAAGGAAGGGAATGTAGACACTGGAGCGACTGACGGCCTTATATAGGCAGGCAGCCAACAACGTGGGAGGCGTTGGGATGGGGGACCCAACGCCACCTCACACAGTGACTGAGCTGCAGGCTATGGACGTATATATGTACGTACGTAGGATTCAGTTAGCGTTGGGAACCCATGTACCAAATTTCTTGAAGATGGGCCCATAAGTAACAAAGACTGTTGAAAAGTTCAATATGGTGGCCGACAGTGGCATCATACCACCGAAATAAGTACGTACATTGGTTTCGGTTAGCTCAGGGAAGCCACCTACCAAATTTCGTGAAGATGGGGCCGTAAATAAGAAAGTTCAACATGGCGGACGTTGTTGGCCGTTATGACCGTTACGCGTAGAATTTCTAAATGAAACCTGCTAAACTTTTGTAAGTAAGCTGTAAGGAATGAGCCTGCCAAATTTCAGCCTTCTACCTGCACAGGAACTTTGAGAATTAGTGACGCTGGAAAGTTCAATATGGCGGCCAACAGTGGTGTCATACCAATGAAATAAGTACGTACATCGGTTTCCGTTAAAAGTTTAATATGGCGGCCGACAGTGGCATCATACCACCGAAATAAGTACCAAATTTTAGCCTTCTACCTACACGGGAAGTTGGAGAATTAGTGACGTTGGAAAGTTCAATATGGCGGCTGACAATGGCGTCATACCACCGAAATAAGTATGTACATTGGTTTCGGTTAGCGCAGGGAAGCCGCCTACCAAATTTCGTGGAGATGGGGCCATGAATAAGAAAGTTCAATATGGCGGACGTCGTTGACCGTTATGACCATTACGCGTAGAATTTCGAAATGAAACCTGCTTAACTTTTGTAAGTAAGCTGTAAGGAATGGGCCTTCCAAATTTCAGCCTTCTACCTACACGGGAAGTTGCAGATTTTGTGACGTTTGGAAAATTCAATATGGCGGCCGACAGTGGCGTCATACCACCGAAATAAGTACGTACATCGGTTTTGGTTAGCGCAGGGAAGCCACCTACCAAATTTCGTGAAGACGGGGTCATTCTTCTACCTACACGGGAAGTTGGAAAATTGGTGACGTTGGAAAGTTCAATATGGTGGCCGACAGTGGTGTCATACCATCGAAATAAGTAAGTACATCGGTTTCGGTTAGCACAGGGAAGCCGCCTACCAAATTTCGTGAAGATGGGGCCATAAATAAGAAAGTTCAACATGGCGGACGTTGTCGAACTTTATCGACCGTTATGACCGTTACGTGTAAAATTTCGAATTGAACCTTCTTAACTTTTGTAAGTAAGCTGTAAGGAATGAGCCTGCCAAATTTCAGCCTTCTACCTACACGGGAAGTTGGAGAATTGGGGATGAGTCAGTGAGTGAGTGAGTGCTTTTCCTTTTATATGTATATATATATATATATATATATTCGCAGTGGAGATGTAGTGTGTTAAAGAAGCTATGAAAAAGAAAAGGGAACATTTTAAAAATAACGTAACATGATTGTCATATTTTTTTGCTGCCTTTTAAATTGTGTAATTCAGTTTTTGTTCAGCGCTCTTTGGAACTGTTACTTTTTATCTGTGCACTGCGTCAGTTCACGTGAGCCGCTCGGTGTACATGCATCGAAGTTTCCCAGCTGTGCTGGTGCCATGTCGTGCTATGTCCATGGCTGTATCTAATGTTACCGAAGTCCCGGCACTTAAAACTTTCTCTCGCAGTTTCGCCGAGTTTGTGCCAAACACCACCCTGACCATCATCTTCCTCTGCATAAGCACAGTCCTTCACCCGTGAATATTTAGTGGTAGTGTTTCTATTGGATTGCCGCTGACGGACGGCCTTATATGGGCAGGCACTAAATTACAAACGCCAGCGGCAGCGTGTCTATGAACTTAATTTAAAGTTTAGGTTTACACTGTGCTTTGTTTCCGAAGTAGCAGAACTCATGAATATGGTTGTATGTGTCACTCGCTCGCTTCTTATTGTTTCGCTGCCTTCTCAATTATATAATGCATGTTTTCTTCAGTGCTTTTTGGGGCTCTTCCTGGTTTTATACGTACTGCGTGATTACGTGGGAGGCGTGATGATGTCACACGAAACTCCGCCCCCACGGTTTTCAAGCTCATCTCCATTACAGTAAATGGAGAAAAACAGCTTCCAGTTATGACCATTACGCGTAGAATTTCAAAATGAAACTTGCCCAACTTTTGTAAGGAAGCTGTAAGGAATGAACCTGCCAAATTTCAGCCTTCCACCCACACGGGAAGTTGGAGAATTAGTGATGAGTCAGTCAGTGAGTGAGTGAGTGAGTGAGGGCTTTGCCTTTTATTAATATAGATTTTGACTAATTCAAGATTATTTTAAAATGTCCAATAGGGGAATACATTTGGCTAACAGTTTAGTTAAAGGGTGTGCCTACAAGGAGATTCACAACACACAAATAGGTTACTGAATAACATATTAAGAAGCAATATTTGATGATTTTAATATTATTCATCAGATGATATAGGTGTTTTTTTAAAGTAAATGTCACTGCATTGTATAAAAACCAAGGAGTTCCCCATAGTACAGTATGTGTGGACTCTGATGTGATAATACATGATAGTTTAATTATGGTGAATTTTGAATGAGTACAGTGCTGTGAATTATTTTTTCATTTTTATTTTTTTTTTAAAACAGCATTAGTATTTTGTTCCACATCTTGCAAATGCTGATGTTAACTGTTCATTACTAATCATGTATTGCTTCTTAAATGTCATTCCATGCTTATGCATAGGTTAATACAGGAGAAAGTAGGGTGAAATGACACCTTTTATTGGCTAACTAAATAGATTAAAAATACAAGCTTTTGATGCAGCTAAGGCCCCTTCATCAGGCAAGGTGTAACAAAGAAACTGAAAAATATTCTCACTTATATTGGGACAGCAAAGTGATTTTTTTCTTTCATCTTAACAACCTTTTTGATCAAATGTTAGCAAAATGAATACACCGGAGATGAATTAACCCTGAAAGAAGAGAACAATGAACTAATAAAATGTAGAGATAACCATCACTAGAGAAAGTCTTGTAAGGTTTTTTTTGAAGTGCATTGTCTGTAAGATAGGCCTCTGATGGAGTCAGCTGGTCAATCAGTCTGTTAGTCCACATATCAGCTCATGAAACTGTTATCTATATTAAGACCATTTTGTAGAATGTTGAATTTAAGCATAAGTTTGTATTCCCATTCTCTCCGATCCTGTTGGGGCTTGAAATTACCCATAAGCACAGTGACCCTCAGATCCTTTATGCTGTAGCCATTACTGTTAAAATGTGCTGCCACCGGAAGATCAATACTGTTCTGATTAATATGAAATCTGTGCGAGTTCATTCACTGGCACAGTGTCTGACCAGTTTCCCCTACATACAGTCCAGTGTTGGGGCACCTTATGCACATGATTCGGTAGACCACATTAGCAGATTTGCATGTGAACAGACCCTTTATTTTATGCTCCTGCTGGAAATGTGGTATAACTACCTGATCTGTAGCATAGATACAGTATGTGCACTGGTGCCACACCTATTCTGTAGGCAGGGGGATGTGCCACTTGCTGCCGAGCCACACAGAGTTTCGGACAATGAGTTGTTTGAGGTTTGGTGGTTGTCTGTATGCAAGGAGGGGAGGTTCTGGGAATATATCCTTCACTTTATTGTCTTTCTGTACCATGGGTTGAAGCTCTTTCATAATTTTGCGAAGTGTTTCTAGATGTGGATGATAACTTACAACTAGTGGGACCTGGTTCTTGGTTTCTGCACCTTTGTATTTCAGAAGGTTTTCTCTGGGTATAACCGTAGCTCTCCTGATTTGTAGGTCTGTTGATTTGGGAGTGTATCCTTGCTTGATGAAGTCTGTCCTGAGTTTCTGTAGTTGTGTGTCCCAATCCATTGGGTCTGAGCAAATGAACTTACAATATTATAATTCTAATAAAAAGACACATGGAAAGGAAAGCACTTTTTTGTGTAAGGCAACTATTATATATGTCTTGAACAGAAGGAACATGGATATCAGTAATATTCCATGTCACGCTGACAACCCTCTGTACTGCTTTACGATCTTGATGCAACTAGATGCTATACCAGAATGTCATGTAAGCAGTGACTTTAGTGTGTACTTGTCAAAGCTTCTGAAAACAAGTAGAGACACAGATTAGCCTTCTTAATAAGGCTAATGTAATGTGCTCACTTTGGTACATTGCACATCATCATGTATCAGTTATAATACCACTGGTAGTTTTCCTCAGTGGAACTCTCAGTATGTCGCTTAACCACCCACTTCAAACATATAAATACCCATCCATTCATCTAAAAGATGGATGAATGTAGAAGGTAAACCTGGATGAGACTATAGGCTATTGCAGGGCACAACCAAGCACAAACTCACACAAAGCTACTTTATATTTTCTAATTAATTTAATATCTTACAGGTCTGATGAGAAAACTAAACATACACAGCTTCCACATAAATGATTAACTGCTGAAGCATTGAGGCAGCAAGCTTACCACTGCCTCAGTGTGAATAGATTTTCAGAAATAAAATAAAAAGAAAATACAGTATAATTTATAGTGTTTACTGAGATGTTTAAGATGAAAGGATCCCTAAAAATATGGTGTTTGAGCATTTGCTCTTTTTGCACCACAAAAGCTATTGTAAATTCTTGTGAACTTGCTCTTTATTGCATGCACATAACATACACACAACATGAAGACTTAACACTGATTCTCCATTTTTCCTAAGATCTACACTGCCACTTCTTGAGCTTGCTTAATCCCATTCACTGTGTTTGGGAAATAGAAGCTATTCATGGAAACAAGGCAGGGACTAACCCAGCAGAGTGCAAATCCATCTCAGCTACTCTAGAAATAATTACTATAGTGATGTGTTTTGACACTTTTAGTGTTGTATAAAAATAGAAAAATATAAAAGAAAGATATTTTACACGGGTGGCACAGTAGCGTAGTAGGAGCAGTACTGCCTCATAGTAAGGGGACTGGGATTTCACATCTCACATGCTAGGAGTTTACATGATCTCCCCATCTCTGGTTTCCTCTTACAGCACAAGGACATCCAAGTTAGGCAGATAGGTTTTAATAAACTGGCTCTAGCGACTAGAGAGTTCATGGTGGGGCAGGTGTGTGCATCTGACCTGCAATGGGCTGGTACCCCTTCCAGGCATTTTCCTGACGCGTACCCTACGATTGCTTGGATAGGTTTCAGAAGTACAGTGACCCTGCCCTGGATAAGCAGGATAGGAAAATGGATAGATTTTTTTTTTAGTAAAGTTAGGAATTAAATAAGCACATTACACAAATCAATGTAAAAAGTAACATAAGAGCCAAAAAAGTAGTACATAGCACAATATAGCCTAAAATGGTGAGATATCAGAAAACTACCTCAAGTGAAAATATTATTAGCAGGAGATCATGCTGGGCTTAGAAATGCAATGTCTCTTAAATATTCAGGTTCTGGGAATAGAGAGGAGTTTATGCAAGTTGGACGGACTTGCCACAATATCAACAATTTGACGTCACTTCCAGTATGAAAATAAATATACTCAAGTAATGGGCTACGATCACTGTGTATATTTTGTGTATTCATATGTTAAGTTGTATTTTTCACTTGTATCTTATAATTTCATCTTACTCTGGACTTTGTGACAGCTCTGTCAGATTTAGTAGTCTTTAAAAGAGAGCCGACAAATGAAAATAAAAAAGGAGATGTATAGGAATCAGGCAAGGCAATGGGGCTATTGAATCACAGCCAGTTGCTACAAAATATTGAATTTCCAGGATGATACACTTTGAATATGGTTTGCATAATCTTCCAGCACCTTGTTTTCTTCTAGGTATTCTGGTTTCACTCAAAGCTGTGCAGGTTAGATTAATTAGTACCATTTAAATTGACCTGGTGTGGATATCTGTATGATGGTGTCCTGGGGCCTCATGTATAACGCCGTGCGTAGAACTCACACTATAAAATGGCGTAAGCACAAAAGCCGAAATGTGCTTACACACAGAAAAATCCAGATGCATAAATCTGTGCAAACACCAACTTCCACGTTCTTCCGCTACATAAATTTCGGTCAGCATGAAGTAATGTACGTGCACGCGCCTGCTGTACCGCCCCAACTCCTCCCAGAATTACGCCTCTTTGAATATGCAAATCAATATAAATAGCCCTTAAGCTCAGCCTTCTGTGAAAAGACAATGGCAAAAGCACAAAAGAAAATAGAAGAATTTTAGCAAATACCAAGTGAAGGCAAGGAAAAACGTACTATTTGTTGGTTTAAACAACTAAAGGAAGTTGATTGAGTGACATAGCGTGTCAGAGAAATTCGAAAGCTCAAGTTCAAAGTTGCACAGTGCCCGAAATAAAAAAAAAAAAAGTTGTGACATATCAAACTTGCCATGAAAAGGCGAGTCGTAGCCCACTGTCCGAGTGTCATATGAAAGCTTATTAGGGTACAGAGAAAAAAAGTCACACAGTGGGGAAAAAAAGCATGAAATGTCAACTTTAATCTCAAAATTTCCACTTTAATCACGTAGTTTATCATTAAAGTAGATCATCATAAACTTCATCTTAAAATCGTTTAATTTACTAGCTTCTCAAATCCCAGCGTAACTAAAGTAGCATGTTAAATGCTTTGTTCTGTATTTGATCTTCTACAATATGTGCTCTGTGTGATTTCCGTTCTTTCTCTTTCTCCGACAGGACACAGAATCCATTACATTCGTAATATTACAGCTCTCTGAATAATTAAAATACTGAGATATATATGTGATATAATTTTCATGATGATAGGAGTTAAAGCATGTTATTAAATATGGGAACACAACACAGTGATTGTTCATGTCTCACGCAAGATGCTTGCTGCGCCATGCGCAACCTTCGATGAAATACTTTATTGTAGCAGTACTGTCTCTTTTACACATAGTAACCCCCCCAATTCCTGTCCTAACTTTTCTTTCTTCAAATACACAATTACCACACAATCAGCTCTGTAATAGACATTAAGCCATCTGTAAGATTAGAACGGCGATTCTTCAAAACTTTTAAGAAACATTGAAATATCTTCATAGTATGTGTTTAATTATTCTATCCACCTATCCTTCCAGTGTCGCGCCAGCAAGAATACAGTGCGAGGCAGGAACAATCCGTGAACAGAGCTGCATTTCATCTTAAAAATGATATTGTCATCATATGTAAGTACGCACTTTATAAAGGGGCTCAGGTTGTGTAATATTATACTTGTGCACAGTTTACAGTGAGGTAATTGTACTTATAAGTAAAAACAGTTCTACAAGGTGCACTGGATGGACTGATTGAGTGCGTTTATAGTTCTTAGGATGAAACCGTACAGGAAAGGCTTTGAAGCATTTGCCGTGTGATAGCAGTTCAATAGACAGCATGGCTGAGGCGGCGTATGCTTGATGCTGTATACCGATAATTCTCTTTCCGATCAACTGCTGTAGATCTGCGATTCCCCACTCAGATACAGTGATATAAATACTCCGAGTGGTGCAGTGAAAGTAATATGGAAAAAGATGTTCCGCTGTGTAACAACGCTAAAGCAGCTAAGGTATTTGGAATACTTTGGCTATTTCCTGGACCATTATATTGTTACAAGTTAATTACAATCAGATGCCTTAAACTAATAAACAATATAGTTAGTTTCAGTGTAAATGATAAAGCCGCGTCAGGGATGTGGATCAAAAAAAGAAAGGGTAACCACACAGGAACAGTAGCATTGCTTTGATGCTGGGTGCCGCCAGTTTGCAAAACAGAGCGGAGAACTTGCGTACGCCAGGGTTGGAGCTACCGTGAAAATGTGCGTGGCTTTACGCCAAGTTTAGGTTTTGGGGAGGGCTACGTCAGGAAGGGCACCCGGTGTAAAATTTTGACAAATCAATATGCGGACATTGATACAAAATTTCCATATCACTGGACGCTGGGTTAACAAAGAGCGCCACCAGTACTGCTGGCCAATAGAGTTTTGGCGGAAACTGGGCTACTGTAGGTCGAAGAAGAGGAGGGAGACGTGTCCGGAGGCAGGAGGAGAGGAGGAAGGTAAAGAGAGTGGAACTGAGGGTAGGAACTTTGAATGTTGGCAGTATGACTGGTAAAGGGAGAGAGTTAGCAGATATGATGGAGAGAAGGAAGGTTGATATATTGTGCGTGCAAGAGACTAAATGGAAGGGGAGTAAGGCCAGGTGGATCAGAAGTGGATTCAAATTGTTCTATCATGGTGTGGATAGGAGGAGAAATGGAGTTGAGGTTATTCTGAAGAAACAGTATGTCAAGAGTGTTTTGGAGGTAAAATGAGTGTCAGAGTAATGATTATGAAGCTGGAAATTGGAGGTATGATGAAGAATGTTGTTAGTGCATATGCCCCACAAGTTGGGTGTGCAATGGGTGAGAAAGAGGATTTTTGGAATGAGTTGGATGAAGTGATGAACAGTGTACCCAAGGGACAGAAAGTGGTGTTTTTGGAACGGATTTCAATGGACATGTTGGTGAAGGGAACAGAGGAGACAAGGTGGTGATGGGTAGGTATGGTGTCAAGGAGAGGAATGAAGAAGGTCAGAGGATAGTGGATTTTGCCAAAAAGATGGACGTGGCTGTGGTGAATACATAGTTTAAGAGGGAGGGAGGAACATAGGGTTACGTACGTAAGGTAGATTACATCCTATGCAGTAGAGTCAATCTGAAGGAGACTGAAGACTGCAAAGTGGTGGCAGGGGAAATTGTTGTTAAGCAGCAGAGGATGGTGGTCTGTAGGATGATATTGGAGATCAAGAAGGATCAAATGGTGGAATTTGAAAAAGGAAGACTGCAAGGTTGAGTTTAGAGAAAAGGATGAGACAGGCACTGGGTAGTAGTGAAGAATTACCAGACAGTTGGGAAACTACAGCAGATATAGTAAGGGTGACAGCAAGAAAGTTGCTTGGCGTGACATCTGGTCAGAGGAAGGAAGAAAAGGAAACCTGGTGGTGGAATGGGGAAGTACAGGAGAGTATATAGAGGAAGAGGATCGCAAAGAAGTGGGATAAGTCAGAGAGATGCAGAAAGTAAACAAGAGTATACAGAAATAAGGCACAAGGTGAAAAGAGAGGTGGCGAAGGCAAAAGAAAAGGCATATGATGAGTTGTATGAGAGGTTAGACACTAAGGAGGGAAAAAAGGACCTGTACCGATTGGCTAGACAGAGTGACCGAGCTGGGAAAGATGTGCAGCAGGTTAGGGTAATAAAGAACAAAGACGCAAATGTACTCACAAGCGAGGAGAGTGTGTTGAGCAGATGGAAAAAGTGCTTTGAGAGGCTAATGAATGAAGAGAACGAGAGAGAGAGAGAGAAGAGGTTGGATGATGTGGAGATAATGAATCAGGAAGTACAACGGATTAGCAAGGAGGAAGTAAGGACAGCTATGAAGAGGACGAAGAATGGAAAAGCTGTTGGTCCAGATGACATACCTGTGGAAGCATGGAGGTGTTTAGGAGAGATGGCAGTGGAGTTTTTAACCAGAATTTTTAATGGACTCTTGCAAAGTGAGAGGATGCCTGAGGAATGGAGAAGGATTGCACTAGTGACGATATTTAAGAATAAAGGGGATGTGCAGGACTATAGTAACTACAGGGGGATAAAATTGATGTGCCACAGCATGAAGTTATGGGAAAAGTAGTGGAAGCTAGGTTAAGAAGTGAGGTAATGATTAGTGAACAGAAGTATGGTTACATGCCAAGAAAGAGCACCACAGATGTGATGTTTGTTCTGAGGGTGTAGAGATGGAGAACTATAGAGAAAGCCAGAAGGAGTTGCATTGCATCTTTGTGGACCTGGAGAAAGCGTACGACAGGGTGCCTTGAGAGGAGTTGTGGTATTGTATGAGGAAGGCAGGAGTGGAAGAGAAGTATGTTAAGAGTGGTACAGGATATGTATGAGGGAAGTGTGACCGTGGTGAGGTCTGCAGTAGGAGTGACAGATGCATTCAAGGTGGAGGTGGGATTACATCAGGGATCGGCTCAGAGTCCTTTCTTATTTGCAATGGTGATGGACAGGTTGACAGATGAGATTAGACAGGAGTCCCCATGGACTATGATGTTTGCTGATGACATTGTGATCTGTAGCGATAGTAGGGAGCAGGTTGAGACCACCCTTGAGAGGTGGTGATATGCGCTAGAGAGGAGAGGAATGAAGGTCAGTAGGAACAAGACAGAATACATGTGTGTAAATGAGAGGGAGGTCAGTGGAATGGTGAGGATGCAGGGAGTAGAGTTGGCGAAGGTGGATGAGTTTAAATACTTGGGATTAACAGTACAGAGTAATGGGGATTGTGGAAGAGAGATGAAAGAGTGCAGGCATGGTGGAATGGGTGGAGAAGAGTGTCAGCAGTGATTTGTGACAGACAGATATCTGCAAGAGTGAAAGGGAAGGTCTACAGGATGGTAGTGAGACCAGCTATGTTATATGGGTTGGAGCCAGTGGCACTGACCAGAAAGCAGGAGACAGAGCTGGAGGTGGCAGAGTTAAAGATGCTAAGATTTGCATTGGGTGTGACGAGGATGGATAGGATTAGTAACGAGTACATCAGTGGGTCAGCTCAAGTTGGACATTTGGGAGACGAAGTCAGAGAGGCGAGATATGTGCAGAGGAGAGATGATGAGTATATTGGGAGAAGGATGCTATGGATAGAACTGCCAGGCAAGAGAAAAAGAGGAAGGCCTAAGGGAAGGTTTATGGATGTGATGAGAGAGGACATGCAGGTGATGGGTGTAACAGAACAAGATGCAGAGGACAGAAAGGTATGGAAGAAGATGATCTGCTGTGGCAACCAGAACAAGAAGAAGAACAAGGAGGAGGAGGAGGATGGATAGCCATGGCCATTACCTGGCCAGGATGCCAGATGGATGAAAGGACAGGAGAGTGACTATTCACAAGGCACTACCTTCCCCGGGACGATACAGGGCCCTCCTGGGTGGCTGTGGAACCACAGATTCACGCAGGACACACTGGGAGTTGGAGTTTGGCACAGCCCTGTTGAGTTCCATGTGGGCCGGCAGGGGGAACTGTAGAACCCTACTTTGGGTTTCGATCACACCTGGGAGTAATTCCAGTTAACCCTGATGAGCCACCTGGAATACTCCCAGGTGTAACATAAAAGGTGCCACCCCACTTCAATCAGGGAGTCAGAGTCGGGAGGAAGAGGGATGAAGCTTGGCCATGGAGGAGTGGAGGTGGAAAGGAGAAGTAAAGGAACTGTGTATTGGTGCACTGTAGTGTGCTGTTGTGGGGAGCAAGAGAAAAGCACTTGTAAATAAAAGTGTGTTGGAACTTGTGTCTCTGCTGGTCTGTATTGGGGTTGAGGAGGCTGGAGCGCCGCTGGTTTCAACATGTGAGTATGTTGCATAGAAAGTAATATAATCAAAATTATGGCAAAAATCAAAGAGAACTCATCAACACCCAGCGCATGCTATGCACTGCAAGGAACCAGGTCTTCCCTCTGCTTTTATATTCAGTTCATCCAGTCTTTGGCTGAGGAAGAGGATTTCTCCTATTAGCTCACACAGCATGGGCTGCTTCTAAGGTAGTTTGTAATCCAGATATCTCGGGTTCGAGGCTGCCCACTGGCAGTTACCACAATGCAAACTGTGAGGCCTAGAATGGCTTGTGGTGTGATTCCTCAACAATACAGTGGTTCTGACAACCAAGCAAACATTTTGTCCATCCTGAGGCACATCCAATACACTAACTCTGAGATCCTGGAGATGAGATGGTGGGAAAACAAAAGAATTCAAGCCATCATATACAGTGGAACCTCGGTTCACGAACATCTCAGTACACGTACAACTCTGTTTACAACAAAAAAGTTCGCCAAACTTTTGCCTCGGTTCACGACCACACACTCGGTATACAAACAAGCCAGTTTCCCTTTCGGTTTGTGCGCTCTGATGATTTCCACACGTGTTGCATTGTTCTCGGTCAGACATGCGTGCTTGCACATGCGTGCATGCTTTCCCCGTGAAATCTTTGTGCTCTATTTCATTTCCCTTCCGGTTCGTACGCGACGATTACTGTATTTAAGCACGTGTTGAGCCACTCCCTGTTCATGGTTCTCAGTCAGACGTGTGTGCTTTACCTGTGATCTCTTTGTGCTCTACAGTATTTTGTGTGCTTTTGCAGTTAACCATGGCTTCTAAGCAAGTGAAGAGTGGTGAGAAGAAAGTTTTGCAGAAAATTGAAATCGAAGTAAAGAAAGAAATTATTGAAAAGCATGAGCGTGGCGTTCGTGTTACTGATCTTGCCGCCGAGTACATGAAGTCAAAACCTACGATTTCAACTATTCTAAAGCAGAAAGAATCTATTAAAGCAGCTGAGGTTGCAAAAGGAGTTACAGTGTTAACCAGGCAGAGGCTTCAAGTGCTGGAAGAGGTGGAAAAACTGTTTACCAGTTTACTCATTTACCAATTTGAGAACCCTCGTGCTTTCAAGCAGCACAATGTAAACAAAGCCAGACTGCCAGTAATGTGGAGGGCAAACACGAAGGGTTGGGTCACAAGGACTTTGTTTTTGGAATGGCTGCATGAGGCTTTCGCTCCCACCAGCTAAACAGCTAAAAACACCAGAAACCCAAGAAATCACAAGAGAGAAAACACCTGAAGGAAAACATCCCTCCATCACGGAGCCAGACTCTCCCTCAAAACTGTAACCTCCTCTCCACCCAGTTCCTCCTCACTTCATGTCAGAACTCGACTCATGCAAGGTTAGTTTTCTTGGTAGTTTATGGTTTTTGTATTACGGATTTTTCAAATGTTCATTTTTCAGTTCGTAGTGTGAATTGTTGCAGTGTTACTTTTCACTTTTTTCAAATGTTCATTTTTTTTTTTTCCCTGTGCTTAAAACTCATTTAAAAAAGTTTACAGCAAGTGGTTAGTAGCGGGATTTGTTGCAATGTTACTTTTCTTGGTGGTTTATTAAATTACAGATTTTTCAAATGTTCCTTTTTTTCCCCCTGTGCTTAAAACTCATTAAAAAAAGTGTTTATACAGCGATCGGTTGCAAGGCTATAGTACAAACTCTTGTAATGTTACTTTCTTGGTTGCTTGTGGTTGGTTTTTAAATAAAGTTCAGATTTGTTCAAATGTTCCTTTTTTTCCCCCCTGTGCTTAAAACTCATTAAAAAAAGTGTTTATACAGCAATCGGCTTGCAAGGCTATAGCGCGAACTGCTGCAATGTGAGAGAGAGAGAGAGAGAGAGAGAGAGAGAGAGAGAGCGCGAGCGAGCACGTGCTAGCCTGCTGGGGAGAGAGAGAGAGAGAGCGCGAGAAAGAGCGAGCCTGCGCGTGCAGCTGGGAAGGGAGCCTGGTGGGTGTTTGTGTCAGTGTTATTCAAAAGTTTTTACATTAGTTTACTATTACACTGTGCATTCTATGGTGTAATTAGCTATATTTGTGCTTAAAAATCTTTAAAAAAAATATATTTACATACAGTTTGTACGGCCTGGAACAGATTAATTGTATTTACATACAATCCTATGTGGGAAATTGCTTCGGTTCACGACCAGAGGTTTGGAACGAATTATGGTCGTGAACCGAGGTTCCACTGTAATAAGATACTTCTGCATGAGATGCAACCCAGGCACAGCAAAAATGTGCTAACCATCTCTCTGATACCTGTGAGATTTCACACACTCGTAGAGTTATTAGTTTATTTTGTTACGTACTACACTCTGTCTTTGCTTGCCTGCTGCTCTCTGAATTTGCAGTAATATCACCTCAGTGGTTTTTGGGATTGTATCAGCTGCTACACTTGTGTGTGCTCTGTTAGCTTGTCCAAGCAGCTGTTCTACAGTGCTCACCATACTTAGATACTTTATTAATCCCAAGGGGAAATTCACATACTCCAGCAGCAACATACTGATAAAAAATATTAAAGAGTGATAAAAATGCAGGTAAAATAGACAATAACTTTGTATGTTAACATTTACCACCCCACCCCCGGGAGTCACATAGTGTGGGGGAGGAACGATCTCCTCAGTCTGTCAGTGGAGCAGGACAGGGACAGCAGTCTGTCGCTGAAGCTGTTCCTCTGTCTGGAGATGATCCTGTTCAGTGGATTCTCCATGATTGACAGGAGCCTGCTCAGCACCCGTCGCTTTGCCATGGATGTCAAACTGTCCAGCTCCATGCCTACAACACAGCCTGCCTTCCTCACCAGTTTTTCCAGGGGTGAGGCGTCCTTCTTTATGCTGCCTCCCCAGCACCCCACTGCGTAGAAGAGGGCACTCGCCACAACTGTCTGATAGAACATCTGCAGCATCTTATTGCAGATGTTGAAGGACGCCAGTCTTCTAAGGAAGTATAGTCGGCTCTGTCCTCTCTTGCATAGAGTATCAGTATTGGCAGTCCAGTCCAATTTATCATCCAGCTGCACTCTCAGGTATTTATAGGTTTGTACCCTCTGCACACAGTCACCTCTGATGATCACAGGGTCCAGGAGGTGTCTGGGCCTTCTAAAATCCACCACCAACTCCTTGGTTTTGTTAGTGATCAGGTGTAGGTGGTTTGAGTCACACCATTAAAGAAAGTCCTTGATTAGGTTCCTATACTCCTTCTCCTGCCCACTATAGCAGTGTCATCAGCGAACATTTGCATGTGGCAGGACTCCGAGATTGTATTGGAAGTCTGATGTATATAGGCTGAACAGGACCAGAGAAAGTACAGTCCCCTGCGGCGCTCCTGTGTTGCTGATTACAATGTCAGACCTGCAGTTCCCGAGACGCACATACTGAGGTCTGTCTGCAAGATAGTCCACGATCCATGCCAACAGGTATGAATCTACTCCCGTCTCTGTCAGCTTGTCCCTAAGGAGCAGAGGTTGGATGGTGTTGGAAGGCGCTAGAGAATTCCAGAAACATAATTCTTGCAGCACAACTGCCTCTGTCCAAGTGGGAGAGGGATCGGTGTAGCATATAGATGGCATCCTCCTCTCCCACCTTCTCCTGGTATGCGAAATGCAGAGGGTCGAGGGCGTGGCAGACCTGCAGCCTCAGGTGGTGAAGCAGCAGCCGCTCCATGGTCTTCATCGCATGTGACATCAGGGCGACAGGCCGGAAGTCATTCAGCTCACTAGGATATGATACCTTTGGGATTGGGGTGATGCAAGATGTTTTCCAAATGCCTCGGGACTCACCCATGTTCCAGGCTCCGGTTGAAGATGCACTGTAGAGGACTCCCCAGTTCCACCGCACAGGCCTTCAGCAGTCACGGCGATACTCCATCTGGACCCACTGCTTTGCTGGCACGAAGTCTCCTCAGCTCTCTGCTCACCTGGGCTGCTGTAATTGTGGGTGTGGAGGTCTCTCCTATGTTGGTGTCAGCAGAAGGATTGGTGGAGGGTGCAGTACTCCAAGGTGAGAGTGGGTCAGGGTGATCAAACCTGTTAAAGAAGTTGTTCATTTGGTTTGCTCTCTCCACGTTTCTCTCGATGGTGGCACCCCACTTCGAGCCGCAGCCAGTGATGATCTTCATCCCATCCCACACTTCCTTCATGCTGTCAGCAACTTCTGCTTCAGCTTTCTCCTGTACTGCTCCTTTGCCGCCCTGAGCTGGACTCAGAGTTCCTTCTGCACGCGCCTGAGCTCATGCTGATCCCCGCCTTTAAAAGCCCTTTTCTTCTGGTTCAAAAGGCCCTTGATGTCACTTGTAATCCATGGCTTGTTGTTCGCATTGCAGCGTACTGTTCTTACTGGAACTACAATATCCATACAGAAGTTGATGTAGTCAGTAGTGCAGTCAACAACCTCCTCAATGTTCTCACTATGTGACAGGATATCCCTGTCCGTAGTTCCAAAGCAGTCTCTCAGAGCCTGCTCTGCCTCAGGGGGACCACTTCCTGAATGCGCGCGTGGTTGTAGGTAGCTCCTTCACTCTTGGTTTGTAGTGAGGCTGAAGCAGAACCAGGTTATGATCTGCTTTCCCAAGCGCAAGCAGCGGGGTGGCGCTGTATGCGTCTTTAACGTTTGCATACAGTAGGTCAATAGTCCTATTTCCCCAGGTGTTACAATCCACATACTGGTAGAATGCAGGTAATGTTCTGTCCAGCGTCACATTGTTAAAGTCTCCAGCGATTAGCACAAGCGCCTCAGGGTGCTGCGTTTGTAACTTAGCAAGAGCGGAATGGATTATGTCACCCGATATCTCCACGTCCGCCCGAGGAGGGATGTAAATAACGACAACGTGTCCAAACTCTCTGGGCAAGTAATAGGGACGCAGACTCACGGCCAACAGTTCGATGTCCCTGCAGCAAGTGGAAATTTTGACGTTTACATGTCCAGAGTTACACCACCTTGTATTTACACAGAGAGCGAGTCCTCCTCCTTTCCGCAGGTATTTGTGTCTTTGTCTGCCCTAACTATGCTAAACCTGGGTAGCTCCACATTAGCATCTGGGATGTTAGCCATGTTAGCCAGAGGGAGAGGGGGGAAAAAAAAAAAGAAAAAAAAAAAAAGGGACTATAGAATTAGTCCGACTACTCAAGGCCTGTGCTAACCAACTTTATGGTATCCTCTTCTACCTGTTCAGTCTGTCGTTAAACTTCCAGAAAGTAGTGCTGCTGTTTTAAACATCCTCAATTGTTCCAGTTCCAAATAAGACAAATTAATTTTAATGTAATTACTACAGACTAGTGGTTCTTGCATACAATATTATTAAAACCTTCAACAGGCTGGTTCTGTAACATATGTGTCCTCTTGTGAAAGACCACTTGGGCTCACAACAGTTTGCCTATTTGTCAGATACTGGAGTAGAAGAATCAATTACCTATCTGTTTCAAATGTTTCATTCCCATCTGGACAAAGCTGGCAGCACTGTGAGGATTATGCATTTTGTTTTCTCCAGTGCCTTTAATACTGTTCCACCATTTCAGTTAAGGGGTAAGTTCAGTGGCATCCTTTACATATTCTATAAATGTGATGACCAGAGTGATTTTCTACTCTGTGTGCTGTGCCAGTAACATCACTTCAGGAGAGGACCATCAAATCAGCAAGCTAATTAATAAGGCTCAGTTATGGGGTGCAGTCCTGACCTGCTAGAAGTAGCAGCAAAGAAAAGAATGAAGACAAAACTGATGACCATCAAGAATAATGCTTCACATCCTCTCTCATCCTCTTGGGGGTGGGGGTCTTTTGTTGTTTGTTATAGTATTTCTACGTATATTGAGATTCTGCAAAAGCTAAATTTGTACTTGGAATAAATAAAATACTATCTGTCTTTCAGGCTTAAATTATGTTTTCCCCAGATATAGCAATGTTACAAAGAAACTGTTTCATTCTTTTAAAAACAACTCAAGATATAATATTTCAGCTACCTTGTCATACATTCTACCTTTTTTGAACATGCTACAAAGTAAACAAAAGTAAAATACAGAAGGGTTTTCTAAATAATTTATTATCTTATACTGAACATACAGTTTACTTCCAGGCATGCGTCTTATGTTGCAACACACATTACATTGCATTCATTATATGAAGGGTAGCACAATGGTTAGTGCAGTTGATTAATGGATTCAGATGTTTAGCTTTTAATCCTATACTCAGTTGTTGTCCGTGTGTAATTGACACATTTTCCCCATGCCTGTGTGTGATTTCCTACTGGTACACAAGCCTTTTTTTTTTTTTTTTTTTTTAATTGGCTGCACATCAATGCCAATGCAGTGGTGTATGAGTGGGCCCTGCAATGGACTGGCTCTATTCCTGCTGGGATAGACCCCTTTGACACTTTACTGGATTATCCAGTTTTCAAAATGTTGTAGGTTATTATATGAAAATCCCCAGTACATTGATATGAAGTGAATTACCAGATGTTTTGCAATTTTTCAGTTCAAGGAGTTCTCTAGGAAAGGCAAATGCAACCCCATTTTCAAAAAAAGTTGGGACACAGTGTGAAATGTAAACAGAATAAGATTTACTGCAAATCATATAACCCTTATATTTAATTGAAATAGTACAAACACAACACATTAGATGCTGAAACAAAGAAACTGTATTTTTTTAAACATATATGCTCATTCTGAATTTGATCCCAGTAACACATTTTGAAAAAGTTGGAAAAGGCCCAAAGATCACAGCTATCCGTTATTAGTTTCTGGCCTTGTTCCTCACGTACAGAGATTTCTCTGGATTCTCTCATTCTTTTAATGATGATAACATTGTGCTATTTGCCCCCACAGTTCTGTGCAGAGTGGTTGACCCCTTCCCATCTTTACTTCTGAGAGACCCTGCTTCTGTGGGTTATTCTTTTTATACTCAATCATTTTCCTGACCTGTTGCTAATTAACCTAATTAGTTGTGATATAATCCACTAGGTTTTTTTTTTTTAGCCTTACACAACATTTCCAGTCTTTTGTTGCCCCTGTCCCAACTTTTGTAAAATGTGTTGCAGGCATCAAGTTCAGAAAGAGCAAAATTTTTTATAAAATAATAAAATTTCTCAGTTTCAACATTTGCTATGTCGTCTTTTTTCCATGGTTACTTAAATAAGGGTTTAAAATGATTTACAAATCATTCAATTCTATTTTTATTTACTTTTTTGGAAATTAACTAACATGGTTCTAAAACAACACAGGTAATATAGCATTTAGTTTTAAACTAATTCCTTTATACAGACCTCAATCTTCCTCGTCAATGAACTATTCCTGAAAGTATGTCTAAACCCTGCCAGGTCAACAGAAAAGGTTTTTTCAACTGTGGAGGCCTTATCCAAATGATAACCTGTGTTATAGCTTTCTTGCCAAAATTCACCCTTTCATGTACAGTAATGACACCTTCAGAGGTTTTGTGTAGTTCGTGCCTCAATACGTCAGACGTTTTGGCGGCACAAGGGGGAACTACACAATATTAGATGGGTAGTTTTAATGTTGAGAAAGATCGGTGTATATTTCAAAAATTAAGTGCAAATGCTTTATTAGTAAACATATTATCTACCCCTCTATTTAGTTTTATTTCCTCTGTTGAAATTTTTTCTTTAAGTATATGACTTTTACATTTAGATACTGTAGCTTTTTTCCCCCCTAGCAAAAAATGTATAAATCAGGTTAACTGAAAACAGTAAATTGGCACAGTGTTTGTGTGCTTCAGCAATGGACTTTAAAAACATTTTCCCTAATATTAGCATTCCTCTTTAGTAAAATTATAGCTTTTTCATTTTAAATTCCTTAATTTCATTTTCTATCTTGCTTAATCCAGACCAGGGTCATGGGAGGTGCTAGAGTATGTCCTACAATATTTCAGAGTTGTATTAATCACTGCTTCTCTGTCATGTGCCATTTATAGTAATGAATCTCTAATTGCTGTAGTCCAAAACCAGTCAGATGCTCTGTAACACTCATTGAAAAATCAAACATCTTCCATATTTAAATTGTGCCTGCAAGATTAAGGAGCAGATGATTATTACAAGAGAAAATACAGTACATATTTTTCCATCTTAAACTGTTATAGTATTTATAATATACTTTTCTGATTATGCAACATATTTAAACTACCACAACTCTGCTTTTACTTAGATAAGAATTAATATAAACTGCAAATCAATTAAAATTATTCTTCCTGTCATCCAGCTACTGTGGATTACACCTGTGCCAGCACTGGGTACTAGACGTCACAGGGGAGTATGGTACATAGTCTGTTGTGACTTTTCTTGCCATATATTATACTTTTTGCTTTGTGCCATCCCCCACCATAACCTATCATCTATGGAGGGAAGCGATAGCTTTAGATTAGTCAAAAATTTAAATCTACGGTTTTCAACGACTCTCAACGTATTAGAGTCCCCAGATACTGAAAACATTGATATCTCGATGACGTGTGTGTCTGTCTCTCGAGGATGGTCTAGAGCCAAAACGGATGGACGGAAAAATATCAAACTCGAAACTTAAGCCTGTTATAAGACGGCGATGTGCCGATTAGTTTTTGAGCCAAATCATGCAAGAGAAAGAGGCACTCTACAGTGTGGTCCAGATCTAATCATGCAATTTTCATTACGCTATAACTTAAGTTTATTACATAGAGAATTCACAAAAAATTATTTTTGTTGCCGACAGACGGCAGCACCTGCCCTGCATTCCAAAATGGCAGGGAGATGGTTGTTAGTCGAAAAGCAATTCTTTTGTCTTGTATTGTTTTCCTGCATTACATTAAAAGTTGCCCAATTAGATCTGGACCACCCTATAGAGAGACCCTAAAATACCGCAATTCTGCAATTAATTATGAATTCTTCTCATCAGTTGCTATCGTAATGATCTATTTTATGATCCGAAACATCAGCATCAGAGCGGTAAATAATTACACAAATGTAATAGAAAAGTTCGGGTAACTTGGTTCCTAGGGCGCAACGCCTACTGATACTCGCGTCCAAATTTTTTTTCACACGGGCAACAACATACCTTGCAATTTAAAGAAGAAAAAAAATAATACTGGCATAATGTTAAATCTTTAGCAGAACATATCATGATGGTGGTCATAAACTATTCTGCCCACACTGGAAATGACAGGTAGCAGCCCTGGACAGGGTGGAAGGTCATTGTGGGACAATTAACATACACCCACATTCCATACACCCACATTCAAATACACAAGCCAGGACAACAGGGAGATGACATCTAAACTAAAATACACATGTCTGAAGATGTGAGAAGATGATCATAGTACCCAGAGGAAAACCTATCAATATCAAAGCCCATTTTCCAGGTTCAAAAAAATTAACCAGTTATCTCCCAGACATTTTACTTCCACTTTTCATGGTTGTGGACATCCTTTGGTTGAGACACATTCTTTTCAGATCATCAGATTCCAACACCAACCATGTCTTCTTTGACGTCTCTCTTATCTTATCCCCTCCACCTCTAATATGGGGCACCCGTTTACTCAAATCTTCTCTGCCTTTTCTCCACATTCCCAAACCACCTTAATCTGTTTTTCCTTAGCACAACATCTACCATTGTGTAACAGTCTCTCTTAAACTGGTTTTCAACTTCCTCTCACCCCTCTGATCTTTCTTGCTTTGTTTCGTGTTCCGATTTTATAAGCTGTCTTACTCCCAACAAAGCATACTATTCCTCACACTGCTTCTTTAACATGTGCCTTTTACTCCAGGACTTTCTGTTGTCTTCAACATTTCCAAAACTACTCCAGTTTGGTCAGCTGCTTTACCTTTCTTTATCTTTTCAGTGCTTTGGACTCCTCCTCTTTTACAGCTTTGTCGTTCTTTTTTCACACAAATTCTAAACACGTAGCAACCTTTTCATGTACTTTAACATGAAAATCCTTAAACCCATCAATCAATGTTTCTTTCAGCATTTTTCAGGCAATTTATACCTATTACATCCTGTCTTTTTTACATCTACTTTTCAATCCTAAACATATTTTCACTTCCTTACTCATTCTGCAGGTTGGAAATTCATCTCTTTTAGCTTCTTGCATCCTCCTAAATGTTGATTAAATATTTTGCTTTGCTTCCTTACAGATAGTCCTTTCACTTTCTGCCTTTCTTTTGTAACACTCCTTATAGCATCTCTACAATTCCACAAATCCCATGTCTATTTCAATATTTGACCATCATGTTTCCTTGTGTTTTGGTTATTGTCCAAACTGCAGACGTCTGACGCTTTCAACCAGACATTCTCCATTGCGTCCTACTTACCAGTCACTCCTGAAGATTCTCTCTCTTCTGTGAATTAAATTTTAACACCATATTCCCTTTAATCTCCAGACATTCAGCCTTGGGACATACTTCCTCTTAGTATACTTAATTACAAAGAGATATCTTACAACCACATAGTGCTGCAATACACAACCTCCTCCAGGGATCACCTTCATGATTTCAGCATTTCTTTGATAAACGTTACTTTGCAGCAGCCAACCATACTACTTACACCTCATATGTCATCACCCTGTTACATTCATAGGTCATCAGCCTGTTTTCCATTTTGTTTAAATGCTGTTACACATATCCATTCATTACATCATCAAATTCCACAATTTTCTCACTCTCAACATTCCTTCTATTGAAGCTAAAGCTCCCAGGAACTCCCTCATAACCATCTCCAAAGGCTCCAACGTGCCCATTTAAGTCAGCATCCATTACAAGCACCTTTCCCTGAGGCACCCTAAAAGTCACCCCCATCAGCTTGTCCAAAAATGCCAGGTAAATGACTACTCACATGAAATATAGCAACAAATACTGTAGCTGACAGAAACATAATAAATAAGAGCAAATGGAGAATGTCAAAACATAAATACACAACAGAAGGTTAGCAAAGCGTGCACACTGTCAAATGATGGAATAAAATAAAAGAACAATCTTTAATCTATGTACATTAATGAGGCTTTGAGTGACTCAAAAAGTATGAGCGATTGTGGTAAAGCATGGTAAAGGGACTATGAAACATAACCTATTACAAATAATGCAGTAATGTTTAAATGGTAGATGGTAATGAATGCTTGGAAGGTGGCCTTTTAATGAGCAAGACAAAATGGCATTCAATGGATATAGCAAAAAAATAAAGTTAAGAGCTTAAATACTGAAGTATTACATAAAACTGGATTGGATAAAGACTAGGGAGTACTAGAGAATTCTAGAAGAGGAATTTCAACAGTACGCAGGACTGAGGAAACATCATTAGTAAGAGTGCAAAGTGTGAACTGTGGTGTTGTGCTGATGCTGATGGAAAAACCAGATGACAAGCTGATGTCACATTCCATAACTTCTAATCAGAGGTGATGTCAAACTTTTTGACAGCATTGCTGATATTGTCGCTTAATTATGTCAGATTACAGGACTACAGCAAAGTTTCACGAATTTTCTGGCAGCCAATAAGGAATTGTTTAATGGAGCCATGCAAAGGCTTTACAAGTATGGAAAATTTCAAGTACAATCTCTGACCCTTTTTTCTTCTTTTCCACTATGTCATGGCGCTCAAAACACACAGGTCAGGTCAGGTCCAAAGCCCACCTCTTATTCCTTGTATCTGAATTTACATGTACTGTACTTCCAGATGAGTGCTCATTGATTGTTAGCTCTCGCACAAACACATCCCACCCCTGACTTAAAACAAAATCAATCCTTTTTGTTGAGTTGCTGGGTATGTCAGACTACACAACCAGTGGAGTGTACCACAAGTTGACTGCCTTTATCTCACTAAGATTATGTAAATAAAGCCTGAAACTGAAAATCACTGGAAAAGTTACGTAATGTGTCATGGCTATAGCTGTAAAATTTACTCTGTGCAATGTCTATAAGGAAAGCTGAACGAAAAATGTAATGAAAATAAAAATAAATAAAAAAATAAATAATTGGTTCTGGCTTTAGGTAATGGAAATTGAGCAAAAATAGATCTAATACACAAAAGTTATATATTTACACTATCATGAAAAATCGTTGAAGGTGGTGCTGCCAGGTGACAGACCATTATAATAAAACACAAGTGGTTTGTGTTTCATGGATATTTTAGTATTATTTGCTGTTGTCCAGCAAGAGTTTCATGCTCTATAAAAACATGAAATTAACAATTTTCTCTGCCATAACTACAAACAACATGGGATAATAAAAAAATGTCATCTTTGGGTAGAATATTCCTTTAATACTTTTGTAATATAAAAGTTTGATACAAGCATATGGAAAGAGTACTTACATTTCAACATACAGTTCGGTCCATAAATATTTGGACAGAGACAACTTTTTTCTAATTTTGGTTCTGTACATTACCACAATGAATTTTAAATGAAACAATTTAAATGTAGTTGAAGTGCAGACTTTCTGCTTTAATTCAGTGGGGTGAACAAAATGATTACATAAACATGTGATGCAACTAAAGCATTTTTTAACACAATCCCTTCATTTCAGGGGCTCAAAAGTAATTGGACAATTGACTCAAAGGCTATTTCATGGGCAGGTGTGGGCAAGTCCGTTGTTAAGTCATTATCAATTAAGCAGATAAAAGGCCTGGAGTTGATTTGAGGGGTGATGCTTGCATGTGGAAGATTTAGCTGTGAACAGACAACATGCAGTCAAAGGAGCTCTCCATGCAGGTGAAAGAAGCCATCCTTAAGCTGCAAAACAGAAAAAACCCATCCAAGAAATTGCTACAATATTACGAGTGGCAAAATCTACAGTTTGGTACATCCCGAGAAAGAAAGCAAGCACTGGTGAACTCAGCAACGCAAAAAGACCTGGGGCCTCATGTATAACGGCGTGCGTAGAACTCACACTATAACATGGCGTAAGCACAAAAGCCGAAATGTGCTTACGCACAGAAAAATCCAGATGCAGGAATCTGTGCGTACTCCAACTTCCACGTTCTTCCGCTACATAAATCCCGATCAGCGTGAAAAGTAATGCTCATGCACGCGCTTTATGTAAGGCCCCAACTCCTCCCAGAATTACGCCTCTTTGAATATGCAAATCAATATAAATCGCCCTTAAGCTCAGCCTTCTATGAAAAGACAATGGGAAAAGCACGGGGGAAAATAAGAATTTCAGCGAATACCAAATGGAGGCAAAGGAAAAACATACTATTTGTTTCATTAAATCGTGGTATAATCAACAAAAGGAAGTTGATCGAGTGACATAGCGTGTTGGAGAAACTTGAAAGCTCACGTTCACAAAATCGCACAGTGCCGGAAATAAAAAAGAAGTCACATATGAAAGTCGCCGTGAAAAGGCGAGTTGTAGCCCACTGTCTGAGTGTCATATGAAAGCTTATTGGGGTACAGAGAAAAAAAAAAAGGCACACAGTGGGGGAAAAAGCACGAAATGTCAACTTCAATCTCGACATTTCCACTTTAATCACGTAGTTTATTTTGTCATTAAAGTAGAACATCATAAACATCTTAAAATCGTTTAATTAACCAGTTTCTCAAATCACATCGCAATTAAAGTAGCACATTAAATGCTTTGTTTTGTATGTGATCTTCTATGTGCTCTGTGTGTGTGTGAATCACTACTTGCTTCTTAAATCAGCTCCCTTCCTCCAACTGGACACAGAATCCATTACATTTGTGATATTACAGCTCTCTGAATAACTAAAATACTGAGATGTATACGTGATATCATTTTCATGATCATAGGAGTTAAAGCACGTTATTAAACATGGGTTTCACGGTGTAGCGATTGTGTGCGACCTTCAATGAAATTATTTATTGCAGCAGTACTCGGGGGTGGCTCTAGGCTTGTGGTGGCCCTGGGCAGAGAAAGAATCGGTGGCCCCTGTGACCGCCAATGTCAATATGGTATCTTATGCACTGTGGATGGCCACGTCCGTTGCGGACACTGCATAGCCACCTCGTGCTCATGACACAAGCATTTAACTTTTACCGAAATTTGTCGCTGCATTTTTAGCTGGGTTATTTCTCTTTCTGTTTTATATTCAACTAGCTAAAATACCCAGCGTTGCCTGGGAGGAAAATAAAGTGTTTTTTTTTTTATTGTTTGAGAAAAATATAATAAAAAAAAAAAAAAAAAAAAACACAACCTTAAAAATAAATTAACAAACAATTAAGACTCACTAATGTGCTTGTCTTGCGGTCTTGTATGTATGGTATCATCCAGTTGACACTCAGAACCGGCTAACTCTATTTAATTTCAAAAGCAACAGGGGTGCAGTGGCGCTCAAACAAAGAATGCTGGCAGTCACCTCCAGCTCGCCCTCTGGTGGTCATTCAGAGTGTCAACTGGATGATAACATGCATACAAGACCGTTAAGATCACCCCCCACCCTACCAAGAAGGGGGTGGGTTAGGGTTGATTTCACCATACAGTATTTTTAGTCGACCAATGAGAAACACCATGTACCAAGTTTCATGAAAATCACTCCAACCGTTTGGAAGTAATGCTGGAACATACATACACACATTGACTTTTTTATATATATATACTAGCAGAATACCCACGCTTCGCAGCGGAGAAGTAGTGTGTTAAAGAAGGTATGAAAAAGAAAAGGAAAAATGTAAAAAATAACATAACATGATTGTTAATGTAATTGTTTTGTCATTGATATGAGTGTTGTTCCCATATCTATATCTCTCTCTCTCTCTATATATATATAGCAAAATACCAGCGCTTCGCAGCGGAGAAGTACTGTGTTAAAGAAGTTATGAAAAAGAAAAATTTTAAAAATAACGTAACTTGATTGTTAATGTAATTGTTGTGTGTATATATATATCTATACTAATAAAAGGCAAAGCCCTCACTCACTCACTCACTGACTGACTCATCACTAATTCTCCAACTTCCCGTGTGGGTAGAAGGCTGAAATTTGGCAGGCTCATTCCTTACAGCTTACTTACAAAAGTTGGGCAGGTTTCATTTCGAAATTCTATGCATAATGGTCATAACTAGAAGCTTTTTTTCTCCATTTACTGTAAAGGAGTTCAGCTCCAGGGGCGGAGTTTCGTGTGACATCATCACGCCGCTCACGTAATCACGCATTACGTAGAAAACCAGGAAGAACGCGCTGAAGAAAACATGCATTATATAATTAAGAAGGCAGCGAAACAATTAGAAGCGAGCGAGTGACATATAAAACCATATTCAGCGGCTCACGTGAACTGACGCAGTGCGCAGACAAAAAGCAACAGTTCCAAAGAGTGCTGAACAAAAACCGAATTACACTGCTACGCTCAAATAGACAAACCACACGCCGTGGCGCAATAGTAGAGCATTCGACTGTAGCGCCCACGTCCGAGGTTCAATTCCCGAGAGGGGATGCACTAAGTATGTACGCGCGCTTCTTGATTTATTTTAACCTCGCATCCCCTTAGTTTGAGACGTATGAAAACGCATGCGGTTAACGCAGAAAGACAGATCACCTATTGAAGCTTCATGAATAATGGATACTTTATTCGCGATCAATGATTGTTTTGGTAAAGCCATACTCAGTGTATTCATTAGATGAACGGTAAAAAAGTAAGAGCGAGGGGACGGTAACTTACTGAAGCACACAAGCAAAACCACAATAGCACGCGGGCTCGATGTACTG
>JANRMT010062791.1:58267684-58305743 GCA_026402145.1 Polypterus bichir lapradei | reverse complement strand
ACTTAAAACTTTCTCTCGCAGTTTCGCTGAGTTTGTGCCAAACACCACCCTGACCATGTCATCTTCCTCTGCATAAGCACAGTCCTTCACCCGTGAATATTTACCCGTGGCAGTTTGCTATTGGATTGCCGCTGACGGACGGCCTTATATGGGCAGGCACTAAATTACAAACGCCAGCGGCAGCCTGTCTATGAACTTAATTTAAAGTTTAGGTTTACATCGTGCTTTGTTTCCGAAGTAGCAGAACTCATGAATATGGCTGTATATGTCACTCGCTCGCTTCTTATTGTTTCGCTGCCTTCTCAATTATATAATGCATGTTTTCTTCAGCACTTTTTGGGCCTCTTCCTGGTTTTCTACCTACTGTGCGATTACGTGGGAGGCGTGATGATGTCAGACGAAACTCCGCCCCCACGGGTTTCAAGCTCATCTCCATTACAGTAAATGGAGAAAAACAACTTCCAGTTATGACCATTACACGTAGAATTTCGAAATGAAACCTGCCCAACTTTTGTAAGGAAGCTGTAAGGAATAAGCCTGCCAAATTTCAGCCTTCTACCTACACGGGAAGTTGGAGAATTAGTGATGAGTCAGTCAGTCAGTCAGTCAGTGAGGGCTTTGCCGTTTATTAGTATAGATATATATTGGCATAGCTGCCCCTGCAGTCCTTGCTTTTCTTTCTCCAAGTAACCAATCGCCACACAATCAGCTCTGTAATAGACGTTAAGCCATCTGTAAGCTTAGAGTGCCGATTCTTCAAAACGTTTAAGGAACATTGAAATATCTTCGTAGTACATGTTTGTTTATTCTATCCATCACAACAGTCCCAGTGAAGAATATAGATTATTTAAATGAAGTTAAAGTTTTATCTGTACAATATAATAAACATATTTTGCTGCATTTCATCTTAAAAACTGATATCGTCATCATATGTAAATACGCACTTTATAAAGTGTCTCAGGTTGTGCGATATTATAACTGTAGTGCAAGTTTACAGTGGGGTGATTGTACTTATAAGTACAAACAGTTCTACAAGGAGCAATTGATTAAGTGTGTTTAAAGTTCTTGGGATGAAAGTGTTTCTGAACCGCGAGGTCCATACAGGAAAGGCTTTGAAACATTTTGCCGTGGCTGAGACAGCGTGTGCTTGAAGCTGTATACCGATAATTCTCTTTCTGATCAGCTGCTGCTGTGATTCATACTCAGATACAGTGATATAAATACTCCGAGTGGTGCAGTGAGTGTAATATGGAAAAAGATGATCCGCTGTGGCAACTCCTAACGGGAGCAGCTGAAAGAAGAAGAAGAAGAAGAAGAAGGTGCAGTGAGAGTAACAAAAGCAGTTATGGTATTTGGAATACTATGGCTATTCCCTGGACCATTATATTGTTACAAGTTAATTACAATCAGATGCATTACACTAATAAACAATATGTGGTTAGTTTCAGTGTATTTATAAAGCCGCGTCAGGAAAATAAGGTGTAACCACACAAGAACATTAGCATTGCTTTGATGCTGGGTGCCGCCAGTCTGCAAAACCGAGCGGAGAACTTGCGTATGACAAGGTATGAGGTACCGTGGAAAAGTGCGTGGCTTTACGCCAAGTGTAGGTTTTATACATCGCGATTTGAACGTGAAAAAGTTCTTACACAACATTTCTATGCGTACGCACGGTTTATACATGAGGCCCCTGGACGTCCACGGAAGACAACAGTGGTGGATGATCGCAGAATCATTTCCATGGTGAAGAGAAACCCCTTTACAACAGCCAACCAAGTGAACAACACTCTCCAGGGGGTAGGCGTATCGATATCCAAGCCTACCATAAATAGAAGACTGCATGAAAGTAAATACAAAGGGTGCACTGCAAGGTGCAAGCCACTCATAAGCCTCAAGAACAGAAAGGCTAGATTGGACTTTGCTAAAGAACATCTAAAAAAGCCAGCACAGTTCTGGAAAAACATTCTTCGGACAGATGAAACCCAGATCAACCTCTACCAAAACGATGGCAAGAAAAAAGTATGGAGAAGGCATGGAACAGCTCATTATCCAAAGCATACCACATCATCTGTAAAACACGGTGGAGGCAGTGTGATGGCTTGGTTGTGCATGGCTGCCAGCGGCACTGAGACACTAGTGTTTATTGATGATGTGACACAGGACAGAAGCAGCCGAATGAATTCTGAGGTGTTCAGAGAGATACTGTCTGCTCAAATCCAGCCAAATGCAGTCAAATTGATTGGGCGGCATTTCATGATACAGATGGACAATGACCCAAAACATACAGCCAAAGCAACCCAGGAGTTTATTAAAGCAAAGAAGTGGAAAATTCTTGAATGGCCAAGTCAGTCACCTGATCTTAACCCAATTGAGCATGCATTTCACTTGTTGAAGACTAAACTTCAGACAGAAAGGCCCACAAACAAACAGCAACTGAAAGCCGCTGCAGTAAAGGCCTGGCAGACCATTAAAAAGGAGGAAACCCAGCTTCTAGTGATGTCCATGAGTTCAAGACTTCAGGCTGTCATTGCCAGCAAAGGGTTTTCAACCAAGTATTAGAAATGAACAAGTTATTTCCAGTTATTTAATTTATCCAATTACTTTTGAGCCCCTGAAATAAAGGGATCGTGTTACAAAAAATACTTTAGTTCCCTCACATTTTTATGCAATCTTTTTGTTCACCCCACTGAATTAAAGCTGAAAGTCTGCACTTCAATTTTAAATGAAACAACTCGGATCCAGTTGATTGTGGTAATGTACGGAACCAAAATTAGAAAAAAGTTTTCTCTGTCCAAATATTTATGGACCTAACTATCAGCCATTTGTGTTTTTACACAGCAGCGAAACAGTGTACAATGTACAAAACTCTTGCTATTCATATTGAACATGTTCCCAAAAAAAAAAAACAAAAAAAAAAAAAAAAAAAAAACTTTCCTTAATCTTTTTCCGAATTTGAAAGATGTCTTCATCAAAATAGCTTACATTGATAAATTGCTATCCAAAATGTCCTATCAATACGTTTTTCTTTAAAGGCACCAATTTTGCCTGCAAAGGAGAAATAGTAAATTACAATTTTAAACTGCAAATTAAAAATTGTTTTTTCCATTATTTTAATTAATTGACTTGTGTAAATATGCATTGTTACAATAACATACATATAAACAATTTCCAAAAGAATTGTTTCATAAAAGGTAATATTTTACCTTGTCTATGATCTATTTAACATCTGAACAGTCAATGACATAGTTGTTTAAGATAGGAAACAGGAGACAAATTGATTTTATCTTACCATGCCTGTGTTAGTGACTATGTTTAAGAAAAATACTAAACAAGACAAACATTTCAGCTTGCTGTCTCTGAGCATCCCTCTAAAATGCAAACATTAGCATGATGCTGTTGAGCTGGTATAGGAATTGTGGTGTTAAAACAGGCTGTGTGTGTCAACCATCCTGTTAGGTCTAGTTAAAACAAATAATCTTCACAGCTCATATGTCACATTGCTAAAACACTTACTCAAACTTATCTAACAAACAATATGTCTTCAGCACAAAAGGGGGGGAATTGCTTTTCTTTTAAAATATCTCATTTTCACAGCTTACCTGAACAGCACAAGCATGACTTTTTGACAGGAACTTGTTACTGCCAATAAATGATTTAAATAAATGCCTGTGCTAAAACATTTTAAAGATTAAAAACTTTATATTGGGTGACAAAGTGAAAAAGTGGGTAGCTCTGCTGCCTCAAACCTCTCTGAAATGGCTTTAAAGTCACAATCTAATATGACGCTTGCACACACATCTATATCAAGATAATTAGTGACTCTCAATTGGCCCACTGTGTGTGATTGGTTCCTAACATATATCCAATACTGCCAGAAAGGCTCTTGTCCACCCAAGCGCCAAGATTGTAATAATTGATATTAGAGTATACAGTAAAAGGAAAGATGAAAATTAATTTATATTTAATAAAATCTTAGAGTTCACACCAACTGTAACCGAGTAGTTTGCTCAAAATACCATATAAATACATACACTATAGTAGTAAAACTATAAAGTACATAAAAGTACTCTGTGTTAACATTTACTAGTAAAGAAAGCATGTAAGCAGAGAATCCATTGTAGCTAAACTGTTTTATGAAAGTTGAACTGAATTTTTAGGTTAGCTGTGCTGATTATTTCATGTGATTGAATAGCTCAGAGACATGTGTTGAGTCCACTTTGTTAGGTAAAGCTCTGCTTACCACATAACTTGTAAAGTCATCTCAACTGGAGACATTGTACACACAATGCTATTTAAAGTATATAGGCAGTGTGTGTCTGTGTATGGGGAAAGAATAGGCAAGACTAATTAATGGCTTTGAGCGTTTTTGGGAAGCATTTACTAGAAGCTTAGGAATTAATCAATTTTGAACAACAATTTCCAGTGTCACAAAAGCATCAACAACTGGTCACCATCCAGAACATATTCAGCCAGTGGTTGCCCTATGGGTGAAAATATACCATTCATGAAAAAGGCCAATGGTGACTAAGGTAATCTGTTAAATAACAGACAGGCTGCTGTCAATCAACTAGCTGCTAAGAAAAAAAGTGTGACTGAATGATATGTTTGAGAACATAAAGCATACTGTACCTCTATAGAGACAGAATCGTTGGATTTCTACTGCTGTCAAACGAAAAAGATTTTGCAAGCACAAACATTAAATACTGGTGTAGCAGGCAGTAAAGAATCAGTCAATTGCTGTGATTAGTCTTTTAAATTGCATTATTTAAGCACTCACTGTTTTTGCTATATTGAATATATATTTATATATTTTACTCACACATGTATATTCACATTACATTTATATACAGTACACGGGCTGTTATAGAAAGAATGCTTGCTTGAAGTTACATGAAATATGGTATTAAGGAAAGTTTAATTAATCTTCAGCAGCAGAGAGTACAGAAAAAACCAAGAACAGTGATAACACTTTATTTCAGTTGTGAAGTTCCAATAAAGAGTCAACAAGCAAATGAAACAGAAGATGATGTAAACTATGTACATGTAGAAGGTAATTTCCATGTGAAACCATTTAAAGTGGCAGGAAATGGACATTTAATGGGATGAACTTTCTAAAATCAAAGCATGTGACTCTGAACTGAGCAGTGTTACAAAGCCTACCCAAAGACACAAGGCAAGAACCAGCATGAGGTCAGTCTATCACAGATACAGATACCCCAGCCTTATTCATACTGGGCCACCAGTTAAACAAACATACACAGTTTTTACATACAAAAGAACTAGAGTATGTATACAAAAACCCTACACAAATAAGGGGAGAACATGTAAACTAAAATAGTCAGTGACTAGATCTAAAGCTGTGGTGCTTCAGCAGTCCTAGAAATAAAGTACTTAATAACTGCCTGTTTGAGAATTCAGCATATTTACAAAAAAACGTGTCCAATATAGATCTACAGACACAATGGGGGAAGAAGCAGAACAAACAACATATTTAAATAAACACTAATGAAAATACATTTTAATAATCAATCAACCAAAAAAGTTACAACTAAATCAAGGCTTTGTTGTTTATTCTTGCCTTCCAGAAATGTTCTTTACATTAACTTTAAAATCTGCTCATCTAGGTTTTGTGGGAGTGCGATGGACTTTACCTGGTGTTGTGGGAATACATTTGCTCTTGTTTTAATTGATTCCTCGGTTTTCATAGTGCTTTCTTCTCTCCCCCTAAAGTCATGTCGTTTCCAAGCTCCACCTAGCGTCTCAGTATTACGCATTCTTGTATCGACTTGCGCGACAGGTTTAATTTTATTCACTTCATGCTTTTGCAAGTTTGGTACTCTACTGGAATGGAACTTGAAATTGCAGCAGCTGTGTAAAATACGCATTGGCCTGTTTCGATTCTCACGGTAAAGAAAAAAATAGGGAAAATAAATGTATATCTTTTTAGGTCTTCACGTCAATGTCCTAAAATTTGCTTCATAACTGCCAATTGCTTTTTTACAATTAATCCTGTTTAAACTGGAACACAAGTTGACAGACAATACTTAATTCACAATGGCACAAGCCGCTAACAATTTTACAGAGCATCAAAATTTAAAAAACGTAATTTTCTTACCTGATTAAAATTATTGAAACTATTATGATAACGTCCTGCTGGAGTCTTTCCATAGAGAATTTTAAAAGGTTAATTTTCAATCCAGCTGCATTTAACATAGCGACTTACTCAGGAAACAAGTAACTGTTCTAACAATACCGCACGAAAAGAATAAAGAGAAAAATGCATTCTGAACACAGTAAGGAAAATATGCAAATCATTTAGAACAATTAAAGAAACTTATTGTGATCCACCTCAGGGCTTACAAAGAGAATTTCCTTAAAGAAAGAGTAATCAACGAGAGGGTCGTAGCTCAGCAGAGCCGTTTGTCCCGCTTAAAACACAAAAAATCCGTGTTAGCTGCTGCGACGCTTACCTTCCTCTGCTGCTCGACGCCCACCTTTCCCTCCTCAGCTGGCACAGTGGGCTCCTTCTTGTCACTTTTTGCGCCCGTCTCTTGTCTCCTAGTGTGCGCATTAAGCGGTGCAAAACCGGCCCTCCCCTGAGCCCGTGGGGCTTCGTGGTAGCGTTGCCGGCTGAGAAAGTGGAACCGGGACCGGCCGAACTCCATGAAGACCTGCACGCCAAGGAGCACCGTACAGAGGGACACGCAGAGCCTCACGGTGAGGCTCTTCCTCCACTTATCTCTACTCATTTCTGCGAATCTTTGCTTTGGCGAGTTCGCTTTGCTTGTTTTAGGTAATTTCTGTTCACGTCAGCGACTCCTCATCCACAGCCGCACACGTTCCCGTCCAAATTGAGCGCCGCTTCTACGACCCTTTAACTCAGTCTCGCAGGTCGGCATTACTGCTTTGGATGGAGAGCTGAGCTCGTAAGTAAAAGTTACTTTGTAAACACTCCTGGAGTTCTCTCGCGTATCTTCTAGTCCCGCCTTCCAGAGTGCGCACAGCTGCTCACGTCTAGAGGCGTACGGTTATTATACATCAGTCCTAATTGTACTCGCTATCAACCACAAGGGGCCATTGTCTCTGAACGGCTGTTTCGTAGGGGAAGCGTATGAAAGTGCGACATGGCAGCAAGATCCGCTTTGCGAGGGTTTCTATTCGTTTGGGATGCTCAGGTCTGTAAAGATGGGGAACTTGTGCACGCGGACACAACTGTTAACAGGTATCGTAGCAGTACAATGAATTGTCAATCCCGTGGGTGGTGATAAATTCAGGAAATGTTGCTGCAGAACTACTTTCTTCTGATTGCCGGTGTTCTGTTGAACCACGCAACCTAGCGAAATATGCTTCTGCGCATGCGCAGTATACATTTTTCAAGTCAAGTTTATTAAATAAGAAAAATAAAATTAATTCAGACCCTGCTGAAATTTATTATTTGTCATCTAAGCCGTTAGAAGCAAACATATCCAATGCCTCAATCCAATGCCTTTCCCATTTTAATCTGTTTTTTTGTCTAACATTATTGTGATTGTAAGCCGAACACGACTGATATGTGCAAGCTTAAAAAAAAATTCGGCTGATGGTGAGTAATACCATAAAAATGTTATGTTCATTCCGACGTTTTCACTTTTAAACGTGTAAATATTTGCATGTGTAGTTTATTTCGACAAGGCAGCACAAATCGACAAAATACTGGACCTTTTACACACATTGTACAAGTGGCACAGGATCATTTTAACGTACAGGTACAATGGGGACTGGCCGGGGGCCCCAGGAGAATAGGGACCCACAATGTTTCTGATGCCTATGTACAGTATGTTTCTGTTTTACTATCAAAACAGGGGACCCAGCCAGTGCACTACTTTGCCCAGATGTCTCTCAGCTGTCTATATCTAGTATCCACTGTCTAAACCCAGTACATTTAATGTTTTCCTTTCCGTTTTTATTTTCACAACCTTTGCAGCATTTGTAGTCTGACCTCCAGTTAACCAGGAGAGGGTTTCCCTTTCAAAAAATCTGTTCAGCTACTCTAAAACTGCAGGAATTTTAAAACCATTTAACCAGTCTAAAAAATTAAAATTTCAGCTTCCATCAAGTCATAACATTTCATTGTTTTATAGTCTGATTCCACGACAGGGATGGACTGGTCATTTGGACTGCCAATCGGTTGGTGTTTGCCCAATTATGTTGGACCAATCTGGACTAAAATTCCAAAATGCCTGTCCACCCCAGGTTCGAAAATATTAGAATATTCCCATCCATTTGCTTCTGGGTTGGTTCCTACCTTGAACCCAGTGATGCTGGGATGGGATCCACAGGGCTATTAGCAGATCTTGTAAACAGTTAGCAGACTGTATTGATTTTTAATTGAATATGGTCAGTTTTATTTGTAGCTAAAAGGTCAATGTTCCCATCACAATACATGCAAGTCAGTAACTCCTCTTGAATTGATAAAATGTTTGCCCTTTACAGGAAAACAGAGAAAAGTTCAAAAGTGCATTGCCTCACAGTCTGGCTCAAATCCAGCAGGGATGTTTTAGGAATTAAATTGGTTTCCTACTTCTACATTGTACAGACTTAAATATTAGAACATTAGAAAAACCTTTGAGAAGAACAGGCCATTAAGCCTAATGAAGCCCATCAATCCTATCCACCAAATTTCTCTAAAACAATATCAAATCAAGTTTTGAATGTCCCAAGAGTCCTAATGTCCAGCACACAACTAGGTAACTTATTCCATGTGACTATAGTTCTTTGTGTGAAGAAAACCTTTCTAACATCTGCGCGTTTCCAACTGTGTCTCTGTGTTCTTTTTTAACTCTTTTCAAGTAACACCCGCGAAACACTGTACTAATTCCTTTCATAATTTTAAACGTTTCAATCTGATCACCTCTTTAGTTAGATTAGGGACTCTAACTTTCAGTGCTGTTGATGTAGGGTCTGGTTTTCTGTAACTGTAAACCTGGTTTAGGGAGTGGTTGGTTTATAACTACTGAATGTCTCTAAAAGGATGATTAACAATTCGGAAATGGTATGATGTATATAGGGAAATAGATACCCCACAGCAATGAACTGGCATCCTATCAGAGTGTGCTCTTGTCTTACACCTGTTGCTGTTGGTATAGGCTCTGGTTTCTGACAATGTACAGGGACAAGTAGGTCCAGAAAGCTGATGGACAAGAAACTGAAACACTTTAACATTCATTGTCTTATCTTGTTTCCAGATCTGGAAGAATCTTTTTAACAACCAAAATTGAAATATGAAAGATTTTTTTCACTATGAAAAACAGATTAATTATTACAACTCCATTTTAACTTGCACTGTTGAGAAAAAAAATGTAAAATTCTCAGACACAATGTAAGAAGTTAAAGTCTGGTGAGAGGAATAGTCAAGGGCAGGTTAGAAGCAACATGGCCTTTCATGTTTTATTAAGTAATAATGAAAGGAAGTGACACATATGCAGACATCAGACGAAGAGCCTTGGACAGAAACTAGCACAAACCTTGAAACTGCCTGTAAGCAGAACACAATTTATGATAAAATTGTTAAACACAAATTGGAAAAGAGAAAAAAAATCACTGTGAAATGTATTTGTTTTATCAGTATATCAGTATCATAAGGGATTTTAGCACTGATGTGTTTAGAAAGGGGGCATTCTCCTGGGCCTTTCTCTACAACTGGAATATTGTCAGGAAGCCTAAATGTATCAAAAATGAAGCACTTATTTTCCCAAAATTAAATTAAATGGGATTTTACAGTAAAAGAACCGAAATAAAAAACTAAAACTAAATAAAACTATTAAAGTAGCTGGAAAAACTAATTGAAAAAGTTTTTAACCCTTAGAACTTTTAACTCTAAAACTGAAAGTCATCCACCATGAGCCGCTCACACATACATGTTCATCCAGTGAACAGCGGCTGGTGAAGGTGGCCGGGTGTTCACACAGCATTTGCAGTGACAGAGCAAGTTGAATACACACGTAAAGCGGGTGGAGTAGAAAGCGATTTATGTGCCGCCTTTCTTTGCACTTTTATATCATGATGTAATTCAAATGCCTGAAACTAGAATGTGCTGGTCAATAAAAACTTTACCAAATGGACAGAAAAATCACGTTTATTTCTCAGGTGCCTGCTTTTCGTTGACAGTAATTCACCTGCCACTTCGCACACAAAGTATACGAAGTATAGAGAAAGTATAGTAATCATGAAAAAAAATTTGACCTCAAGATTTTGATGAACAGTTTTAGACCTTCCAGAGTCCAAAAATACCTTTTTTTTGGAACTATGTATGTGTATGTGTGTAAACACAATAACTCAAAAACGCAACTAGATAGATGGATGAAATTTGGGATGTGTTTGTTACAGCAAGATTGTATATATGTATTAACTTTTGGGCCAAATCCATCAACCGAAAATGGTACTTTACCTGAACAAGTTCTCGATTATTTTTTTATTCATGCAGCTGCAGAGTCCAATTTATTCAACTTTACTTTTATAATAATTGTTCAATATATTATTAATTTCATTTGATTTGTAGTTGATGGTTCTTTAATTTACATAATATAATCATTGTCTTGTGGTTTGCTCCTCAAATATCCATCCCCATATCTGAGTACACGAGAAAGTCTACGGGAGACCACCCCCGATTTTTGAAAATGAAACGGCACTGATCGAAAGACTGACTAGGTCATCATACAAGATCAGCATATTGTTACTGACCAATCACTTTTGCTTTAAAAAGTCGTTTAACAACGAAGCAATACAAACCTTGTAAATTTCCTGAGTTGACAGTGTCTCTACTGAACTACCGGTAGGTAGGCGAAGCGAGTCTGCCAAGTAATGAAAAGCTAAACATACTAATGTGTTTTTGTATTTATTCTATATTTATTAATTTATCCTTTTTAGCTCATATTCACAGCTCAAAATACCTGATATTGTGAAAATAATCCAGTAGCAGAATTATGTTTTAAAATATCTGTCCCCATTTTTTCAATGTTTCTCTCTCTCAAAATAGGTAGTTGAAATATCATATTCTTTTTGTTCTTAACATTAGCCATATCACACATATTGCAATTCAGGGATTTTTCCTGCCTTGCATCCAAACCTGCTGGGTAGGCTCCAGGTTTCCAGTGATCCTGCCCTAATAAACCCGTTTAGATAATGTATATATTGTTCTTAATCTCAGATGCTGTCTCTGTCATTTTGTGCCTGTCCATACTCCTATTACCTGCTCTTGCTCTGCTCATTCTGGGTTTACTGTTTTTATGATGGACTATTCAAGTGTCACTGTCCTTAACCTTCACACTACTGTGTTTTCTAATTTTTTTATATCTTTTCAGGCCTGCAGGTGGCAAAATTATGTCTATAAACTGAGATAGAATCAGAGATCAATATGGCTGGTAGAAAATAACAAAGTCCAGTATTCATTATAAGCACGTTGTTTTAGAGTGGGATTTGTTGTGTGGTATAGTCATTTAGAGTAAAAAACCCTCACACCTTAAAATTCTCCTAAATTTCATTACAAACTATCCCATTCTGTTCAATAAAAGGAAAAGGAAAAAAGGTGCCAAAAGGCAGTGCAGATTTGTTCAGCACAAATGACAGAAAATATTTTAAAAATTGTGCAAAATTGTTCATGTTCAGTACCTGGTTTTGATTATGCTTGTTTTTTATCAGAAAAAAACCAAAACGAAATAGCAAAGTGTGTTGTGTAGTGTAGTAAGCTTCCACTAACATTAAATACATATTACATCCAAACCCGTTAAGTGTACAGTTCTGTCTCATTGTGACACAAAAACTAAACTTTATAGTAGCTCTTTAACCATACCATAGTTACTAAAACTGAAACTAACATATATAAAAATAAAATAGAAATGTCTTTGTAAAATAAAAACTAAATTAAAACTAAAAATACACGATGAAGGAAAACTAAAACTAAACTGAATTTCCAAGTAAGGTCAGAAAAAATTTAGAAATAAAAACTAATATAAAAAGGCAAAACTATAACAACCTTGGTATAGACTCATCTGACCATTTTCAACAAGATCTGTCACTCTCTAAAAGGCAGAGTCCAGTTGTCTGCCTCTTAAAGAGCACACCAAAGCCGCCTCTGTTCCTCTTTCTACCTGTCAGTGAACATTAACCCCCACATTTCCTCTCTAGAGTGAGTTCAGAGGCTCACTGGCTCAATGGCATTTTATCCCCTATTTTGGTGTCACAGCCAAGGCCTGAATTACTTTCAAAGTCAAAAGTAGCACACTTTTTCTACAGGGTCATTAGGCTATTTCTCACCCAGCAGATGCCAGTGCCCCTTAAAATGCAGGGATTGTCAGGCAACTTCAGGGTTACTCACTTCAAAGGGTAAAACAAGCCCACTCCTCCCATCCAGGGCTGTCTGCTGTCATCTAATGAGCTAAAGGGTAATAACTGGCTTTCTTCCAGTCTTCGTCCTTAAACAGCAATGGAGTTCCAGCTTTCCTAGCTAGGAACCATATGCTTTCTCCAATTAGCCAAGAAGTAGGCTGGCCTTTTGCCAAACCTCCACAGTCTGTCTGTCTCTCTCTTTCTCACTCTGTCTTGCTCATACATATGAGATGAATTGCTTTCTGGTATGCCCACTACATCTTCAGGATTTAACCCACCTACTTCATTAGGATATTTAATGAATTGCACTGAAAGATCTAGCATCTAATGGCTTTTATTACATTGATCAATTGAATGACATTCAGAACATCAGAATGTTAACATCTACAGTACAGTATATTCTACAGGATTCAGTATCATAATGAATTCAGTTAAGAGCTGTATCATGCTGAATTCACTATCTCAAATAATTCATGAACACATACATAATATAAAATTCAGCACTCTGTTAAATTAAGTATTCTATGTCAAGTATCTTGCTTAATTTGGTACAACTTTAGGTTACTCTGATTACTGTTATATTTGGTATTCTATGCAATAAAAGCTTATCATTTAGTATTGTTATGGTTTTACAACAGGAAGCACAATGCATGTCATGCTTGATAGTCTGTGGACCTTTAATGGTGGTCATTAATTTAGATAATATAGAGATACTGTATGAACCTGAAACAATAAATAAAAAGAATCAATATCTGAGATTTTCCACAAATAAAAATGGAATTGAACTCCTTGATTATTAGACTTTGATATTTAACAAATCACCAGATATTCTTGTCTGTACAGTATAAGTAAATGAAGCCTTTCCAGCTAGCATCTTGTGACACCTCCTTTATCATTCTTTAACTTCACACAATTATCAGTCACTGAGATCTTGCTAGAGGGCTATTTTCACACTCCTCTTTCATACTCATTATCTAACAATCAATTAAAAAAGCCTGCCAGCCGTGCAATAGAGGTAAGCAGAGCTCATGCAAATGATACATGGAAAAGTAAAGAGTTATTTCTTATTATTTACAATCTTCTTTCACATTCAAATTACATGTGCTATCTCTCTGCAGAAAAGACTGACCCTACTGATTAATCCAGTGAAGATGTGCATGCCAGATTGCGCCCTAAGTGGACCTGTATTGTGTCCAAAAGCAACTGGTTCTTGTATTTGCAAAACACAGTATAATGTGGCATCTTAGAAAAGTCTGATTACATGGACAGTATCTCTCGCACTGCGCAACACTTGGTCCCCAGGTCAGTTTACAGATAAGGTGCCCTGAGTACAGTTTTTGTGCTTTTCAAAACTGCTAAATCCAATGTATTAAAATATGGGTTTAATTTTTTTTTTTTAAAAGTAAGCACTAATTTAAACAATAAAATTATTTGTGAGATGTTATCTTTTGGATCTCTTTCACATTTTAATTGTTTCTTGTTCTGGAATATTAATTCACTTTTGATTTTATTAATAATATTGATTAAAAAAATATAAATATTACACAAAGTAAAAATTTACAGATTACGTCAAAATAACTAAACCAAAGAGATTAATTTGGATTTTCTGTTTACATAATGGAATTAATTGTAGTATCCATAGCATATACATGATACAGGCCCAATTCCATTAGAACGGACTCTGTTTTAACAAAATCCTCAATTTTTTATATATATATAGTAAAAGATGCAAGAGTAAACAGCATAAAGGTTTGGGGTTTCCGGCCCCGTATATTGCAGAACAATCCACAATTCAAAACAGGTCAAAATATAAACACAAAACAGGTTCATATGCGTGACGCCATAGAAGAAGTCGGTGGCCATTTTATAAGGGAGGAGCCGGAAGTGGAGGAATGCTGGGAAGGAACCGTGAGGGAGGATGGGACTGATGACATCAAGAAAGTTGGCGGAGGAAGGGCGGAAGTAGCGTACTGTGGGAATGAAGCTTATGGTGGCGGAGCGTCTTTTTTCCTGGAAGAAAGCAAAGGAGAAAGGTTAGTACCCCGCCACTCCCTGCCGGCGAACGTCTTCCGAAGCGTGTTAAGGTCCGTCCGCGGTCTCCTATTCGCGCGTGCGTGACACGACCCCCCCCTCAGCCCAAGACCGTCAGGTCGGGCGGACCTAACCGAGAGGTCGTGGATGCGAGAGAGGGCATCGGCATTGGCCTGAAGGTTGCCGCGACGATAAGTGACCGTGAACTTATAGGGTTGCAAGTCCAGAAACCACCTGGTGACCCGCGGATTCGACTCTTTGTGCAGGGACATCCACTGAAGTGCAGCGTGATCAGTCACTAGAGTGAATTCGCGACCCAACAAGTAGTACCGGAGATGGGTTACAGCCCACTTAATGGCCAAGGCTTCCCTCTCCACTGCCGCATACCTGGTCTCTCGGTCCAGCAGTTTCCGGCTTAAGTACATCACGGGGTGTTCGACACCATCGACGCTTTGGCTCAACATGGCGCCCAGGCCTGTGTCCGAAGCGTCGGTCTGGAGGACAAAAGGGAGCCCAAAATCAGGGGTCCTTAATACAGGTGCCGACGTTAGGGCCTTTTTTAGGTCACTGAATGCGTGTTCCGCCTTGTCGTTCCATACCACATGTAGGGGAGCGCCCTTCTTTGTTAAATTGGTCAAGGGTGCTGCCCTTTCGGAGAAGCGGGGAACAAACCGGCGGTAGTACAAAGCCAACCCCAAGAAAGCCTGCACCTGTCTCTTGGTATTCGGACGGTGCCATTCCAGGATGTCTTTGATTTTGGAACATTGGGGTCTCACCTGTCCTCGTCCCACAAGGTAGCCTAAATACTTGGCCTCCTTCATGCCAAAAAAACACTTACGGGGGTTAATGTGGAGGCCGGCTTTAGCTAGTGTCGTGAGGACAGCAGAGACCTGCAATAGATGCTTCTCCCAGGTGCCGGAATAGATGACGACATCATCCAGGTAGGCGGCACTATAGGACTGGTGGGGCTTCAGCACTCTATCCACCAGACGTTGAAATGTCGCTGGGGCCCCGTGCAGCCCAAATGGGAGGACCTTGTATTGCCAGTGTCCTCTAGGGGTGCTAAAGGCCGTTTTTTCTTTTGCAGATGCCGTTAAGGGAATTTGCCAATACCCTTTCGTCATGTGAAGAGTAGTCAAGTATCGAGCCTCACCCAGCCGCTCAAGTAGGTCATCAATGCGGGGCATCGGGTAGGCGTCGAACTTGGAGACCTGATTCAGACGTCTAAAGTCATTACAGAACCTCCAGGAGCCGTCTGGCTTGGAAACGAGGACGATAGGACTGGACCAAGGACTATGGCTTTCCTCAATAATGTCCATATCCAACATCCGTTGCACCTCCAGTTCCACTTCAGCGCGTTTTGCCTTCGGGAGTCTATAGGGCCTCTCCCGGACGATTACTATGGGGTCCATGACTATATCGTGTGCAATCAGCGAGGACCAGCCCGGTGACTCGCTCACTACTTCGGGGACGGCCCGGATTGCCTGGGTTATCTCCTGCCGCTGTAGGGGTGTCAGCTCGTCACCGAGGTTAAGGGCAGACGTGCTAGTAAATAGGGAATAGGGTGAATTGCTCGGCCGACAATTAGGTTGTTTAACTAAATAGTCGACAAGCCCCTTTCTTTCCTTAACCTCGTATGGCCCCTGCCAGTGAGCTAGCAACTTGGAATGGGAGGTAGGAACGAGCACCATCACTCGATCCCCCGGGCGGAACTCCCGGAGGACGGAGTTGCGGTTATAACACCGGGCCTGCGCTGCCTGCGCACGAGTCATGTGGTCCTTTAGGAGTGGCCTGATTTTAGCGAGCCTGTCGCGCAGTTGCGCCACATACTCCAATATATTGGAGGAGGGAAGGGCCTCAGCCTCCCAGCCCTCTTTTAGTATGTCCAAAAGTCCTCGGGGTTGTCGTCCCTACAATAACTCAAAAGGGGAGAAGCCCGTAGAGGCCTGGGGCACTTCCCGGTAAGCAAAAAGCACGAGCGGTAGGAGCTGGTCCCAGTTCCTGCCATCGGCGTTGACTACCTTGCGAAGCATCTGTTTAAGCGTCTGCTTAAAATGCCCTACCAGTCCGTCTGTTTGTGGGTGATAGACAGACGTCTTCAGGTGCTTTATTCGCAGTAATCTGGCAACCTCCCTGAATGTATCTGAGGTGAAGGGTGTACCCTGATATATATATACAGTATATTTAGTCCTAGCCAATCTCTTATAGGACTAGTACTAGAAAAGAACCTCATAAAACCTCATAAAATTAAGTCTGTTGTATCTGAAAAATTCTTTACAACAAAGTCTTTTTTTTAAGTGGCAAAACACACGTATTTCTTCCGGCCATACTTGATAGTCTAGCTGTGCATCTCTAGCGCTCCACTCTGTTGAGGAGGTTGTCACTTTACATTTTATGTCAGTGATGTTATATGATACACCTGGTTCAGATCAGGGTTGTGGGAGTGCTATGTGACTCAAATAAGGATGTCTGTCAAGTAAACCAAGTAACATAAACATGCAATCCAATTGGTTATTCAGCAGAACTCCTAAATCATGGAGCTGCTGAGGTCTACAGTTGGACTCTTTTGCAAAAATCTGAGGTCATTACACTGTATTTTATTTCTAGGTTCCACAAGACATGGTATGACATCGCTAAAAACATCGACCATATGGGGGATTCATTTTTGGCTCGGGCTTCAATAAAAGAGCTGACTTCTGAGCTTCCCTTGAGTTTATGCTACTCAACCTGTTTCCAACGTGTTTCATAAATTCACCAAAATTTCACCCTGTAAATAACTGCACACCATAATCTTTTCATTTTTTTGCACATTTGAATGTGTCTTTAAATTTTGTGTTTGAAAATGTATGTATCCAAAGATTCTTATTTTCAAATGTAACGTTTATTTTATTTTTTTTTATCATGATATTTTTACTGTGTATAAAAGTTTTTAAGTTGAACAAAACATTGATAATTCACTGAAGAACAAATGGCATCAATTTACGGATCACATGTTTTTAAAACAGATAAACCTTTTTTTCTACTTCATCAGTCATTGTTCTAATTCCAATACTCATTATAACATTTTTTTATCATCCAACATACTTCATTCTAACAAAATTTGACATGTATTAAGTTAATGTTTGTTTATTTATTTATTTGTAATAAATTATGTTCTTAAAATGGATTAAAGAAACTGTTAGAAATTTGCTGGTGTTTATTTTTTTAGCTAACCACTGAAGTTGCAGCAGATATCTTTATGATTTGTTTATCATGCTTACTAAGGTAGACACACAACCATTACTGAACTTTTATTTGAGATTTTTTTGACCACATGTTAAGTGTCCTCCTAACTTTGCAAATCTATTGTCAGTAAAATGTTGTCTTATCCTTCTTGTTCCACTGCCCCTGGTGAATCTTTCTTTGCCTCTCCACTTCATCTCTCCTGTCTGTTCTGCCTGACTATTTAATGCTGCCTATGGAAAACCTTAGTTACAGGCAGGGTTTACAACATACAGCACACAGGATTGTGATTATTTTTTTATTAATTCCCTATAGTTTATTTTCATTTTTTATTTTTGAAAGAAATGTAAGAAAATATTTCAAATTTAAGGCTTAGCCTACAATGCTATAGAGATAGGATCCACCTGAAACTGGAAGTGACTTTGGTATTGGTGGTACAATGTCATTTCTGGTTACACATGAGAAATAAAAAATAAGTGTGGATATGAATAATACTTAGGATCCCATTTTAGGCTGTAGAAGAAGAAGGCCCATTGATATATTGAAATTATTCTGGTTTGACATTGCAGGTCAGTCAGAATCAGTAGCCATAATGATCATAGATGAAAACAACTCTGTATTTTGATTGTGAACAAAAAATACATACTTCTCTTTTAATGTTCTTTATCTTTTGGTGTCATTGAAGAGGTCTTGTGATGCCTCCAATAAAAGCAGCCACTAGAAAGGAAAAAACAGCTTTCTTTGTTAATATTTTTGTGAACAATACTACTATGCTTGAGTAGAGACTTTATGTAAAATAAGTATTATTTTACACATGTAGACTTCTCTTGATTCTTGTGTGTGTAACAAAACTGACTATTGAGGTTAAATCTGGTATGGAAATGAGTGTTTTTCATGGTGGATCCCCAAAATCCAAGCTATTATTTCACAAGGTCACTAACCAGTGTTGATGCTATAAACAATAAAAATGAAAAAGTTCCTGTTTCACTGTGCCTTTTGTCTAGGCTGAAAAACATATTTAACATTTAAATATGTTATTTAACAATGCAGTTATCGGCTGCTTAGAAGAGTCTTGTTGTTATATAAATCAGTTGGTCAACTGGTAAAAGCTCTTTTTCTTTCCCCCTCCTACAGTGTAGACCGTTAGGAGTTGCATAAGTGATCACTGAAGTTCTGTCTGGATTTTATGGATTTTTATCAGCCCAGCCCTTTTTACCTTCACCTCTGCACCACTGTGTGGGGATTATCTACAACCAGTTCTGTTTGTACTGTTGCTATCAGGAGGAAATGAACAAGATTCCTGGAGGATATCACTCGCAACCATGCTCTTTCAACAAGTGAAGCCCAGGGATGTCCAAGTTTTTGTTTGCTTGAGTTTTGTTACATTTTGTTTACATTAAGTATTTTAGCACCCAAAGCTGATGACAGGTTAAAAAAATGTAATGTTATTGTATGTTTCAGTCAGGGTTTAATCACTGACTCTGGTATGTTTTCTTCAATTATTTTTTTTTATTTTATTTTTCAATCATTATTTTACATTTTATGTTTTTTATTGATTTGTCTTTGAATGTATGTAATTTTATTATTTTTGTTAATATTGTATTTTTTAATTATTCTGTATGTATGTACTGTTTATATATTGTATGTTTCATTGCTATATTCCTTATATTATGTGGTTGAAACTTTATGAGGTAGGTGCACCATGACATCACAGCTAAAGTACCATCATTAGTCTGTTTTTTTTCTGGCTGAGGTCTACGCTTGAAGGAGTCATTGATTGTGGACTATAATTCATGTTGGTATCTTGGATTTTTCTAGTTGTTTTTGCTCTGTTGGATTATGGTCTGCATTTCTTTGCTTTGAGTTGTCTAGTTGGGCAAATTCTTTTTGATTATTTTGTGCTTTGTTTTCCCCTGCCTTGCCTGTTTTTTCCTTCTTTAGTGAAATATAATAGAACTTTGCTTCATTTTTGTTAATAGGGTCAAGGTTGATTTTTACTTGATGAAGGATTTTTTTGGGTATTTTCAAGTTGCTGAACTTTAAATGCCTATTTTGGGCCTGTGGTGGCCCTAAACGCTCTTATTTCAGTTTTGGTCTAGGCTTGCTGGAGTGAGATGTGCTCCTGAAGCCCAGACCTAGTGGAATACCGTGGTGAAGCACATTTGGGGTCTATGTTTGTGCATGTTTGTTTTAAATAAAAAACATTGTGGCTCAGGGCTCTGTGGATACAGGTTCACGTTGCAGCAAAATCATGTGGCCATAGCATGTTCAGTGCAGAGGGAAACTGATTGCTTATTAATGTTACCTGGGGTCGTAATCAAAGCTCCTGCACCTACAGAGTATAAAAGTAGATTGAGTAGGTTAGAGACAAAGACTTGAAAAGGAGAACAAAGACTCAAAAAGAGGATCAAGAAAGAAAGAAAGGAGAAAATCAAAGATGAAAGTTGTACTTGAAGTGAGCAAGGACAATAAGGCTATGAAGCCGGTACAATGGGCGGGAGACCTGGCACTCAGAAGTTGGCCCCACGGTGAGTAAGAGGTATGGTGCTCATGGAGTAGGATCACTCTTGGTGAGCCTCCAGGGAGCAGGAGTTACCAAAGGGCTTCAGGTGATTATTCTACAGATGCCAGTGTGAAGGTAGTGGGTTGATGGAGCCAGGTTTGGGCATCCCAGTGGTCAACGACTTAAAAGGCTTAGACACAAACCACTTTAAAGGGCTGACCATGCTTTCTGGTGTCTCTGCTCCCAATGAGCAGACCTGATGGGTGAACAGAGGCAGACAAGAATTAGAGAGGCACTGAGACTTAAAAGAACAGTAAGAGAAGCAGCTGATTTCATTACCACGGGTTTTATTATTGTTTTTTATTCCCAATGATTATACATTGATTATGTATTAACTGATTTTACCTTCTACTAAGAAGAAGCACTTGTTTTGTTGGGTTTTTTGTCTTTTTAAAGAAGAATGTGCACTGCACTTTGTTCTAGACACAGTTGATTTGAGCCATGGCTATTAATGTCTGGGTTCAAGGAGGTAATGCCAGTTGCTGTGAACCTAGTCATCCTGAGTCCTGGGGGGTATTTTTCGTACATGGATTACTCGTTTATCCAGATGTAATTGTTGACGATTTGGCATGATCCTGGATCTGTCGGTTTTTCGAAACTCTTGCTGGATGTGTTGCCATAGCAGCACATCCAAATCCTCAAACCTGCTCAGAGCAGGTTTGTTCTATGTAAACAAGAATTAGCTCACACACTTAATCAGTTTCCGTGCATGGAATTCATTCAGTCATGGCTTCACCGTTCATGAATGACCAACCAATTGATATCGGTGCACAAATTATAAGAAAAGAATTTCATATAGAGAGGGTTTTGCGTGATCAGCAAGACCCTTTATTGCTCCCGGAGGAAATTCTTTTTGAAAGATACCGCTTTAGCCGAGGGGGAATATTGTACCTCAAAGATTTATTAGCACCTTATATTCAAAGTCAAACTAGGCAAAGTCTGGCTCTCACAACCATACAGACAGTATGCATTGCTTTGAGGTTTTTTGCAAGCGGCACTTTTTTATATACTGTAGGCAATGTGGAAAATCTATCTAAAAGTGCAGTTTGCCAGGCAATTCGTAAAGTCTGTTTGGCTCTGAAATATTTCCTTTGGGTTTTCATAGTGTTTCCTGGACACCTGCGTGTGCAGGCAATAAACGTTTCATGCTATTGCAGGTAGGTAATACACAGGCAAAAACACCCACAGTTCTATAAAGAATCTCACAATCATCCTAACATTCTCATTACCCAGGATTTCCAAATGTTATTGGGGCACATGGGACTGATCAGAGTGGAGTTTGATCAAACATTATTTGGAAAATGTACCTCTCCTCCTGATGAATAATCAGACACAGTGTCTTCATCAAATATTTGACCTTCGTCAATATCTCGGTCAGACATAAGTTCTAGGGATATGACATTCCCTGCAACTGACCCAACAAAAAAAAAAAAGAGGGCTATATGGAACATACCTATGGCACACATTGAGGACAAATATATGCAATGACCATCCTTTACCTGAAATGAAGTGACCACTGCATCCTGCCACTGGTTCTGAGGAGGAGCTTCCCCCTGGAATGCCCTCAGAAACAGGGTGATGGGTATTTTGCTGGAAAGCCAACTCTTCTGCAGGGGTTAGGTCTGGACCGCGTGGACCTCCACCTGTTTTTTGCTTGTCTGCCTTCTTATTAGCTTTAAAATTAATGTTTTTTATATTATATATGATTCTTTATGTCAACAATTATTTAAATAGTTATAAACGAATATTTACTGCGGTGGGTTGGCACCCTGCCCAGGATTGGTTCCTGCCTTGTGCCCTGTGTTGGCTGGGATTGGCTCCAGCGGACCCCCGTGACCCTGTTCGGATTCAGCGGGTTGGATAATGGATGGATGGATGGATAAACGAATATTTACCAGTTTTTCTTGTACTTTACTTTAACCTGTTCCCATGTTCTCCTTGTGCTCACATTTGATCTGGAATTATGACATATTAAATAATAATTAATCTGACACATAGGAAATTAAACGCTGCATTCACGTTTAATATGTCGGCCACTTTTTGCCAGCCGTCTTTTCTGGTTTGGGCTGCTTTTGCAGTGTTACCCCTTGTGCATATTAAATCTTGAAATTTAATTTAATTTAAAAAGGCCCTGCTCCACTTGTGTGAAAAAATGCGTCCGTTCTTTCATCGTTTTGTTGCAGCCTATCAAAGACTTGTTGATCATGTTTTCTAGACTCAATATATATGGGCTTTTCAATCAGCGTGGGCGCGCGCATTCATCTCGGATGATTATATCCAGCTAGACTAATCAACTACACGGCTGCGTTTTAAAAACTGACTTATCCTGGATGAGTTTCACCGGCATTAACACACACAAGATGAGGCATCTGATCTCGGATGATTTAAGCGACGTACGGAAAATACCCCCCTGGTATGGCTTTTGTTTATTTTTACTTTTTTTGTCATTTTGGTGGTACTGAGCACAACATGTATTCACAGAGATCCATTACTACTACTCAGTGAAACTTTACTTTCATTGTTCGTGCCAGTAAAGAGTGCAGTCACAGTGATTAGCCATAAATTTAAAAAACAACCAGATTCTTTGTATAATTACTTGGTATTTTAGTACATTACCAAACAAAAGGTAATATGGTCATATCTATGACTTCCTCCACATACACATTCCTTCATAGATCCAACATATTCAAACCTAACGTGTGGTGGAGGAAGGATTCACACACAACAGTGTGAGAGAGACTGCCAATTTAAAGTCACCAATTCATATGTGTACATTCACATCACATTCATATCATTGCTAAATAATTAGTTATACTGCTTTTGTTATTTTGCACTAATTCTTGAATTACACTTTGCTCTTTTGATATCATAAGTTCTTGTTTTGATTTTCTTGATTTTATTTGGACAGTTACTCTTGTTTAAGGATTTGATTTTTAGGATTTAATATTTTTGCTTGGGCGGCACGGTGGTGCAGTGGGTGGAGCTGCTGCCTCTCAGTTAGGAGACCTGGGTTCGCTTCCTGGGTCCTCCCTGCGTGGAGTTTGCATGTTTTTTCCCATGTCTGCGTGGGCTTCCTCCCAGAGTCCAAAGACATGCAGGTTAGGTGCATTGGTGATTCTAAATTGTCCCTAGTGTGTGCTTGGTGAGTGGGTGTGTGTGTGTGCCCTGCGGTGGGCTGGCGCCCTGCCTGGGGTTTGTTTCCTGCCTTATGCCCTGTGTTGGCTGGGACTGGCCCCAGCAGATCCCTGTAGTTAGGATATATTGGATTGGATAATGGATGGATGGATATTTTGGTTTTTTTTTTGGGTTCACTCTTTTTAGGCAACCTTTTGTATTTTACCTATTTTTTGATTCTGTATAAGTGAGATTTACAACTATTTGTTGTCACACATGTGCATCAGAGGACCTCCTCACAGGCCCAGTGGAGATATTTAATAATCCACCAGGATGAGAGGGGACGCTGCCGCTAATGATGTTCTCTCCTCCTTTCACCTCAGTGCTGAGAGGCTACCTGAGGAAAGTACTTAACCCCACCCTTTCCGGTCCAGCTCTCATCAAACTCTGGGTATTCCAGAAGAAGGCATCATTTACTGGACAAATCAACCTGCTAGATGGAGCTCTGCTAGAAGTGACAAAGCCTTTTGTGCTGTTCTGATGATCCTGCTGAAGGGGCAAATGATTGTGAGAATCTTTTTTGTTTTCTTTGGTTTACATTTTTGTCTCCAGACAATAAATGGGACGACCCATTTGGTGCCCCAAAATTTTCTCGCTGTTTCTGACACTGTCATTACTGCTTTCAGCCACAGTGTACATTCTGTTTTTGTTCTTTTATGTCAGCAGTAATCTATATATATAAAAGCTAAATACCACTGACTCACTCATCACAAAATCTCCTGAACCATGAGGACTTGGGACTTGAATTTGGAATGTAGGTTACCCTTGGCCCATAGGTGCTCGCTAAAAAAACGTTTTTAAAAATTTCGTGAGAAGTACGTTCTGGCTATGTCTGTTCGCTTTTCACAAGAGAATTACTTAACAGATTTAGATCTGGTTGTTTTCTAGAATTTGCTTGAATTTTCCAGTTGATTTTGCAACTTCTCTTATCGCGCTAAGTACCATAGTTCGCTTGCAGTACCGATGTATTTATGCAAATCCAACAGAGTGGCTGTGGGCCAAGAGCAGTGGAGTGGAGCCTTCCTCATTCACTTGCCAACCTCTATTCGAGTTGGTCTACGTCTTGCCAAGTGTTGGAGTGCACCTTGCCTCCACTTAGCTAGCAATACCTGTTTGTTCAACAGACATTATCATCTACAGATTGTTAAGGAGTAACGTTTGACGTTATGCCAATGTCTATTGATTTTTAAAGTTTGTCCTGTTCCATTACTATGTGGGTGCAGCTAGTATATAGTATAATTTTCTCACTGAGTTATAGAGAATGGATAAGGATTCATCCAAATCTATACTAATAAAAGGCAAAGCCCTCACTGACTGACTGACTGACTGACTCATCACTAATTCTCCAACTTCCCGTGTAGGTAGAAGGCTGAAATTTGGCAGGCTTATTCCTTACAGCTCACTTACAAAAGTTGGGCAGGTTTCATTTCGAAATTCTACGCGTAATGGTCATAACTGGAAGCTGTTTTTCTCCATTTACTGTAATGGAGATGAGCGCGAAAGCCATGGGGGTGGAGTTTCGTGTGACATCATCACGCCTCCCACGTAATCACGCAGTACGTAGAAAACCAGGAAGCGCTCCAAAAACCGCTGAAGAAAACATGCATTATATAATTGAGAAGGCAGTGAAACAATAAGAAGCGAGCGAGTGACATATACAACCACATTCATGAGTGCTGCTACTACGGAAACAAAGCACGGTGTAAACCTAAACTTTAAATTAAGTTCATAGACAGGCTGCCGCTGGCGTTTGTAATTTAGTGCCTGCCCATATAAGGCCGTCCGTCAGCAGCAATCCAATAGAAACACTGCCACTAAATATTCACGGGTGAAGGACTGTGCTTATGCAGAGGAAAATGAGATGGTCAGGGTGGTGTTTGGCACAAACTCAGCGAAACTGCGAGAGAAACTTTTAAGTGTCGGGTCTTAGCTGACATTACATACAGCCATGGACATAACACGAGATGGCACCAGCACAGCTGGGAACCTTCGATGCAAGAACACCAAGCGGCTCACGTGAACTGACGCAGTGCGCAGACAGAAAGCAACAGTTCCAAAGAACGCTGAACAAAAACAGAATTACACAATTGAGAAGGCAGCAAAAAATATGAAGCGTCTGATACATACAAGCATATTCATAAGTGCAGCTACTGCAGAAACAAAGCACACGTTGCAAAAAGTGAATGTCCCGCTAAAGGAAGACAGTGTAAAAAAAAACCTGTGCATGCAGTGTGTCACATCTCAGATAAAGAGGAAGACGAGCTGTTTATTGATGCAGTAAGAAACGAATCGATAAATGAAACCTCTTATCTTTACAACGATTGACAAACACGGAATGTAACTTGAACACAACACATCGTACAAATACGACCCTGATTGAAACAAATAATGATAATCGAATCCTTGATGACAGCAACACTCAATAACACTCACAAAACAATTACTGTATATTGACAATCATGTTACGTTATTATTAAAATGTTTCCTTTTCTTTTTACTTCTCTGCTGCCAAACGCGGGTATTTTGCTATGTGTATATATATATATAATATAGAGAGAGAGATATGACAACAACACTCATATCAATGACAAAACAATTACGTTATTTACGTTATTTACGTTATTTTTAAAATATTTCCTTTTCTTTTTCATAACTTCTTTAACACACTACTTCTCCGCTGCGAAGCGCGGGTATTCTGCTAGTGAACTAATAAAGTCTTTGTTCAAGGAGTTCAAGGAGCAACATACTTTTTAGAGCATAATGTTATCTCATCTGGTATTACTCCAAATATTGATGTTAAAGTATTACGAGTGATTTTAGATACTAGGTGATCGAGGGATATACTAAATAGTTTGCCCAAATTGGTCTGAATGTAAAACATTCCCAAAACACGTGACCCAACAATATGGGCACTTGATGAAATCTCTCACAGATTGGGTCCTACCCTGGGTACATTTTAAGCAATTATAGACTTGATATAGATGTGCTTGGTACATACTGAACTACAATGTATTTTTTGAATGACTGAATTCAATTTTTTTAAAGTTTTAATTAAAATAGACTCCTCCAAGATTTCCTAAAATCTTTAAGAAGTTAACTTCTTCAAAATTTTCTGAAATACCTTAAAGATGCAGTCTGGAACTTCATCTGACACAAAGTTTTCTAACCCTACAGTTATCTCAGTTGCAGGAACCAATGCAAGCCTATTAGATGTTTTGTAACCCACTTCAGGAACCAAAGATGGGAGACAGTGGCCAGGTAACCCATGTACCCTGGTGAGGGACCATGTGTAATGGATTTAGTGGGAGCCATAAGCAAGAAAAAAAAACAAATTCTAGTTTTTAGATTTGATACATTCCAGTAGGAAATGAAATCTGATAACACCTGAAGAAAAAAGGAGCAGATAGAATAGATGAAAACACTTGAATGGAAAAGGAAGTAGGAGCTAGGTTTCTGGGAAACAAGAAAACCAGAAGAGACAAGAAAAAGTGTTATGTTTTGAAGCAGTTACACGGATATTAATGCCTAAGGATGTTATCTTTACAGCAAAACAGAATGGTAGACTGCAACACTTTATAATAGTGCAGTGCCATTTTTTTACCATGTAAGACAACTTTGATAAAAATATTCCCACATTTATATCTGTTAATACATCTTAAGTGTGCCACAGGATTTGATTTGTAACAGGAAGATACATAATATTGGCAAAATATGTAGGCAGTTGGCTAAGAAGTTTAAAACCATACAATCTATATAAAAGGGAGTGGATAAACCCATGTGTGTTCAATATCCTTGAATTATACCCTTCCTTTTCAAGGTGAGGCTAATAAAAATAGAATAGGTGTATTTTAATAATTATATTTGGTTAATAAAGATCACTTACACACAGAATTCCACATGTCAGAAGAAACACATCATGAAGAAAAAAGTGAAATAAACATTAGCAAACAGCAGCATGACATGCCAGTGGAGGAAATGAAAGGCTGGACATAATTAGGCTACTGACACTGTAATGTTACCAAACTAGTATAAGAATAAGATAAGCATAATCTGCTTCCTATCCAACAAAAACATTACTCATACTCAGCATCACATGAATTTGACACTGTACACAGTGGATGAGCCAAAACTCTCAGTGCTAAAAAGCACATTAATTCATCTCAGGCTCTTTCAAAGTCAGTCAATCCATTTATTAAGAAATTCAGCACTCAATATAAAGTACACAAATTAAATGACACCAAAGCCTCCAGCAAGTATCCTGTATATATTATTTTAGCCCCTGCTGAGCCCTGGGCCCTGGCCCTTTTTCTTGATAAAAGTTCATGCACCACATACTGAAAATAAAAAAACAGAATTGCCTACAAATCCATGGTTATTTCCACAAGGAAATTAGATATCATACTTGAAGAAAATGTATTATACCCTGTCGCTTTGGGGGCCATGGGAACTGTGCTTGCTCATTTTTTTCAGATGTTGAAATGTAATTATAGAGCTAAGCAACACAGTGCTTATATGAACTGTCAGATGATGGTCCAGTGCAATCCTGAATGCCTCCTCCTGCTTTCAGTATAACAATAATTGTATCAGTAGTCTTTTTCTTGATATAAAACAAAAAACAGTTGGATGTGTACTGAAATCCAAAAAAAAAAACAATAATAACAAATACTGTACATATAAAGGCAATTACAAAATGCAGATTGAATCAGCTACAGCAAACAGAGTTATATTTTATATTATTTTGAAGACATGTGCTTTCAAACATGCACAATGACTTTACAAGAGGGTATAAATAATTATTATAGTTCTTCTATACCTTGCTCTTTTCACACAGGAGGTTTTTTCAATCAGTTTTTCTGAGTCCACTTCTACATTATAACTTTGTTAGAAGATGAGGGTTCTTCTATAGCAGTGTGTACCTGGATGAGATACTAGTTTATTATAGGACACTCATATGATCAATTTGTTTACTGGTTAAACTGTCAATGTTTAAACCAGCTATCTACTTCAGGGTCTTGAGGACAAGGACCTCATTCAGACTACATTATGTGCAAGGCTGGAAAGGGTGCCAGTCCACTGCAGAGTAGATTGAGACACCTATACATACTCACTTCCAGAGGCCAGATTAGTGTAGGCAATTACCCAATGCAGAGGACTGCAATTCTGTCAGATCTAGATTAATTCTTTACATCGAAGTACATAATAATAATAATAATAATAATAGTAATAATAATAATACATTTTATTTAATAGGCTCTTTTCTTAACATTCCAGGTCAACAATAAAATTAAACAACAGTAATAAAGATATAAAAATAAAGAGGAAGATAAAATCAAATAGCTATAAGGGTACAGAGGTAGTAGGAAACATCAAAGATAACAGGCTGTAACAGTAGTAAACTCATAATTGGTAGGCAAGTTTGAAGAGATATGTTTTAAGGGCAGTTTTAAGATTTAAGCCAGTGAATTTGGGAGAGAATAGGTGCAATATGCTCAGTGGATTTAGAGCAGGTAATTATCCTAGCAGCAGAATTTTGAATAAGTTTTAAGTGATGGATAAGTTTTTTAGGGATGCCAGATAGAATAGCTTTTCAGTAATTTATACATGAAGTGATTAAGGGATTATCCAGTACTGCAGTGATGTGTTGCGTAAGAAGAAGAAGTCCAGAAATGTTTTGGAGATGGAAGAAGGCAGTCTGACAAACATTACTTATATGGGAAGAAAAGGAGAGGGTACTGTCTAGAATGACACCCAGGCTCTTAACCTGTGAAGATTGTGTTGGTGTTGTTAATTAAATTGAAAGAATGAACCTTAGTGAGTGTAGATTTAGAACCAATGAGAAGCACCTCAGTTTTATTTCTATTTAATTGGAGACAATTGTCAGTCATCCATGATGGAGACATGCCTTAAGAGTATTTGGAGGGAAAACCGAAGTGTTTATTGGATAGATAAATGTGTGTGTCATCAGCATAACAATGAAATTTAATACCATGGCGTCGAAAGATATTACCAATTGGGAAGATGTAGATGAGAAAAAGAAGCAGCCCCAAAACAGAGCTCTACAAAACTCCCCGATCATTCTAAGATTTAAAGCCCTATCAGCGATATAGGAAAAAAGCTGTTGGTGGACTCCAAAACTAGCTAGTCATTTCAAAAAGCATCTGATGGGATATGGTGTCAAATGCAGAGCTGAGGTCAAGATGTACAAAAATTGATAAAAATTGATAAAAGTCCCATGTCAGCTGCCTGGAGATTTTTGTGATTTTGACCAGGACAGTTTCTGCGCTGTGTTTAGGACAAAGCCAGATTGAAGCTGTTCAAAAAGGTTTGAAAGAAAATTCACACATAGCTTAAGTGCTGTGGAAAGAAGTGGGTTGTTGAAGAATTAAAATATAAGACTTAAAAATTTAAGTCTTTAGCAATGTTTTTTTTATTTTTCTTCCGTTATCGTGTCAGTGTAATAGAGGTGGTCTAAATAATTATTTTAAGCTATACCTCCATTTTAGACAATGTAACATGTGCGATCAGTGAGCTTCCAATTGTAATGCAGATGCAAACTACATTAAACCTTACTGTCAAGTCATAAGCTACACTTAGATTACTGTGAAAGTGCATGTTGACTGATGAAGCTAAGACCAATTTCAGTAAAGCTAAAAGAGGATTTTAAAGTCATTAAAATAAATAAATTATAATTGGACATACCATAGTCATTTTCCATTTCAGTTGAAGTGACTATCTGCCATTTGCTTGGTGACATACATAGACTGTAATAGCCTTGAGTAAGGCAAATCTGTTCTAAGGCATCACTCATGCACCTTTGTCAAAAAACAAACTAATCTGATGTTCCTGAACAGAAAATTGATAGATGATCTAAAAAATCCAGCAACCAAAAATATATTAATTGTATTATCCAGGACATGATATGTTATCTGGCACAGGTTTTATTGAATTTAATCCACACTAGCTTGACAATGCAGTCAGAATTGGCATATTCAATGAAGTATTGCCCCATATTTTAACAATATTATGGCAGGCAAATGAGAAGATACAGAACCTAACAACAGGAATTACTGATGATATTAAAACTATAAGAAAAGTATGCTTAAGCTGTGATGGCAGATTTTTTGACAGGGAGTTCTTACATAACTAGCTTTTTATTTGTATCTGCACAAATAACAACTATGAACTTCTTTGTAGAATGCTTTTTAAAAACACTACTTGAGACTAACTTTTCAAAAATATATACCAACATTCAGTCTTCAATGCTTTAGAAGCATAGCCTTTTTTGAAAGTTATGATGACGTCTTTAATATCAAAACAGTTTTCTTTGTTGACCACAACACAAGTATAGTCACTGCCCAAGAGTGAGGGAACTGCTCTAAGTGAATGGATTTTTTGTTGATTGCAGATAGAGATGAAAAGCTTCAGATATTGTCTTTGTTTATCTCTGCCTGAAATATACAGCTTAGCTCAAAACGGTTACACGTAAGACATCACCTTTCACCTAACTCAGAAGAAGAACTTGATAGGACCCTGTATCAAATTTCCATTCAATCTTAAGACACACAAAAAGAAACCTAAGTCAGCTTCTTAACAGGGTAGAAGAGAGAAAGCTGGCTAGTGTTATCTCACAAAAAAACTATGAGGCAAGCTTAAAGCCCTGCCATTAGTTTTTAACCATCATCTGTATCATTCTCCTTAATAAAAGTGTTTTTAAATCTGACGTGTTAATTAGATTTTCTACATTGATCAATATTATAGTATAATATATAATATAATATATTATATATTATACTAATACATTATATATTATATTAATGCAATATAATAGTTTGCATACCAGGAGAAGGTGGGAGCAGAGGATGCCATCATTTATATGCTACACCGATCCCTCTCCCACTTGGACAGAGGCAGTGGTGCTGCAAGAATTATGTTTTTGGACTTCTCTAGCGCCTTCAACACCATCCAACCTCTGCTCCTTAGGGACAAGCGGACATACAGTAGATGGGAGTAGATTCACAGCTGGTGGCATGGATCGTGGACTATCTTACAGACAGACCTCAGTATGTGCATCTCAGGAACTGCAGGTCTGACATTGTGGTCAGCAACACAGGAGCACCGCAAGGGACTGTACTTTCTCCGGTCCTGTTCAGCCTATATACATCAGACTTCCAATACGACTCAGAGTCCTGCCACTTGCAAACGTTCGCTGATGACACTGCTATTGTGGGCTGCATCAGGAGTGGGCAGGAGGAGGAGTATAGGAAGCTAATCAAAGACTTTGTTAAATGGTGTGACTCAAACCATTTACACTTGAACATCAGCAAGACCAAGGAACTGGTAGTGGATTTTAGGAGGCCCAGGCCCAGGCTCATCGGAGGTGACTGTGTGCAGAGGGTGCAGACCTATAAATACTTGGGAGTGCAGCTGGATGATAAATTGAACTGTACTGCCAATATTGATGCTCTGTGTAAGAAAGGTCAGAGCCGACTATACTTCCTTAGAAGGTTGGCGTCCTTCAACATCTGCAATAAGGTGCTGCAGATGTTCTACCAGACGGTTGTGGCGAGTGCCTTCTTCTACGTGGTGGTGTGCTGTCATTTTTTTGTCAGTTTTTTACATTAAAATTGAACTCCTGACCGATGAGAGCTTTAATTATGAAGACCTTATTAATACGTTTCATACACTTCTCAGGCATAAGTCTGAAAATGCTCCATTTTTGTCATTTTTTATCATTTAAAAAGGATCCACCATCCCACCCCATATCCCCTAATATCAACTCTTATTGAAAATTAATGACAGTTTGTGTGGGAGAGGGTATGGTAAAGAAAAACTTTCAAAACCTGATAGAGAGGATAGCTTGCAGATTAGTGCCTGGAGGCATCAAGCTTATAAATCAGTCATAAGTATGAGGAGATATAATTTAGAAAATGAGACAATATGAAATGAAGTAATACAATATTTGCTTGCCATTGGAAAGAGGGAAATAACTGCTCCTAAAAGAGGCACAATTAGGCAACATAAAGCTGGAGAATTTTGCTTTGTTTTTCATATTTGTTTGTTTCCTTATTTAATTCTGCTTTATAGTAAAATATTATGAATATACATTTGTGTACATTTGGTATTATTTCTGTATTAATGTGCCCTATAAGAAGTTCATTATTACATTATGTACTGTGAAAGAACATATAAGAAAAGTTTGGATTACAAACAGTATTTCCCATTAAACAGCCAATTTATGGGTTATAATCAAAAAAGGACATTTTGAGTCTAACCATACTGATGTGCCCTCCTCGGTCATTGGTCTTTAAATGATACATCTTATTTTTGCAATGGAGTTTTAAGTGTATTTAACTTGAACAGAAAGGGCTAGTGGTGAGTCAAGGTTCTTCTTCTGGGTTTTAGCCTTCTGGACTGAGAACAATAGAAGCAATAGGTAAAAAGCTGTGTCACAATCCTTTCCTTCCTAGTTTTCCCATGAAATTCCAAAAGGAACACTTGGATGTTTAATAATACATATAAAATAATGTAACAAAATGTACATATATGTTAAATGCTGTATATTCTTTAAATAATATTGAAAAGGTAAATGTTTCAGTATTTTACAAGGTGGAATAGCTGATTATTTTGATCTACAATCTAATCATGTTTGGACATCTATTCATGTTTGAGTTGTGTTTAATCATGCTTGGACATCTATTTTCATGTTTTGATCTAAAATCTAATTATGTTTGGACATCTGTTTTCAACAATGTACCAGAAGCATATGGTAACCTATCTTCAGTGCAGGAAAACAAAGAGTTATTTATAACTTACAGAAGTTTCTTTAAGTTTTTGGACAGGTGGAGAGAAATGGCAGGGACATGTGAGGATGCTGGAAATAACTGGTTCACTTCTGCAAGCAAATACAGAAAGAAAGGATGGGGGCTTCTTCTTGACTATCAGAATAATTGTATATATTCTAATTCTGTGCAAAAGAAAAGGACAGTAAACAAAAGATAAAAACTGGCAATAAGGAAAATAGTTTGCAGTTGTATAATTTAAAAAAAATAAGTATTTAATAAAGAGAGGACTGGAAATACACAGTGAACAGTTTTGGTGGAGATATTTTCTCAGATTGTCTTCCATTATTAATAGCAAAACCCAATCACATTAGTTTTGCAAATTAAACAGACTAGAGCTGACACCCAAGCAATTATAAATAGTATATTTGAAAAGCATTCCTAGCCCAAATTAGAAACATAGATCTCTGGGAATAACAATTGTAAAAAAGATGACTGCTTTATTTTATAAGGTATATACAGTATTTTATATACGGCAAACGCCATCACAAGGCGTTTTACAAGTACAGATAAATAGTACAACTGTGAAACAGATCAAAATTAAGCATATGCTAATTGCTGGATCGTGGTTCCAGTGCCCTGAACCACATCGTTGGGCTTGGTACTCCAATACTGCTGGAGGCTCTTGCACAACTGCAGGGTCTACAGAAGTGCCCAGTTTGTGAATTATGACCACAGACATGTTGTTACTACTCTTAGGATCCAGCTTAGGTCCAGCAGGTTACCACCTACTAGGAAAATTAGTCTGGACTTGGCCAGACTCCAAGACCAGGCTGTTTCTATTGAGTTTGCACACATTTTGTGTGAGGAACTTTCAGATTTGGGTATGACTGCTGATCCTAATGTGATGTGGGAGACCTTCCGTGACAAGACCCTGAAGTTTGCCTAGGGTTGTGTTTGCGTTACCAGTGTTCCCAGAAGGAGGTGTTTCATCTTGCAGGGCACCCTGGATATCATCGAGAGGAGTCGCAGCACACGGCTCAATGGCAACTATGGTCTGTACCGGGAACTGAGAAGGACAGCTGCAAGGGCTCTGAGGGCAGATAAAGAGGCGTTTGTTAGAGGAATCTGTGAGCAAGTGACACACCATCTGTGGTCTAGCAACCCACGTCCTGCTTACAGAGGAAGCGAAGCATTACGCACATCTGAATCTGTTTCTTGGAGAGCCGCAGTCAGGGCAGCTGATGGAACGGTCCTTACGGATGACACTGTAGTTGTGACCCACTGGGCTGGCTACTTTGAGCAGTTGTTCAAAGCTGATCCTCTGGCTAGGATGTTGGATATCTCTGTGTTCACAGTTCTTGAGGCTGATCTTCCAATTAGCTGTGAACCACCCAATCTCACTGAGATTGCACAGGTGGTGAACCAGCTGATGGGGGAAAGGCTGCAGAAATCTGTGGTATCCGGGGTGAACTTCTCCAGGCTGGTGGTAAGGCTGTCCTCCTGAAATTGCAAGCAATCTTTGCTTCCATTTGGGAGACTGTCATTATCCCAACTAACTGGAAAACGGATCTTGTCGTCCCTATCTGGAAAGGGAAGGGTGATCGCCTGGATTGCAGCAACTACAGGGGGATAACACTGCTCTCGGTGCCAGGTAAGGTCCTTGCTAGGGTCATCCTCAATAGGATCCGTGATCACTTGGTCACCTACCAGCGACCGGAACAGTCTGGTTTTACGCCTAAGAAGTCTACCATTGACCGCATCCTGGCACTGAGGGTTCTCATGGAGCACAAACACGATTATCGACAGAGTTTCTTTGCAGCCTTTGTCGATTTTCGCAAAGCTTTCGACTCAGTTGATCGAGCTGTCCTGTGGGATGTCCTGAATGTTTGCAGGATGCCCTCGAGGTTGCTGGATATCATGGGTGGAGGCAGGACCTCTCTGTTTTTCCCAGTTGATTCTGGGGTTTGTCAGGGGTGTGTTCTTGCTCCTACTTTGTTCAGTGCTTGTATGGACTGGGTGTTCAGCAAGGTCATGGGGTCCAACGGCTGTGGGGCATCTGTTGGTGAAGAAAGATTCATGGATCTTGACTTTGCTGACGATGCTGTGATCTTCGCGGAGTCAATGGAGGCTCTGATCGGGGCAATTGTGAGACTGAGTGAGGAGTCTGAGTGTCTGGGCTTGTGAGTGTCCTGGATAAAAACCAAGATCCAGGCCTTTAATGACTTCTTGGGCACAACCATCGGCAGTGTGTCTGTTTGAGGAGAGAGTGTCGACCTTGTCGAGAGGTTTACTTACCTTGGCAGTGACATTCATGTCTCTGGTGACTCTTCCTATGAATTCAGTAGACGGACTGGGAGAGCATGGGGGGTCATGAGGTCACGGGAAAGGGGTGTGTGGCCTTCCCGATATCTATGCAAAAGGACGAAGGTCCAAGTCTTCATAGAGTCCTGGTGCTTCCTGTCTTGCTATATGGTTACGAGACATTGATGCTATCCAGTGACCTGAGACGAAGACTGGACTCCTTTGGTTCTGTGTCTCTCCGGAAAATCCTTGGGTACCGTTGGTTTGACTTTGTGTCGAATGAGTGAGCGTCAGTTATGGCACTACAGCCTTGTGGCACGTTTTCCCGAGGGTGATCCGACTCGTAAGATCCTCATTGTTGGGGACCCAAATGGCTGTACCAGGCCAAGATGTCACCCACTTAACATCTGGCTGCGGCAGATAGAGGGTCATTTCGGGAGGGTGGGACTGGACCGCGTGTCTGCCTGTGGGGTTGCAAACCGGGATCCTGAGTTGTTTTGCCATGTAGTGGGTGCGGCAACGCACTGTACCAGTGCATGCTCTCCAACTTGACTTGACTAGTTAAGTGACCAGTTCAAGATCATATAAAAGGTTGGAGGCAGAAAACATATACTGTAAAGATCAGTTCCTTATCCACTACACAACACTGCCTGCCTATCATCCATCTGTTTCCTTAACCCCACTTTTTCATTACACGTTTGTGTGGAGCCAGAAAGGTACCAGACAAGAAATAGCTCTGATGGAAGATCAATATGTTATAATTCACACACACTTACCATTCATCCATTCTTCAGATCTTCTTTACTTAAATGTAGGGTCATTTTAGCCTGGATCATCTACCATAGGCTGTGTGAATGATCTTTGTTTTACTTTCTAGCTATGGCATGAGAAATATAAAGAGATATGTACAAAGTTCATAAATTGGCGAATGTCTACTTTAAATGACTTTCTCTTTCTCTGTTGTGATTTAGATGTTGCGATAGTACAACTTGGGCGGCACGGTGGCGCAGTAGGTAGCGCTGCTGCCTCGTAGTTAGAAGACCCGGGTTTGCTTCCCAGGTCCACCCTGCGTGGAGTTTACATGTTCTCCCCGTGTCTGCGTGGGTTTCCTCCGGGTACTCCGGTTTCCTCCCACAGTCCAAAGACATGCAGGTTAGGTGCATTGGCGATCCGAAGTTGTCCCTAGTGTGTGCTTGGTGTGTGTGTGTGTGTGCTTGCCCAGCAGTGAGCTGGCACCCTGCCCGGGGTTTGTTTCCTGCCCTGCGCCCTGTGTTGGCTGGGATTGCCTCCAGCAGACCTCTGTGACCCTGTAGTTAAGGATGTAGTGGGTTAGGTGATGGATGATACAGCTTACTTATAACATAAGGATAATAGAAGATGGATATATGCAAGTATATATAGATATGTACTGTATATACATAGATCTATACTAATAAACGGCAAAGCCCTCACTGACTCACTCACTCACTCACTCACTGACTGACTGACTGACTGACTCATCACTAATTCTTCAACTTCCCGTGTAGGTAGAAGGCTGAAATTTGGCAGGCTCATTCCTTACATCTTCCTTACAAAAGTTGGGCAGGTTTCATTTCGAAATTCTACGCGTAATGGTCATAACTGGAAGTTGTTTTTCTCCATTTACTGCAATGGAGTTCAGCTGGAGGGGCGGAGTTTCGTATGACATCATCACGCCTCTCACGTAATCACGCATTACGTAGAAAGCCAGGAAGAGCTACAAAACGCGCTTTAGAAAACATGCATTATATAATTAAGAAGGCAGCGAAACAATTAGAAGCGAGCGAGTGACATATAAAACCATATTCAGCGGCTCACGTGAACTGACGCAGTGCGCAGACAAAAAGTAACAGTTCCAAAGAGTGCTGAACAAAAACTGAATTACACTGCTACGCTCAAATAGATAAACCACACGCCGTGGCGCAATTGTAAAGTATTCGCCTGTAGCGCCCACATCCAAGGTTCGATTCCCGAGAGGGGATGTACTGAGTATGTACGCGTGCTTCTCGGTTCATTTTAACCTCGCATTTCCTTGGTTTGAGACGTATGAAAAAATATGCGGTTAACGCAGAATCATGTTACGTTATTTTTAAAATCTTTCCTATTCTTAGCACAAGCACAGCTGAGAAGCTTCGATGCATGTACTCCATAACAAAAAATAACGCATTTAATCACACTTTCAATTCCAAGCAAGGGGGAACTTTTGTCAATGCATGATTTCCTGGTACATCGATTACACTGATGCACACATCACAGCTACAAAAATGTTACACTCGGAATGAAGCGCGTTCCTGGTCGGAGGAAAATTTAATTTCAAAAAACTACCCGAGCAAAGCCTTGATAAAAGCATGGTTTTGTGCACAGTGAAAAGCAAGCAAAATTAGATTCATTACAGAAAGCGGACTTTGTGGCTCTTACTGGGGATCATTGGACTTCCGTGACCGTTAGTAATTCTAATTACATCTAATTACAAAATGTTCAATGATCACACTGTTTTAGCCTAATGTACAAAATAATTTTGGCTAAGGTTACTCAGAGTTTAAAGATTAAGTTGGTCAAATTACCTTTTATGTTTCTGACTTATTTTTTTAAGAAGAAAAACTGC
>JANRMT010062791.1:58244063-58264204 GCA_026402145.1 Polypterus bichir lapradei | reverse complement strand
GATAGATAGATAGATAGATAGATAGATAGATAGATAGATAGATAGATAGATAGATAGATAGGACTTTATTCATCCCAATCAGAAATTTACCTTTTGCAGAAGCTGAGAAAATATAGTAATATTATAATAAACAACCACCCCCATTAAACACATACATACAAATTATAAAAAAGATGAAAAAACATCTAAGTTGGCTTATGACAATAGAGCAGTTACAGTGAGGTATTGTGAAGGTGCATTTATTCACCCCAAGGGAAAGATTTGTCTTTGTACAGATGCCAAAAAAATGCAGAAATATTATAACAAACAACAACAAAAAAGAAATACACAGAAGCATTACAAAATGTGGCTAAAGATAAAAGAGCAGTTATAGTAAGGTATAAATAAAAGTGTATTCTTTTAGATGTTTTCTTGAAGCACTTCTGTTGAATAATTTATTGGAGCATCATAGATGGGATTTGCTGCATTGTCCATAATGACACTCAGTTTTGTCTTGATTCTCTCCTTTGCTACTACCTCCAGGCTGTTGTGAATGTGTCCAGTAACTGAGACTTTTTTGGTTTGCTGGCCTATTACAGACACTACCAGCCCAACCCACTACAGAATAGAAAATTGCCCTAGCCACCACAGAATTATAGAACATGTAAAGGATGTCACTACCCACTTTTAAAGAATGCAGTCCCCTAAGAATATATTATTGCCTTGTGTAATTAAACTTTCCCAATATGTCTGTAGTTTCTTGCTCTGATCTGCATTATTATTTTGTTTACCACAGTCAACTGTGCTTTATGGAGGGGTGTATTAGATGGTGTTCCTTTGAACCATTTGCATTTGCAGACAAGTTGTTGCCTGTGGATCTCTTTTGGTGCAATGAGCTATTGTGCATCAGACATTCTGATCATTTTGTCCCCTAAGAATTTCAAGTTACATAAATCTGATGTAAAAATTCAATAAAATAATGAGTAACCAAAGATAAGCTCCAATGTAAAAAAAAATGTAAACTGCACCTTTGTAGCCTTTTAGAATTTGTAGTGCATACTTTTTTGTTTCAGAGTGATGTTGACAAGTTTCAAACCAAGCATTGTATTTTCACTTATATTATAAATCATATATCATTGAGGATTTATTCTTCCTTAATCAATGTGTACCATGGCGCAGTTACAAGATGGGCTATATTCAATTCTTGTAGGACATTTCTTGAAGGTGACACAAATTTTGAATGGCATTTGAGATTCACAAATGAAAAAATGTTACACAATGGGTGACAGTGTGTGAGTTAGCAGAAAATGTATCAATCAGTAAAGAATTAGTTGAATCCATTCTTCATTAACAATTAAATATAAACAAAGTCAGTTCAGGAATAGTGACTAATACTAAAATCGTGAGCTAATAAACTTTGACTGGGAAGAACTGAAGAAGCGCTGTGAATTTAAATTGGATATATCACTATAAACCTGGGTTGAAACAACAATCAAAACATTGGAAGCAAGGTGACTATCCAATACAAAGATCAAGTGAACATATTTATATGAAGTTGAGGGTTTTATAAAATTTTGATTACATGACTCAAAACACCTATGTCTAGATAAATGGTTAAAAATTTGCTGATTTAGTACCTTCATAATGGTCATCAGCTCGAAATGGTGATGTGGAGCCACCTTGTGCGCTCACCACTGCAAAAATGAAGGGTTAGAGCTGTGGGCAAAGGCAATTTACTGCCAGGGATAGGTAGGAAAGACCAGGATTGATTAGACCCTGACAATGCAGACTGGCTTTGGGAACTTGGAACATTACCTCTCTGGTGAGGAAGGAGCCTGAGATGGTGCAGGAGATGGAAAAGTACCAGCTAGATATGCAGTCGTTGGTATCACCTCCACACATACAGTAGCATGTTTTATTTTAACCAAAATTCTTGATCAAGGGTAGTCTCTCCCCTACTCTGGGGTTCCTACATGACAAAGACCTTGGGCGGTGTGTGGGGATATTCTGAAGCACTTGGCTAAGGGCTATGTAATGGGGGTTCTCTCCAGTGGGTGCCTCAAACTGGCTATGAGACACAAACAGGAAAACTCTGATTGTTGTTTGTGTGTATGCACTAAACAGCTGTTCATAGTATAAAACTTCTTAGAGAAGGTGGATGAGGTGCTTGAAAGGGTGCCACCCATTGACTTGGTAGTCTTATGTGGTGTAGTGATTAAGGCTTCAGACTTCAAACCCTGCAGTTGTGGGTTCAAATTCCACTACTGACCCTGAGCAAGTCACTTGACCTGCCTGTGCTTCAATTAGAAAACCAAAAATCATGTAACCATTTGTTTCATAAATGTTGTAAGTCATCTTGGATAAAGACGTCAGCCAAATAAGTAAATGTACATGTAGTCTTACTGGGCAACTTAAATACTCACATTGGGAATGATAGAAATACTTGGAGGGGTTTTGATCAGGAGGGACCAGATGAGTTTTTCTTCTGTGGTAGTCATCAATTGACAATAACAAACACCATGTTTGAATACAAGGAGGCTCATAAGTGTACCTGGGCTGAAGGTCAATGATAGATTCCATAGTTGTGTCATCTGACCTGAGACCAAATGTTTTGGACACTCAGGTTAAGAGAGTGGCAGAGCTGTCAACTGATCACCACTTGGTAGTGAACTGGATTTGAAGCAAAGAGAGTAGGCTGGATAGACGTGGGAAGCCCAAATGAGCATTTAGAATTTCCTGGGAATGTCTGGCTAAGACTTCCATTCATAATGAGTTCAAATCTTTCCTACAAAAGAACTTTTCCCACGTGCAAAGTGAGACCCGGGACATTAACAAAGCTGTCATCCTAAACTGGTTGGGGCATCTCATGGAGGCAACCCTGGTGGACACCAGAGTTGAGGGAAGCTGTCAGAATCTCTTGGGATCTCCTGACTTGGTTTAGAGGTGCCAAGAAGCTAAGGGGACTGCTGCAAAAGTGGTTGTTGAATCAAAAGTTTGGAATAGCCATGGAAAAATATGGGATGGCCTTGAGGTAGTTATGGCAAGTTGTTCAACTCCACAGAATGTGTTAAGCAGGGATAGGGAGGTACTGACCTCTTCAGGGAAATTGTTCAGAGGTGGAATGAACACTGGAACAACTCCTCCTTTTACCAGGAAGCAGCGTTGGACACTTCTGGTGGAGGGATCCCATCACTGCTGCTGAAGTCAGCAGGGTTCTGGAGGAAAGAAATTGTGTGATGGTTGAGCCAATGATACAAGGAACAATTTGGAATCCATCCTAGATTTGTAACAGTACACTAGCTCTTCTCCCTGATGTTGTTGCTGGGGGTGTGTGGGAAGTATGAAGACCCAGTCTACATGTATTTTATAGATTTGGAAAAAGTGTATGAACGTGTCCCACAACACATGTTGTGGGAGTTGTGGGTTAACATGCATGCTATCTGTTCCCTTTATGAACACAGTGAGTTCTTTGTCTACATACTACTCCTGTTTGTGATTTTCATGGACAGGATATCAAGGTGCAGCCTTGGATGGCAGAATATTCTATTGGCACGAACATGCATATTCTGCTGCCAAGTGAGAAGCTACTGAAATAAGGATCAGCACCTTCAAGACTGAGGTCATAGTTTTCTCTTGGAAAAGAATTTATTGCTCTCCCTAAGTGACGGGAAAACAACTGCCCTTAGTTGAGGAGTTCAGATATCTTAGTATCTTTTTCACAAGCGATGGAAAACAGGAACATGAGATTAACAAGCTGATTGGAGCGGCACCCTCAGTTTTAAAGGTGCTCTACTGGTCATTGGTGGTAAAGCAGGAACTGAGCCTAAAGACAAAGCTCTGGGCTTACCAGTCAATCTACATCAGGGGTGCCCACACTTTTTCGGCTTGCGAGCTACTTTTAAAATGACCAGTATATATATACTGAATATACTTTATACAGGGCGGCATGGTGGCGCAGTGGTAGCGCTGCTGCCTCGCAGTTAGGAGACCTGGGTTCGCTTCCCGGGTCCTCCCTGCGTGGAGTTTGCATGTTCTCCCCGTGTCTGCGTGGGTTTCCTCCGGGCGCTCCGGTTTCCTCCCACAGTCCAAAGACATGCAGGTTAGGTGGATTGGCGATTCTAAATTGGCCGTAGTGTGTGGTGGGTGTGTTTGTGTGTGTCCTGCGGTGGGTTGGCACCCTGCCCAGGATTGGTTCCTGCCTTGTGCCCTGTGTTGGCTGGGATTGGCTCCAGCAGACCCCCGTGACCCTGTTCGGATTCAGCGGGTTGGATAATGGATGGATGGATGGATGGATATACTTTATACATAAAATGTATGTTGTCGTACCTTGCATAACTGAATAACCTTTATGGCACAATAACAATTCAGTACATTTATGGTCACTACAGTATTTGGATTTAATAATCGTCATATATGAAAAAGCTAACTCGCATAAATAATTAGAGCCGAATAATGCACTCAAGGAGCTTTTGAATTCAGCCGAGTGAAAAATGACGGCTGTTCAATTAACTGTGATTTTAGTTCCCCCTCCTTTCTCTTTCTCAGATCGCTTTTTGGAAGGACGTCAGTTTCGTAGTTTTTATGAACAGTTCGAAAGTGCCTTTCCACATTTTCCTTCTTTGGAATAGCAATGATAGATTGACAGATCAGACAAACGCACTTTGATTGTGACATTGTGAGAAAAAATCCTCTACCAATTCCACATCCAGCCCATACCCTCCCAAACAATTTTTTTTAAATCCCTTCTTTAGTCGATATAAATTGGAAGGCTAACTAGATCACAGCCAGAGTTTTGCAGTAGCTCACGCATTTGATCATGCGTGCGGGATGACCAGTGTGTTAGAAGAAAAGAGATCTCAGACTGGCCGCCTTGTATGTCAATCAAGTAGCAAATGCCATAGGGAGCATATATGATAGACTAACGTTTAAAAAAAAAATTTTTTTTGAATGTAATGCGATCTACCTGCACTACCTTTGCGATCTACAGGTCGATAGTGATCGATGCATTGGGCACCCCTGATCTAAATCCTTTTCCTCAACTATGGTCATGTGCTGTGGTCAATGACTGAAACAATGAGATAGTGAGTACAAGCTGCAGAAATAGTTTCAAGGCAGGGTGCCTGGGCTGACATTCCATGACAGGCTGAGAAGCTCATTGATTTCAGAGAGCCCCAGAGTACAGTCACTGCTCCTCCAGATCGAGAAGAGCTGGCTGAGGTGGTTTAGGCTTGTTGCAAGAATAATCCCCAGACAGCGACTCTGGGCACATTCCACGGGGCAGAGACACTATGCCAGAACCAGGACTCACAGGAAGAAATATATCTCTCAGATGAACTGGGAACATTTGTAGATTCTCTAGCGGAGAACAGGGAAGTCTGTACTGACCTTCTTGACCTGTTACCACTATAACCCTTACCTGAAAAATTGAATGGGAAGATGAAATGTGATGAGATGCTTTGCGGTTAGTAGCAGTAAATCAGGGAAAGTTACCAAGATAAGCTGTCAACCATCTCCCATTTGCTTTACAACAAAGCTTTCACTTACATTATTTGAGTTGAAAATCCTGCCCTGTAAATTTGTGCATTTGAAGAAATTCCACCTGGCTGCAGGAATATGTTAATGGATCTAAAGGATCTTCCTACATTGGACACACTATGATGAAGATGCCAAGTTAGCTACAGAAGAATGGTTACACAAACAAGAAAAAATATTTTATTTGAGTGATATAGAAAATGTTTGAGAACATTATAATCAGGGGTATTAGTATTTATTGGGATTGAATTGAAAAATTAAACTTGCTTGGTTTTACTCATATTTTTCTTGCTAAGTTGGGCTGAAATGTTTTGCTAAACTCCTTGTAGTGCCATACCAAGGTGAAAAAGAAGTAACACAATGACTTGTTCTTTTGTAAAATAGATAAAATGCTACATAGAGGTATGATTCTTTGGCACATATGGCTTTAACTTATATATACACAGGGTGGTGCTTTCAATGTGCAGTGCTTTGACTCTGGAGGTACACCTGGATCCAGCATAAAAGACATCACCTCATCTGCACCAGAGAATGAGAGTCAGGAGGAGGTGAACAACACTCATGGTGGAAGGAGATAGAAGGTGACTAATTGTGGATTATTATTGTGCTGAACGGATTTAACATTGTAACAAAATTGCTATAGATTAAACAACTTCGGAGCTCTGGGGCGCCCCCTGGTAGCCACTATATATATATATATATATATTGTGACGTAAGGCCAGGACCCATGGCTGGCCGGGATGCCCCTTCATCACATCTGCCGGGGGACAAGGGTGGGAAGCCCAGTATCTCTCCCTGGATGCTAGATGGCAGCCTCCTTGGGTTGTAGCGGTGCATTGGACTCCCCCTGGGCTTCATGGGGGTTGGAGTTCTTTGCAGCTCTGTGGGGTTCCGCAGGCGCCGCCAGGGGGTGCTGCAGCGGATGCTGCTTGCCCTTTTGGTCATTGGTTTTGCTTTATCCGTTTACACAATAAAAGGCAGCCAGCAACCACCACTCAGTGGCCAGAGTTGGGAGGAGGAGGACAAAGCTTGTGGAGGAGTAGTGGTAGAAGAGATGAGTGTTTTGGTGTTTAGTGCTTGTGTTTGTGTTGTGGCTGGGGGGATTATATATTTATGAGGGCTTAATACTTACTTCAGTTATTTAGTATTATTTTTCAGCTTTCCAGTTGCTAAGGAATAAAATTAAAAGTGTGGAGATTTGGATTTTACTACTGTTTCCTGTATGACTAAGTATATTAATCAGTTGGAGCTTGAATTGAATTAATGAATGTATGAATATTTATCTATACAAGTTGTGCTAGACTCTTACTGCATTTATTTGCATTAATATTAAATAAATTCTGAATATAATTACATTTATAATAAACATTGTTTGACTAATTGTCAGTAAATCAGGAAAGCTGTTGACAGCATATAATCATCAGTGAAATACATATTTTCTGATATAAATTAGCCTGTCACTATTGTAAACTGAATTAATATATACAGGTACCTTACATTAATTTTAAGATATACTGATATGAATTACAATTATCTTATAATATACACTAGTGGTCAAATGTTTGGAATAACCCAGAAATGTTCATGTTTTGATAGGAATTGATAGCTTTTTTATAAAGATAATATTAAACTGATTTTAAATACAGCCAAGATATTACTAGTGTTGCCAAGGGCTATTACTGCTTGAAATGACTGATTTTCAATTTATTATTCACATATGACTGCAAAGCCCCAGATGGTCTGAATGTGTTTAGATGTTTTAGATATCCTGAAGTCATTCCTAAAATGAGTTTTCATTCCATTTTTGTCTCAAAATAAATCAGACATTATTTCAGGATTATCTGAAATACATTTTAAGATATCTTTAAAACAGAATATCCGGCCAAGATATCTGAACATCATTTTGAGATACCTGAACTACAGTTAAAGATACACAATCATATCCAGATATCTCAAAAGAGCTTCTTCTCTCTTTTGAAAAGCATTTTTAAGTATTTCAAAATTAATTCATTATTTTAAGATGTCCAAAGTGAATTTGAAATATCTTAAAATTGTGCTTATGTAAACAGTAGGACTTTTTTAGAAAGTGATTTTGACATTTCTCATATTGAATTTCAGATATTTTAAAAAGCATAGAATTTCAGATTGAGAAAGCTCAGAAAATGTTTCATATATCTAGAAATGCACTGGTAATTATTTTGAGGTATCTAAAAATGCATATGAGAATGCTCCTAAATTGAAATTTCAGATATCTGAAAAGTTGAACTGTATTTTAAGATATCTGAAATGCATTTTAAGATACCATATCTCAAAATGTTCATTTGGCTTGCCTTACTGGCATTCACTATACGTAAACTATAATGCAAACCTTCAGGCAACAGAGTTCTAATTTTTGGGGACAAAATGTACAATTTACCATTTGTATTCTATCTGGTGGAGTATTACCCACAGTATAGTCTATTTTACGATGCATTTTTCAAACCCAGTCATGAGATGCCAAACTCTATCTGGCTGTATCAGGCATTTGACAGTAACCTTGGGAGCTGGTGCCTATCCCAGTAGCTTTGGGCACAAGGCAGGAACCAAGTCTGGATAGGCCACTATTTAATTGTATTGCACACTTACACAGCCATACTAGACCAGTTTAGAATCACCAATTAGCATAATCAAATGTGTTTATGATGTGGCTGAAAAATTAAAAAACAGAGAAAAGCACAGACATCTGGAGAACATTCAATCTCCAAAACAACAGTGACCAAAACTGGAACTCAGATTTCATGATTCTGCTGTGTCTCCAACGAAAAAGCTGAATCTATCTCATTCATTGGATATGTTTTGAGTGTGCCTTTCAAAAAAAGAGTTTACAATGAAAAGGCCCTATTTTGTGTTTCTTAGAAATTGGGCCAGAGCATATTTCATTCTTTATAACTGGAAACACAGACTAATGAATAAATCATATTGGTTTTGGCAGCAAAGGATCAGGTAGAAAACCACATGCAGAAAATACTGAAAGGGGCACTCTGCACATCCTGGCTAATTCCAATTTCCAAATGAACTCTCTTTGCACCTCATGTACAACCCCAATTCCAATGAAGTTGGGACGTTGTGTAAAACGTAAATAAAAACAGAATACAATGATTTGCAAATCCTTTTCATCCTATATTCAATTGAATACACTATGAAGACAGGATATCTACAGTAGTGTTCAAACTGATAAACTTTATTGTTGTTTTGCAAATCTTCACTCATTTTGAATTTGATGCCTGCAACATGTTCAAAAGAGCTGGGACAGGGGCAGCAAAAGACTGGGAAAGTTGAGGAATGTTCAAAAAACACCTGTTTTGAACATTCCACAGATGAACAGGTTAATTGGAAACAGGTGTTTGTCATGATTGGGTATAAAAGGAGCATCCCCAAAAGGCTCAGTCGTTCACAAGCAAGGATGGGGCGAGGTTCACCACTTTGTGAACAACTGCATGGGCAAATAGTCCAGCAGTTTAAGAACAACGTTTCTCAACATACAATTGCAAGGAATCTAGGGATTTCATCATCTACTGTCCATAATATCATGAAAAGATTCAGAGAATCTAGAGAAATCTCTGCACGTAAGTGGCAAGGCCGAATACCAACACTGGATGCCCGTGACCTTTTATCCCTCAGGCAGCACTGCATTAAAAACTGACATCATTCTGTAAAGGATATTACCACATGGGCTCAGGGATACTTCAGAAAACCATTGTCAGTTAATACAGTTCGTCACTACATCTACATGTGCAAGTTAAAACTCTACCATGCAAAGTGAAAGCCATATATCAACAAAACCCAGAAACGCTGCTGGCTTCTCTGGGCCCGAGCTCATCTGAGATGTACTGACGCAAAGTGGAAAAGTGTGCTGTGGTCTGACGAGTCCACATTTCAAATTGTTTTTGGAAATCATGGACGTCGTGTTCTCCGGGCCAAAGAGGAAAAGGACCATCCGGATTGTTATCAGCGCAAAGTTCAAAAGCCAGCATCTGAGATGGTATGGGGGTGTGTTAGTGCCCATGGCATGGGTAACTTGCACATCTGTGAAGGCACCATTAATGCTGAAAGGTACTAAAAGGTTTTGGAGCAACATATGTTGCCATCCAAGTGACGTCTTTTTCAGGGACGTCCCTGCTTATTTCAGCAGGACAATGCAAAGCCACATTCTGCATATGTTACAACAGCGTGGCTTTGTAGTAAAAGAGTGCGGGTACTAGACTGGCCTGCCTGCAGTCCAGACCTGTCTCCCATTGAAAATGTGTGGCACATTATGAAGCGCAAAATATGACAACGGAGACCCCAGACTGTTGAGCAACTGAAGTTGTACATCAAGCAAGAATGGGAAAGAATTCCACCTACACAGCTTCAACAATTAGTGTCCTCAGTTCCCAAATGCTTATTGTGTATTGTTAAAAGGAAAGGTGATATAACACAGTGGTAAACATGCCCCTGTCCCAGCTTTTTTGGAATGTGTTGCAGGCATCAAATTCAAAATGAGTGAAGATTTGCAAAACAACAATAAAGTTTATCAGTTTGAACATTCGATATCTTGTCTTTGTAGTGTATTCAATTGAATATAGGTTGAAAAGGATTTGCAAATCATTGTATTCTGTTTTTATTTACATTTTGCAAAACGTCCCAACTTCATTGGAATTGGGGTTGTAAATCAGACACCTTTCACATATGCAACGCTGTGGTCTAAAGCATTCTCTTTCTATCTTGCATAATTTACAAAGAGTGTCTCAATCGGTTCAAACATAAATGGTGTAATCAGGTGTATGATGTGAAGGCTAATTTTGAATATGCACTCACAGTGGGGTATACAGTGGTTAAGGCACTGGACTTAAAATACAATGCAAGGTTCACTCACAGACTTCTGACTCTCTGTGAGACCCTATAGAAGTCACTTATCCTGCCTATACTTCAACTGTAAAGCACATAAAAACATAAATTGTATTTTAGGAAATGTACTATAGTTTAGTACTTAGGGTGGTGTTCACTGTTAAAGGCACTATACAAAATCTTTGACTTTCATTTTACACATTACAGCAATGTTTGAAAATGAAAAGAGAGAGGATCTTTATTTCTGTTTTGCTTGAAGAAAAGCACTCTAGAATACAGTAAATACTGCAAACATGGTTGTCTGTTTTGTTTTACTCATTGAAACTGTGGATAACTAAGAAGACAAATGATGTCATTACTGTTGAACATTTTGATGGAAAACAATACAGAGATCACATTTTTCAGAAATTTCAAAGAAACAAGTTATTACGATTAGACCCTCAAATTCAAAAGGATTTTGTGTTTTGCTCTGTAACAAATGGATCAGGTCATACTGAATACATTTACTGTGCTTTCTAATAAACGTGAGCTGATTGAGAATGTGCCCAGCTTCAGCACTGCCGGCCACAATGAAAACTTACTGAAGCATGCATTGCCACCAATACCCTACAATGAAAGTTTTACTTAATAAAATTATTTTGTTCATTATGAATGCCAAATTGCATATAAAATCAGGCAATACAACCAGCACAGTAACAGTAAAAGAGGGAAATGTTAAAAGCAAATGTTCTGTCCCCTTCAGTCATTTTTGGAACCCACGTGTTCTGTTGAACAGTCTTAAGGGGCTGTGGCAGTAAGACAGATATCTTGAATGTGACAAGAGGCAATCACTGAAAACACTCTCACCCATATTTTGACCAAGTATGGACACACTATCCCCAATTTTGTACTATCATTTGATGGGCAGATTGCAGTTTTTATGTCTCACGGACTGTGTTTTTGACATGGATATGAATACAACATGCAAACACTACAAAGAACAGCCCTGTCTCCTTTTCCCTTCACTCTGAACACCTCAGACTATTAATATAACCCCAGGTCATGTCACTTGCAGAAATTCTCGGGTGATTCTTCCCTTATAGGGTGTATTGATAAAGTGAAAATGACAGAGTATAGAATTTTCTGCAGCTTAACCTTAGCAAAATCAAAGAACTGGTTATTGACTTTTGCCATACCATGAGACTCTATTCCTGTTCACTATTCAGGGAGTGAGTGTGGAAGTGATGCACTCCTACAAGTATTTGGAAATCCATGTCAATGACTGGTTGGTCTGGTCTCATAACACAGAGGAACTATATAAGAAAGGGCAGAGCAGATGTTGTTCTTTTAATGTGGGTAGTAACATCCTGAACATATTCTACAACTCTGTGATTTTCTATGCTGTGGTGTGCTGGGCTGGTAACATCAGTTCAGGAGAGGCACACCAAATTGACAAATTAATTAAAAGGGCAAGCTCAGTTTTGGGATGCACTCTGTACTGTCTGGAGGTAGTGGTGGAGAACAGAATGAAAAATGTTAACACAATACTTACAATAATCTTTTTCTCCACCAACCTTAATGAACCTCTGAGGAACTCACTCTCCAGGTTAAAATATATAAACTTAGGGTGGTCTCTCAGCAGGGACATAAAAGTTAGACCAACCTCTTGGGGCTCCTCCCACAGAATGCAAGGAATGTATTCAAACTTACAATCACAAAACATAAATAATCCATCCATTTTCCAACCCGTTGAATCCGAACACAGGGTCACGGGGGTCTGCTGGAGCCAATCCCAGGGCGCAAGGCAGGAACCAATCCCGGGCAGGGCACCAACCCACCGCGGGACACACACACCAAGCACACATTAGGGACAATTTAGAATCACCAATCCACCTAACCTGCATGTCTTTGGACTATGGGAGGAAACCCAGGCAGACATCATGCAAACTCCACGCAGGGAGGACCCGGGAAGCGAACCCTGGTCTCCTAACTGCGAGGCAGCAGCGCTTCCACTGCGCCACCATCCCGGCCAACATAAATAATGATAAAGCATAATAATATTAATAAAAATCACATAAAAACAAAAAACAGACAAAAATGTACACAATTACAAAATAACCATCAATAAAAAAAAAACATAACCCAGGGAACAAATCCCGGAAGCAACATAACAACTGAGAATTTAGTTGTACTGTACTATGTGCACATTACAATACACGTGAGCGTAAACTTTGTATGTTCTAGGTAAAGCATCAAAAATAATTTAATTATGTTATTTTTTTAGTTTTGGTATACATAAACACGAAGATTCTCTTTAATACCCTTAATACCTCAGATTTCTGTGCCAACGTGCAGCAATAAGATAGTCACTTCATTATTGATCAGAGAATTCAATTTAGCTTCAAATTGTTGAATTTACATAATTTGATATTCTAAGAATCCATACTATGGAATTGTCAATTATGAACATTTTCTTATTTTCAGCCTTACCAGGCATGATGTGCCCCGGTTCTGAGCCCAAATTGAAGACATGGGAGCTGAGGAACTGAAGTTTCACTTTTTGGAACCTATTCTCTCTGTTATCCAATCACCCTGTGACCAAATTTGTGGTGCTGACTTTGTTCGTGCACTGAATACAGTAAGGCCTGTAGAAGTTGAGGCTAAATCAGAAATGGACAATTCAATCTAAATAAACAGAGTCGGTCAGATTTCCAGTTTGTTCTGTTTTATCAGGTTCCTAACATGGCCTTCCAAAGTGCATATTTTTCCACCCAATTCTAAGTTAACCAAGCATTTTTGACAAATAAAACTAGGGTATACCTATTGCAGGGCACATAATATACTGTAATTGATAAGGTATGTTCTTTCATTAAAATTTAAAAGAGAGTTAAAGACAGTTTTAGCTGTTTAGCCTCCTACCGCTCTAAGACGTTGCCTTAAATTAATTGAGGAAATCTCCTATCTACAATTTCACATTACCTTTTAATGGATTAGTGGGTCTAAAAATTGATGACTACTTGGCTCTCTGTCAATTTCCTACTCGACTTATTTATATCATACCATTTTGCACATTTTACACTTCATCTTATAAATACAAGGTGATTCTTCGTTCCATCTGGCAAATTTGATGATCAATTTAGTGCCAACTACTTGTATTTAGTTTGGCTATGAAATGGAGGCAACTCCCTGCCCTTCAGTATGATGAGCTCTTCTACCTCCAGTTACTTTCATCTTCTCAAATCCCTCATCTGTAAACAGGCCTAATAGAATTTTTCCCTATTCCATTATTATGCATCGCTGTCTGTTTGGGTCCACAGCTCTTGACATTTTACTCTACATTAGTTCAGCTTTCATCTTGTAAACTGACAGTCAGTTTTGCTGGACTCCATATTACACATTGTGAACTAATATAGCTTTTAGAATGAATGGCAATGTCATTTATCACACTTCTTTCCATCACCGTCCTAACATACAAGGTCACTTTAAAAGAAGGCTTCAGGTAAATGAAAATGTTCAAAATATCCATCAGTTTCCAATGTAGAGTCTTAGGGATTTGGAGAAAAGCAGTGTCAGGTACAAGACAGAATTTATCCCTTGATGAGACAGCAGTCCATTATAAGGCACTCTCAAATGTGCACCCTCACCAGGTCCAGGCACTATAATATTCAGACAAGCCAAAACAGACAAGATAGAGTGTGCAATAACACACAGGCAGTGATTGGGCTCGAATGAAGACTAAGGTGCCTGGAGAAGCTAGATGTCACTATAACAGTACATTTCTCAATTCTGTATGTTTTGCTTAGAATGAGAAATTAAGTTAATAAATGTGAATCTTTGCACCGCTCACCTAAAGATTAAAGTCAAAGTGGAATCAGACTGAGTATAAAGTATCTTGAATTTTACTCCGGTTTCCTTAGCAGTGTATAGGTCTGTAAAATTGGGTACATCTTACCACAGGTCAATAAATCCATAACCTACACCAATTACTTTGAACCTCAAGCATGTAGCTGCACAAGCAACCATGACACCTCAATCACTCCTGTGACATCCCAGATAATAGGCTTTGCTGACATTTTCCCAACTGTGGACAGATTTGTAGCTTTGAGTTGACATGCCCATGAATTCCTTCAGCTTGCAAACCCTTCCTTTGTTCTTTCACCTATATGGCTCACAGGGGTCTCTGTAATGAGAGTGGTAACATATGACTTCTTTAAAAAGAAGCAGACTAGTTCAGAGTTAGTCTAGTCACATTTGAACACATAAGGAAAACAACGAACAACAGGAAGCAGAGCAGGGTTTAGCTGCACTTCCCACATGTGTCAATACTAATATTACTACAACACTACTACTGTTACAAGACTACTTACATTGTGCTGTTTGTATCAAAGTCAAAATGGCATGAATATGGCAAATGGCAAAATATAAAAGGAATTGAAATAGTTAACTAAAAGGTAAAGTTAAAAGTGCAGGAAGTCTGACTAAAATTGAGAAAAGTGAAGTAAAGTAAGGCACAAAACATGTAGGATTGACTAATACTGGAACTTAAAGTGCAAGCCTTTCAAATACGTTTCCCTTCTCACCCACTGTGACATCCCAGCCAAGGTGCTTAATCTGCCTTGATCTGTTGTAAAAAGTTGTACTAATATATTACATGACTTACATTCTCAAGCCCACTTAATACAGTTAATGTTCTCAGTAAATATGCATCTTTGTAATTTTTTTCAATCTAAGCATTTTCAAATAGTGAAAGGTTCTGTTTACTAAGCAGAAATATGACTCAAATGAAATAGCAGTCCTCAGGTGCTTTCAGATAATGTACTACTGTTGGTACAGTCAAGCAAAAATCTTTGGAAATATCACCATCTGGTGGGCATTGGCTGAAAAAGTAGTTTAAAGTTGAAGCCTTCTAGTGGTCATTATTAACACTGCTTTTATAATTCTCTTTGTTGTCCTGTATATTTTAGGACTAGCAAAATACCCGCGCTTTGCAGCGGAGAAGTAGTGTGTTAAAGAAATAATGAAAAAGAAAAGGAAACATTTTGAAAATAACGTAACATGATTGTCAATGTAATCAATGTAATTGTTTTGTCACTGTTATGAGTGTTGCTGGAATATATATATATAGCATATGCAAACTTAAGAAGAACTTATTCTTAATAAACAAGACTTTACACCCAATAACCCCCCCCCCCCACCCCACGACCACATGGACCTAACCACCCATCCCCACCCCCGTAGGTTATTGCTATATATTGCCTTTGATTCTTGTAAGTCTAAGCATTGTCCTCTGATGAAGACCCCTGGTAGGGGTTGAAAGCTCAGGAATAAAAACTACTTTATGATACGTGATTCATTTTCTCCCTTTGTGGATCTCCAGCTGCAAATATGCAAATATCCGTATCACAGACCTTCTCTTCCATATATATATATATATCTATACTAATAAACGCCAAAGCCCTCACTCACTCACTCACTGACTTACTGACTGACTGACTCATCACTAATTCTCCAACTTCCCGTGTAGGTAGAAGGCTGAAATTTGGCAGGCTTATTCCTTACAGCTTTCTTACAAAAGTTGGGCAGGTTTCATTTCGAAATTCTACGCGTAATGGTCATAACTGGAAGCTGTTTTTCTCCATTTACTGTAATGGAGATGAGCGTGAAACCCGTGGGGGCGGAGTTTCGTGTGACATCATCACGCCTCCCACGTAATCACGCAGTAGGTAGAAAACCAGGAAGAGGCCCAAAAAGCGCTGAAGAAAACATGCATTATATAATTGAGAAGGCAGCGAAACAATAAGAAGCGAGCGAGTGACATATACAACCATATTCATGAGTTCTGCTACTTCGGAAACAAAGCACGATGTAAACCTAAACTTTAAATTAAGTTCATAGACAGGCTGCCGCTAGCGTTTGTAATTTAGTGCCTGCCCATATAAGGCCGTCCGTCAGCGGCAATCCAATAGAAACACTGCCACGGGTAAATATTCACAGGTGAAGGACTGTGCTTATGCAGAGGAAGATGAGATGGTCAGGGTGGTGTTTGGCACAAACTCAGCGAAACTGCGAGAGAAAGTTTTAAGTGGCGGGACTTAGGTAACATTAGATACAGCCATGGACATAGCACGACATGGCACCAGCACAGCTGGGAAACTTCGATGCATGTACACCGAGCGGCTCACGTGAACTGACGCAGTGCACAGACAAAAAGCATCAGTTCCAAAGAGCGCTGAACAAAAACCGAATTACACAATTGAAAAGGCAGCAAAAAAATATGAAGCGTCTGATACATACAAGCATATTATTCATAACTGCAGCTACTGCAGAAACAAAGCACACGGTGGAAAAAGTAAATGTCCCGCTAAAGGAAGACAGTGTTAAAAAAAAAACCCGTACATGCAGTGTGTCAGGTCTCAGATGAAGAAGACGAGCTGTTTATTGATGCAGTAAGAAACAAATCTTTTTCATAGCTTCTTTAACACACTACGTCTCCGCTGCGATACGCGGGTATATATATATGTATATATATACCCCGATCTACATACTCGAATAATGAATACTTTATTCGCAATCAATGATTGTTTTGGTAAAGCCATACTCAGTGTATTCATTAGATGAACGGTAAAAAAGTAAGAGCGAGGGGAGGGTCACTTATTGAGGCATGCAGGCAAAACCACAATAGCACGCGGGCTCGATGTAGGAAAAAATATATCTTTTCAAGTTCTATTTAGTCCATATGTGTCAAACTCAAGGGCCACGGGCCACATCCGGCCCGGCGTGTAATTATATCTGGCCCGCGAGATCATTTTATATACTGTATTATTGTTATTAATGGCCCGGGTATATGAAGCGCTGGTAACACAATAAACTACAGATCCCATAATGCAGCGCTTCAGCTGCCTTGCCGAACACTTACCGCGTTAATCAAGTCTAGCTTATGAAGGTGCAAGTTATTGTGAAGCTAGCCCACACGATGCCGAAGAGAAAAGGTGATTCTGGACATAGAGCCTTTAAAAACCGATGGGAGGCTGAGTATATGTTTACTGACATTGCCGGTAAACCCGTGTGTCTCATTTGTGGAGCTAATGTGGGTGTAATTACAGAATTTAATCTAAGACGGCACAATGAGACAAAACATCAAGATAACCTGAAAGACCTGAATGCAATTTAGAAGATACAGAAAGCAGAACAATTAAATAAGAATCTGACACTTCAGCGGACGTTTTTACCCGTGCACAATCACAAAGTGATTTCAAGTGAAGCTGCTTTTATGGGAGACACAAATGCACCAGTGCAACTTGCCCCACTTTCCCTGTTGCCAAGTAATGTTGAACCAAGTCGTCACTACGGTGTTCCCAAATACGCACTTTGCTGATAAACTGAGCGCACTGAGTTTGCACGGCGCTTTGGTGACTTTGAAGAACAAAAAAAGTCCGTCTACATGCGGCTCGAACCTTGTGCATGTTTGGTAGCACATATCTGTGTGAGAAGCTCTTCTCAGTGATAAAGACTAACAAAACAGCACACAGGAGTCGCCTCACTCATGAGCACCTGCAGTCCATCCTGAGAATCTCCACAACACAGAACCTCACACCAAACATAAACGAACTTGTTGCCAAAAAAAGATGCCAGGCGTCCAGCTCTAAAATGACATATGAGCAAAGACAACTGAATGATTTGATTTGTTATTGCTGAAAGGAACACATTTTATTTATATTTCCAGGTTTTGTTATGCAGCATGTTCATATTTGAATTTGTATAATTTTGACAGGATATATTTTTATGGAGAGCAAAATCTTTTGGGATATTTAAAATCTAAGTTTATTTTTTATATAAAATTACATAAGAGTAAAGAAATGTGAATGTTTGTTCTTTTAACGTTTACTTTATTTCTAACTTGTATAATTTAGACAGGATATATTTTTATGGAGAGCAAAATATTATAAGTTGTTTAAGGTTTGAGTTGATTTATTCAGGAATAATATTCCTGTCTGTTTTTACCATTCCTACCAAAGATATTTCTGTCGACTAAATAAAAATTCCTTCTATTTAAAATTTAAATAGAACTTGAACAAATACGATAGTTCATAATATCCACGCAGACTTGCACGTAAGAGCGGGAGTTATCCGTTTTAACAAGCAGCGTATTGCACTGATACGAAATAGCTGTGTGTGTATATATGTAGATATGTATGTATATGTATATATATGTTTATATATGTGTGTGTGTATGTGTATATATATATATGTATTTGTGTATATATATGTGTGTGTATGTATGTATGTATGTGTGTATGTATATGTATGTGTATATATGTAGATATATATATATATGTATGTATATATGTGTGTGTGTATATATATGTGTATATGTATAGATATGTATATATATATGTTTATGTGTGTGTGTGTACACCTGATGAGCCCAGAATTAGGGCGAAACACGTGTCATGTACTCTTTGCATTATTTGACAGTAAAACTATTTTCAACCATTCTATATGATCTGCTTCTCGCAACTGAGATGGCGCCGTGGCGGATGTTAGCCGACTTGCTGACCAACCACAAGCGTTACCTGATAGGTAACCACCCATACAATCAGATTGTGATTCAGACTATGAATGCCTTGAATGTAATTACCCCGATCTACAAACTGTCAAGTAAACGAACCACACGCCGTGGCGCAGCGTTAGGGGCTTCGTCTCTAAAGCTGACGTCCGAGGTTCGATTCCCGAGAGGGAGTGCAGTGAGTGTGTACACCTGATGAGCCCAGAATTAGGGCGAAACACGTGTCGTGTACTCTTTGCATTATTTGACAGTAAAACTATTTTCAACATATATATATATATATATATACACATATCTATCTATAATAATAAAAGGCAAAGCCCTCACTCACTGACTGACTGACTGACTCATCACTAATTCTCCAACTTCCCATGTAGGTAGAAAGCTGAAATTTGGCAGGCTCATTCATTACAGCTCACTTACAAAAGTTAAGCAGGTTTCATTTCAAAATTCTACACGTAACGGTCATAACGGTCGATAACGGTCGACAACGTCCGCCATGTTGAACTTTCTTATTTATGGCCCCATCTTCACGAAATTTGGTAGGCGGCTTCCCTGCGCTAACCGAAACCGATGTATGTACTTATTTCGATGGTATGACGCCACTGTCGGCCGCCATATTGAACTTTCCAACGTCACCAATTTTTAAACTTCCCGTGTAGGTAGAAGGCTGACCCCATCTAAACGAAATTTGGTAGGTGACTTCCCTGCGCTAACCAAAACCGATGTACGTACTTATTTCGATGGTATGACGCCACTGTCGGCCGCCATATTGAATTTTCCAAACGTCACTAATTCTCCAACTTCCCGTGTAGGTAGAAGGCTGAAATTTGGTAGGCCCATTCCTTACAGCTTACTTACAAAAGTTAAGCAGGTTTCATTTCGAAGTTTTACGCGTAACGGTCATAACGATCAACAACGTCCGCCATATTGAACTTTCTTATTCATGGCCCCATCTTCACGAAATTTGGTAGGCAGCTTCCCTGCGCTAACCGAAACCAATGTGCATACTTATTTCGGTGGTATGATGCCACTGTCAGCCGCCATATTGAACTTTCCAACGTCACTAATTCTCAAACTTCCCATGTAGGTAGAAGGCTGAAATTTGGCAGGCCCATTCCTTACACCTTACTTACAAAAGTTAAGCAGGTTTCATTTCGAAATTCTACGCATAACGGTCATAACGGTCAACAACGTCCGCCATGTTGAACTTTCTTAT